>OX463813.1:11425625-11753125 GCA_949825045.1 Argyresthia goedartella
TACATAGCTGTTATAAAATACAGAGAGCACTCTCGATACATGATCCCCTCCATATTTTAGATGTTCAATGCTGAGCCCATCATTTCCCGATGATTTCCCTCTCTTCATGTATCTTATGATTGTTGCCACATCCTGAGCGGTAAATATCATGTTAAAAAGACTACCAGCACCATGTGGCTCTCATTAAACACCTGACGTGTCAAATGAGAGGGCGACTGTACATTGAAATGCTGCCAAAATAAGTCAGCAATGGCCCTCGGTTTGGTTACTCCATACACCGAAATGAGCAATCTAGGCTTTGTATTAAGCTTGTGTGTATTGTGCCGGCCCGTACACCGGCCACAGATTACAGATATGCGGAAATATTTCATCACAAACTATGTCTTACGCACGTCATCAATAACATGTACCAACTTAGTATATAAGTTAGGAGAGTATTCCAATCAATAGACAAGACTTTAACTGATTAGTAGTGACAAGCCTTTTATTCCGTCTCCCATCGGTTGCCACTCCGTCGGCAAAGTGGTGACCCCGACAGTGAACATCGAGCAACCTTCGGTAAAATCTTCATCGAAGTGAAGAAATAAGCTGGATTCGCCTTTCAAAATGTTTTCGTAATGGAGACTCAGGCGCCAAGAAGACTGCATCATCAAGTTGCCGAGATATCGGTGAAATAGTTCCTGCCTTCGGTCGCATATCCTAAGCCAACGAAGCAGCAGTGGAAAATACGCAGCCCACCAGCAACCTCATAACCTCAACTGTGGACCGCAGGTCAATGATCGGTTGATAGCGAGTTATGAAGACACCCTACCACATAATATCAAAAATTACGGCGATATAGCCAAGAATAGAGAAGAGTTAAGATCAAGCAATACTTTGTTTCATCGTTCCGGAACAGACAAACGTTCCACAGCCAGAAGCAATCATCATCATCATCATCAGTCATCTCAACGAGCATTTCGTCATGACAGAGTACAGTGACTAGTACATGGATAGGCCTATCCATGACCGCTGACCCTGCACCCCAGTCTATAAAAAAGAGACAACATTGAGAATATCATACAACGTCACGTGCAACATCAACCCCATACGAGGAGCAGAAGATGGAGCAAGCACCAGGCAATCGACCTCGCATCCATGATAAATTTAGAACAAAATAGCCCCAAACCCCTAGAAGAACAACTTTGGACATAAATCATCGAGTGAGGAGCGCAAAGTCAAGACAGCTTAACAACATCCTGACCTTGCACGCAAAAAACGTGATTTCAGTAGTAAGCAACTGGGCTGACATTGTCTATGAAGCATAACATGCAACTGCTGAACTCGCAAAAAAACGCTCGCGGTGTCTATATCGATTAGCATCACGTCTTGTAGAATATATTATTTTTTGTTTTAGTTTGTATTTTGTAGTCCAATGTTTAAATTTTTGTAAAGGGGGGGGGAGTATCTGTGCCGGCCCGTAAGCCCGCCACAGATTACAGATATGCGGAAATATCTCATCACGTACTATGTCTTTTGCACGTCATTAATAACATGTACCAACCTAGTATATAAGTTAGGATTGTATTCCAATCAATAGAAAAGACTTTAACTGAGCATGTAGTGACAAGCCTTTTATTCCGTCTCCCGTCGGTTGTCACTCTGTCGGCAATTGTATCCTTTCAGAATTTGCTAAAATCTTTCATTTTATGGTGCAAAACAGTATGTCCATGGCTACCTGTTGTTGGTTATTCTGGCATCACTGAAGTTTAGATTTGAACACTTTTCTACTAAGGCACATTTCCACGAATTAATGACCTGAAGTCGGCTTTCGTTACGAAAGCTATTGATGAAACCCTTACATTCTTATTCCAGCCTATCTCTCTTTATTTTTTATCGTCACAGCTATTACGAGAATAGTAAGTATAGCTGCCATGAACTTTGCTCAGCTGGGAGGCCGTTTTCTTTCTAATAATGGCATGGAAGCCATTCACGAGAGGGCCTCAATCAATCAATCAACCAATCAAATGTTTTTATCACTGTAGATATTAACATATACTTAGCAAACGTAATTTTTTGCCACTTCTCTACATTGGACCTCTGTGGGAGACAAAGGCCGTAGAAACTACCACAGATTGATTTTTAGATCTCTTTTAAAATTGCTTGTGCTTAACTAATACAAATATTGCAACATTAATAATTAATTATTATTATTATTGTATACTTTATTGCATATACACATTAATGGACAATTACAAACATAGTTAGTATACAAAGGCGTGCTTATCTCTATATAGAGATTTCTTCCAGCAAACCCAGGGCTGACAGGAAAAAATTGTTTCATGCGAAGGTTTCACCTATTATGCACAACATAACAAAAAACTAAACATCAGAGTGACTTTAATATATTTATAATAAATTACTTAGATATTTACACATATAAATAAATGAGAACCTACATAATAATATAATACCTATAAATACTATATATAAATATCAGTAAATACCTATACAATATATAAATAAAATATAATCTACTACAGAAGAGAAAGGTAATGTTCCTTCAAACTACTTTTGAAGATGTTAAGAGATGGACTGTCCCTGACGGTGCTGGGGAGTTTGTTCCAGAGCTTGATAGCCCGGAGTCAGAACCCATGTTCATATGCGACAGTTTTATGTTGCGGTGTTGTGAACTGCGACCGAGTGTGAGGTCTCCGAGGCCTATCTGAAGAAAGAAAAGTGAACGAATCACGTAAGAAGCCAGGGTAATGAGGATTATGTAAAATCTTAAAGAGAGTGAAGAGGATGTGGGAATCCCGGCGAAGACGTATTGGAAGCCACTTCAGATCCCTGCGATACTGAGAAACATGGTCAAATTTGCGGAAACCGAAAATAAACCGAATCCCATGATTTTGAAGTCGCTCGAGTTTGTCCAGTTGCTCTTCGTTTGCGCTGATCCAGCAGACATCTGCGTAGTCAATGAGGGGAAGTAACAGAGATTGGGCGAGTGTAATTTGTAATTAATGTTATGTTATGTTAATTATTACAACGAATAAGCAGGAATACATAATAAAAAAAAATTAACAGCATGGGCTGTGTTGAGCCAGATTAACCCCATAAAGTCCATCATTTAAGTAATCTTGAACATTGTAATATCCCTTTTTCGACAAAGTCGCTTTAACATTCTTTTTAAATTGTTCATAAGGTTATTTCAAGATCTCCAGAGGTATTTTGACATAATAGAGAATGCACTGACCCTTGAAAGAATTGTTAAGCCTCAGCAAACAAACTCGATGCAGTACAGTATCGCGGCAGGCCCAACAGCATCTTAAAGGCATTACGCACAGAGCATTGAAAGCCTTTTGCGTGTAGCTGACCCACAGAAACATGAAGAACGATTAACAGTACGCCCTGAATAGCGAAGGCTTTACCTCCCATGTACTGCGTGCAAACCTGCGGGCAAACATGTTCGCCCTAACTGCCAACGCCCTGCGCTTCCGCTCAATATCCTCGCACTCCTTAACCCCTCAGTTATCACCGGCGCTTAGCTAACGTCACTTTTCTGTTACAGGTTTTAAATTTTATTACCATGGTTTAAAATCATGATCCGTCCCAACTACCCTCGGTTTTTGACTAGTTAAGGTCATCTGTCACAATGTGTCCAAGGTACTTAAATCTAGTGACTTAATTTAGTACATTGTTATACAGGTTGTCCGGTAAATCGATGCAAAGACTTAAACAGTACAGATTATTTAGAACCATTTGAGCCAAACGTGTGATTGTTAAATTTTTATTGATGATTTAGTGTTTTTGAAGAAAATTTCCAGATTTTCACAGTTAAGTGATTATCATTGCAGAACTAAACAATAATTGGATTATTTTACAATTAATTCTAATAAATCACTTAATAAGCATTCTAGTTAATCTTGATTTGTGCATCTGCTACATCACACTTGATTTTTACAGACCATTGAAGAGCACGGTAAATTTAAGTCATCAATAAAATAAGTTTTTCGGACCGAATTTAACAAAACTTAAATTCGGTCCGGAAAACTTTTTATGTGAAAATATTTATTAAAACATTCTTAGTTTCTAATATCTTTCATTTAAGGTATTAATTACTGACGTAGATACCCTACAAATTTTTGAAGTTATGACCTACTAACCAGTTTGAGGAGGAAAATAGACTTTTTAGACAGTCTTTTTAATTAATTAAATTTATGCTATTCATGCTCGAAATGAGATACTTGGTTCCTCACACAGATACGAGCCTGTCTTCAGACTTCTGTGGTCGTGATTATGAGCATCATTTTATCTTTCATGGTGTTGCAACATCCCCCCTTTCTATTACATCCTCCCCTTGTTCAAACGCAGTCTCTTATTAATTGTGATGGCCAAATTAAAATAGATCGTCTAGTAAATTAGAACTCCTACTACTTGTGAAACCAGTAACCCTAATTCTAGAGGTATGAGTAAGAAGTGCTGTCAACTTTGACAATAGATTTTAAACAAGGAATGTTTTAAATTGAATATTTAGTAATTTTAAATTTCAATAAAAGATATATACTTAAATATGTCCCCACTAACAAGAATGATACAGATTAATATCCATTAAATGATTAATAACCTTATATGTAAAGCAAATTCATATAATAAAATGTCATAGTATATTTTGAGTATTGACTAAAATGAAATAAAAAATGATAAATATTAAAATAATAAAAGGAAAATTTGATATTCATAAAATTTTGGGGAAGAAACCCCTACCACTTGATTCGGTCTTCTACCCAGATAATTCTACGAAACCAATTAATTTGTAGTTCTGTTACTCATTTATAAAAAGAGTAGCGTATAAGTATTCTGAATTGGATTTAGTCATAGATTCACCGGAATGGGATGGGGTATGACCGATCAGGATGGGATTATAGTTTGGAATGACATTCAACTGTCTCATCAATCAATATCTGATATTTATGTAGTAAGATTATATTAAATATTCTTCCACATATAGAAAACTATAAACATACACAATGAAGTTTCACTGGTTGTTTATGTTACACGTTATGTGTTTCAATAAAGACTTATTTGTCTTTTAGTAATGCACAATAGCATAGCATGAAGTATAAAATATTTCTGCACATCCCATAGAAGTGCGTAAGTAGCATGATTCATTTTAAGGTTAATGAATTGACCATCAATCTACCATCAGCAGATCCAAACATGATATTGTTACTTCGTAAAGTGCGAAGATATAAGTATATGTATCCGTATAGTAATATAAATATGCACATCTGAATAGAGCATAACTGTGAATTTCCGTACTTCTATTGCTTCATTCTGGCGTTATGTGAACATTGGCGGTGGCTTTGCGACGGCTTATTCCATAATTTGATCAAAGGTAATTAATTAATAACTATTGTATTAATAAAATTAACCATGACCGCCTTCCATGATTGCAATACAAGGTCTAGGGAAATTGAACGTTTATCATCATTCAGTTAAGACGAGAATTGCAGGTTTGTTTATTTAAACTCTAAATTCTCGACATCGAGTCGAACATATCAAATTGAAAACGTTGTTGCAGAAATTAGTCAACTCAGTAACTACTTTCAATAACTTTATAGTCTCATTGACTCCAAATACTACAATGTAGTGCTATATTAATATTTCAAACTTCATTCCACGTCGCTGGAATAACCACAAATTGAATATTAACTCAAACTCAATTTCATTCAACATAAATATGAATAATGTGACAGTTGACTGACTTTATCTAGGATTCAGGTAAAAATAGAGTTTATAAGGACAGATATTACTTAATATGAGAAGTAAATAAATTCCTTTAAATAACAGACATTAACAGGGAGAGGGATAGGAGTAAATAAATAAGGAATAAAATGTTAGTAAAACATAAGTATAATCTATTGAGAACCCCGTAATATTCTATTATTTTATTACCTAGTTATTTATATATAAATATATATATATATATATATATTTATATTTATATATAAATATATATATATATATATATTTAAACCGAATATCCCACGTTATATTATAGGTAGGTACTCCCGGAAACATGGTTTAAAAACAATAAAAATATATCTTCCTTTCCACACATAAGTAAGTATGGGTACTTATTCTACATAGGTAATTAACTTAGAAACCTCAATCTAACGTTCTATCTAACCATGTACTTATAGATAGGTACCTATATCCATTGAGCTAGTAGTTCAATGCCTATAACTGCTCAATCAACAACCCGTGATATCTATCATGGCATTGTTAATTCCATAATCGTATTTAATACCTACATTCATTTCGTCATACCCCTATGACGTCATATGCCAATGTCAATTCGTGTCCTACCAAACATATATTTAGGTACCTACTTGCTAACGAAAGTATTTCACAAAGATAGGTATTTAATTAAACGAATTTCCTATTAAACTTCCTAATTAAAACATCGCATTACTTCCCCTCATAAAGAATACACAAACTATACATACATTGCGTTTATACATAGGCACATACTCTGATCCTATTGTCCTCGGCCGGGAATCGAACTCGTGATCACTCGTATTGTAGGCAGAATCACAACCACAACACCTGATTCTTTTAACTAAGGTAGGTACCTAAGTATCTTATAAGGATTCTTCGAATCATTATCTATCTTTTGGTTTCCCAGATACATAATAATACTTTGGACACTATCCACACCCATTGCTCCAGCCCCAAACCAGGACTCCCCACATCCTGAGCACCAGACAACACGTAAATATATAGACAAATATTAAACCCAGATAGACAAACAACCATGACCAGAGTACAAACATCCGCACTCACCGGACAAACACTTGTCCCCACCGGGACTCGAACCCTGGCTTCGTAGGTAGGGTTTCTGCCGACCCATAGGTATATATCCGTAGCGCCACACGTTGTGAGCGGTCACCTTGAATGCGCAGTAGTCACCTTTCAATATCTGTACATACGCGCAGTAATTCCCGCCAAAACGTCGCCCAACGTACTCTATTCGTGGCGCGGCTTGTATATAATTAACATTATAAAATATGTAAGTACCTAGCTAGGTACTGCTATTTAAATATCCTGTTGATCCTCTGACTTTCCGTTTGTGATAATTATAGGTAACTAGTGGATTCAACAGTTTTGAAATAATATGAATAAACCCTAAGAGTTAACCGAACGATTCTATGAATAGTAAATTTAACGATATAACCAGCTAACCATTAATTTAATGTCAGACGGAATTTAACCCTCACGAATTTTATTGGAATATTTCTCCAATTGGAAAGATTCTAATACCAACGATTGCGAGTATCTTATTTAGATGATTTGGCCAAAGTAGCGGTTGATCGTCTATGGGTAGGATTGCAGACGTTGTGATAGTAATAACCTAAAGTTCTTTTTAGAGTGGTTTTAGTTAAACAGTATAATCATGAGGTTCCCCAGCCAGTGATGAATATAAGTGACATAAACATATTGATAATTATCGAGTCCGTGCTTATTAGAATAAATTCCAAGTAAATAAGCATTTTTAAAAGGCATTTCGATTACATGTGTTTATAAAGGAGGGTTTGTGCTAGAGCTCACGTCCAGAAGGTCGGTCCCTTTAACCCCGCCTGACGCCAGTGGAGGTCAACCGAGTTCTACGGACCCAAGAAAGACGAAGTTAGATTTAGCGAAGCAAAATAAGCTTAAATCTTATAAAACAATGCTTACAACCACTCAAAATTGTAAGCACAATTTATAAGTAAACATAGGGTTAACTATGTGTTCATTAGTACGCTTTTGGCGTTATCTTTCACCTGTTTTTGGGGCCATCCTCCCCCCACTCATTCCCATACACAATCTACGTGACTGCATTATTTTAAGACAGCTGAAGATCTGGAATTAGCCAACTGAATACACCAGCACCTAGAGACTGCCTGAATCTACTCAAATCCCTCTCGAGTTAGTTTACCTGCCAATCAACTACATATTGACTATTTGGGTTATATTTTTTTATATGATTTGATATTGTGATATCTCCCATCCATCAGTCCAGCATGTTTGTTGATCGGTTACGGGATATTTTTATTTGCACCTACCCGTCTCTTAAGTTTTATTCCGTAACCATGTTGATGTTCATCCAGATATTTTATATACAAATTAGTCAAGAAAAGAAAGATCAAAACAGCCACAATCAAAAACAAAATATTTAGTTTGTTAGATAGTTTTATAAGTATTTAGGTATTTCAAGAGTGAGAAGGAAATTACTTAATTATTTGTAATCATACGAATTTCAGATACTTGTTTGTTACATAAACCTAAATGATCGTGTTTGTCTCCCTAACTACATAACCTCGACAACCTAGGTTTAGCCGCAACTAAACTCCTGTCTAGCCTAGTCTAAAATCCTAGTGATATACCACGTCCATCATCGACACCACTCGAAAATGGTTGAGTTTGATTTGAATGTGTTTGTATGTTTAATGACTGTGTGTGTGGGAATTTCAAAACTCGCTACACGAAAGGAATGAGGAGAGGATTAGCCCGCGAATATCCTAAGAGCCAATCCAGGAACCCTATGGTGAAGGAAAAAGGAAATAAGGGTCGCTCCAAGCCCAGACTCAGACTCAGATAAATTACCTACAAGTTCTTATCTAACGACCCAAGGATAGTTTTGGAATTTGGAGTAGGTTGATTTAAAGAATAGGAACCGAGGTATATCTCGGCGCTTCAGACACTCACGAAAATCCACTGCAACACGCAATCACAACTCTCCCAGTTCAAGACGCGTAAAACGGCGAATCGAACTGTTTAGAATTCCCGAAAGACGTGTGTCACAGTAGTTTGACGCGGAGACTGAATGGCTCCCCCTCTGAGTCTTAACTCACACTTCACTCGACGACCAGCAACAAAAAGCCCCCTCTCATCTTGACCCATCCCTTTTATATTTTCTCTTCCCACCAAAAAGTCCTACCCCAGACATGCTCGCCAAAACACCATCTCAAACTCCGCGAGTCATTCTCATTGGTTCGTTTCGTTTCCTTTCGGAACTCAGTGCTCTGATTGGTTACTGGTCTACACCGTATACATATTTTATATTTTAGATCACACAGTTCAACTAGAAATAGACTCTATAACATCATAAAATAATCTAAATAAAATAATACTCATTTTTTTTTCTATAAAAACATCTTATTGCAGTTATAGTAAATAAAGTTCTTATTTGAGTTAAACCATCTGGAATTTAAAGGCGATCGACCGCCATCTGTACCTCCATCATTGAACTAACTACGCATCTATTTGACCCACCAAACTATATCGTAACTAAACACCCTTACGTATGAGTTTCGATTGAATGAGCCATGGCAAATGCGACACTTCAAAACAACATCACAAATGTGTAAAATGGTCATAATTCGACATCCACTGAAAGCAACAGTGAAGTTAAACCATATTCATTTTAAATTTATGATTCACAACTTATTTCATAGCTCTTAAAGTTTATCCACATTTTGGAGACTTTTTAAAACAAAAAAAATTTCTACCTACTGAGAAATAAACCAAATGTTTGTTTCGTCACACCATCCATTCAAAGATGTCGCTTTTTTATTTCATAATTAATCTGGCGCATTCTACGTATAGATTTCTGGACTAGATGAATGACGATTATAGAAGTAATAGGCAATTACTGTGACGACATATTCAGTAGTTTAAACAAGGTGGAAACATTTACAAAGATGCATGATAAGCAATTAACTTCTAGGACTTAAATTTAATTAGCACAACCCGACACTCCCGAATAGCTATTCAGAAAGGACCCACAAATTAATAACCCAAAACCAAAGGTAAAATAGAAAAAGAAAAGTTGACAACGGAGAATCGAACCTCGAACCTTATTATTTCAAGTCTGGTAACAACGCGATGAGCCACTTGAGCTTATATGAAGCCTTGTGAAATTTGCGATGCCTTCGATAACCACTAATCTCCATAGTTATGTTTATACCAAATTTATCTTGCCGCTTAATTGAGCATTGGTCAACACCAATCTTACATCACCGTTATTTGTTTGTTTTAAGAATATTTGGCTTCTGTTTTTGCAGTTCATAGTTGAATCATTAAATCACGTTGCCCAAACCTGCCAACGCCTGCCAACTTTTTATAGCAAATAAAAAATGTGTCTCAGATCTTTACATTTCCGTTACAGTGTAGAAAGCCATTCTGATTTTTTTAAATCAACTCTTCTTTTGTTTTGATGGCTACGTTGGAATAGACCAGTTCTTTGGCTCTGCCCCACCCAAAATAGTCCATTGGGTTCAGGTCTGGTGAACGAGCAGGCCAAGGAATAGGCCCATCTCTGTCAATCCAGTAATTGGGAAAACGATCGTCAAGATAGCTTCTCACCGCCTTATGCATCTCCTATGCACTAAACAGCCTACGAAATTGATAAATTTAATTAACTAAAAAGACGATCTAAAAGTCTATTTTTCACCCTCAAACTGGTTAGTAGGTCATAACTTCAAGAATGTGTGGGGTATCTACGGCAATAGTGAATAGTTTTAAATGAAAGATTATTAACTAAGCATGTTTTTATTAAGATTTGCACATAAAAAGCTGTCACTTGTTTTTGTTAAATTGGGCACGAGAAACTTATATTATTGATGAATGACATTTGCCGTGCTCTTCAATGGTCTGTGAAAACCAAATCTGACGTAGCAGATGCACAAATCAAGATTAATTAGAATGCTTGTGATTTATTAGAACCAAATAAAAAGTAAAATAATCCAATTATTGTTTATTGCTGTATAATATAATATAATAACTATGAAAATCTGGAAAATTTCTTCAAAAACACTAAACGATCAATAAAAAATTCAAAAACACTTCGCCGTATGAATGTTTGAATCTAATGGTTTTAAATAGTCTGTACCAGCTTTGGTTTAAGTCTTTGCATCGATCTACCGGATACATAACCCAAAAGCAGGTATGTCCTGAGTTAACTTATTTCCAGTTGTAAAAATCATAACTTCACTTTTTTAACGTTACATTACTGGCTATGTTTTTCGGCGTACATTTTGCAAGCTCTAAGTAGCTTCATTAACACTCCTGTCCATGCTGTTAAGCTCGTCGGTCAGGTCATTTATATACATGTTAAAAAGCTTCGGGGATGTTATCCCCCCTTGTCTTACACGAGATCCAAACTTTGCGTCATTTAACTGCAGATGAGCGCTGAGCTTCGCATCAAGCAAACCATTAAACACTTTCGCGATTACAGTTGTAAGCAAAATATGCTATTCTTTGTGATAGGTACTACCATGGACGAATAAAACTAGAGAACTGACGGCGTCATACAAAAAAACGTACTCTGCTAGAAAGCTAAAATCCTTTATTATTTCTAGATGTCGCTGTACCATTTCATAGATTCTAAGTGCTTAGGGTGACGGCATAGTATAATCCACAGTAATATTGACGAAAAATCGGAGATGGCGTAAGCGTAAGCCTTGTTTCTTCTTGGGAAATTAACGTTTATACCGCCATCTTTCCTAAATTATGCACGCCATCACGATACTACCTTTATTAGAAAGAACTTTTGAACTAGTAGCTCTATCTAGCAATATACATTTGAACTAAAATCGAATTACGCTTCAAAGTACTACGGTTGTTTGTCCTCTAGTTTTATTCGTCCATGGTACTACTATGGTCTCCATCATATCTCTCGAAAGATACCCATATCCTAAACAGCTGTTATAAAACACAGGGAGCACTCTTGATACATGGTCCCCTCCATATTTTAGATGTTCAATGCTGAGCCTATCATGTCCCGGTGATTTCCCTCTTTTCATGTATCTAATGATTGTTGCCACATCCTGAGTGATGAATTTAATGTTAAGAAGACTATCGGCATCGTGTGGCTCACCATCAAGCACCCAATGTGTCGAATCAGGGGGCGACTGTGCATTAAAATGCTGGCAAAATAAGTCAGCAATAGCCCCCGGTTTAGTTACTCAATCCACCGAAATGGGCAAGCTAGGCTTTGTATAGCCTTCCAGAATTTGCTAAAATCTTTCACTTTATGGTTCGAAGCTAGTACGTCTATTGCTATCTGTTGTTGGTTATTCTGGCACCACCGAAGTTTAAATTTAAACACTTTTCTACTAAGGCATATTTCAACATAATAATGACCTGAAGTCGGCTTTCCTAACGCAAGCCATTGCTGGAACTTAACTCGAGCTACAGCGTGAGCCTCCCTTACACGCTTATTCCTACCTGTCACCCATTGTTTTTTTATCATGACATCTATTAGGAGCACTACTAAGTACAGCGGCTTCACTTATCGCTATAACTATTTGGCTGTACATTTTATCAAGCAACTTTCTATGGTCTATATTATGACATATGGTATTGCAACATTCTTCGAGCACTGATGGCAAAACAATAAAACATAGATTACGATGGCAAGACTTGGCATATATTTGTATTTCCTCGTTATTCGTTTTCCCTCATCAAATATGGTTAATTTGAATGTAAACAGGATTACTAAGGACTTTCACCTTTACAAGATTTAAATTACATTTAAAAATATTGGAAAATGGTCTGACCATACTAAATCATAGTGCACCTTAAACCTTTACAGAGCAAATTAATGTTTTTGGCCAATTACTTAGATTTTTGGATATGTTGCTCTGTTGGGTTAAAAAAAAAATCTCAAAATATATGTCAATCCGAAAAAGCTAAAAAAAAGGTTATTCTTGGTATATATTAACGATCTGCCTTTTATGGTGGAGAAATTGACTAACATAGTGTTGTTTGATGATGATACTTCACTGGTCTTCAAAATTGAAAAATAAAAAGAAGATTTTGATGATGTCATTATCTTTAACCTTGTATTGGTTCACAGTTAATAATTTATTGTTAAATGCTGATAAAACCAAATGTATCAAATTCTCACTTCCGATGTCAGGCAAGTTGGGACCAGTTTAGTGTTGGACAGGAGCACGTTAGAATTAGTAAATGACACGAAGTTTCTTGGAATAACCATTGATAGCAAATTGCAGTGGGGATCCCACATAGAAAAAAATGCTTTTAAATTAAGTTCTGTGGCTTACGCTGTTAGGAACATCAGACAAAACAAGGATGTGGCTACATCTAGGCTAGTATATTTTAGTTAATTTCATAGTGTCATGTCCTATGGTATCTGGACATTCAAACTATTTTTATTTTACAGAAAAGAGCTATTCGAGCAATTTTTAATTTAAAATGCACAGACTTCTTAAGAGAGCTGCTTAAATAAATTGACATACTAACTGTAGCAAGTCAATTTATTTTCGAAAATATAATGTATGTACGCAAGAACCCTACAAAATTTCCCAAACTTAGCGATATCTGTAAGGTTAACCTAAGAAATAATCACAGACTACTTGCGCCCCGGTTTAGGCTCGCGAAGGTTAGCAATTCTTTCAAGGGTCAATGCATTCTCTACTACAACAAGATACCTCTGAGGATCTTGAAATTGCCATTTGAGCAATTTAAAAACCATGTTAAAGCGACTTTGTCGAAAAAGGGATATTACAATGTTCAAGATTACTTAAATGATGGACTGTATGTGGTTTATCTGGCTAAACACAGACCTTACTGTTAATAATTTTGTAATGATTTATTCCTGCTTATTAATTATGATAATGATAATATAAATATAAAAAATGTATTAGTTAAGCACAAGCCATTTTTAAAAGAGATCTAAAAATCAATTTGTGGGAGTTTCTACGCCCTCCTTCTCCCACAGTGGTCCAATGTAGAGAAGGGGCAAAAAATGACGATTGCTAAGTATATGTAAATATAATATATACAGTAATAAGCCATTTGGAATTTAGAATTTCGAATTCGGTGGTCAACCATATGACCAATGACCATCGGGAATTAAAATGTGTGGTCAACCATTTGACCAGTGAGCATTTAATACATAGTGTATGGGGTCAACCATTTAACCAGTGAGTTTTCTGTTCAATTTAGAGTATATCTGTTGTTTAGGTAATTATTAACTAATCATCAACACATTTAGCCCACATCGACCCATTGCTGGACATAGGCCACTTCTTTAAAGCGCCAATATCCCCGGTCCTGTGCTAATCGCACCCAGTGGGATCCCGACGACTTGATGATATTGTCGGACCATCGGGCTGGTGGTCTGCCCACTGGCCTTGTCGCTCCCCGTAGCCACCAGTCTGGTCCAACGTCCGTCTTCCCGTCTAGTCAATGTGGCCCGCCCATCTCCACTTCAATCTCTTCATCCGTTTGCCAACATCTGCGACCTTCATTTTCCGTCAATTTTCGACGTTTGGCACACGGTCAACGAGAGAGATACCCAACATGGAACGCTCCATCGCTCTTTGTGCTACTTTTATAATATGCACATTATGCTTTGTGATCTTTTATGTTTTGGCTCCACAGGTGAGGATGGGCAAGGCACATTGGTTATACACTTTGGTCTTCAGGCATTGTGGGAGTGAGGATTTCAAGACCTCACTTAGTTTCCCGAAAGCAGCCCACCCTAGTCCGATGCGTCTTTCAATCTCCTCCGAGTGTGCATCTCGGTCAAAGGATAAACGATGTCCAAAATAGACGTCATCGCTGACCTCCTGTACGGCGTCATTGCTAAATAAAACAATTATTATAATAATTTTTCATTTATTTTCGAGATATTCGAGGTCTCTGGCGTGCAGGTTCTTTTTTGGAGGCATCTGAAAATTGTTGGTGAAAATGACAATAAAATACAAGAATCTAACCTATATTTTGAAATTAGTGACGTATATTATCTTAGCAGAAACTTGCAATGAATATTTGTTGATGTGATATCATAGTACAATTATAGGTAAAGGATTTGATCATGGACACCTGAATTTGGGGGAGGGGAGGGTAAGGAGGGAGGGGTAAACCTCCTCTTTATTTTTCAACAATTTTTTGTTGTTCTTGCATCTTCAACCTAATACGAAGGATAAAAAAGAAGAAGAACACCTAAGCTACCGCAACATTTTACCCTGTTAGTTGCTGTGTAAATCAGTATTTTTGATGTGCAGTTTAATATTTCCCTACAAATACTGATTGCACTAATTAATGATAAATATCATAATTTAGCGTATTATAGTAGTTTATGTGACTGCTACAAAATGGAGGGCATTAATACTTCTCGAGAGTTTTAATGCCTAATTATGTACAGTTACATACACTAGTTTATCTACACACATATCATAAGCTCTCTTTGATGTGTTCAGGAACCGCATGTTTGACCGGCATTGTGGCTCTGCAGTTGTTTAGCTTGTTCTGTTGCACCAACTTCGGGCGTCGGCGTTCGAAATTTGAATGTCAGTACCAACTTCACAGACAAACTAGGGGCGGCACGAGGCGGGCGTCGGCGTTCGAAATATGAATGTCATAATGTGTAGAAAAATTACACATTATGGTCATAATGTGTAATTTTTCAGATAAGAAATGAGTTTTTACCAGGTAGTTTAACATTAAGCTGATCGTAACGTGCGGTTTTGGTACGCAGTAAAGAGGGTTTATGATACATGTTTAGATAAAATACCTTTAAATGCATATTTCTCACGAAGAAAATGAGAAATCTTATCGTGAACACCGGCGAGCGGTCATCATATTTTTTATGGACACGCTCATAGGTCGTTATATCGACCGCGATTTGGATACGTTAAAAAAATACTTAAATTCCGACTGATAAGCTAGTCGCACTTTCAAGACCTTTGCTTAATCATCAGCGAAAAATCATAAGGTTCCAAATTTACATAAATATTATGTCAATAAGGGTGAGGGTGAGTATGGGTAAGCGGTCGAAATATCCGACCGATAGACCGATTTACGCCTATGAACTGTAAAAAGTTAACCCTTACAATGAAGGGCGCTTATGTCACCAAATAGTGCTCTAACAACCTTTTTTAACCATTAGCATCACTTGCAAAAGTTCATGTGGCCGAGTCAATGCCCAGTTTCTCAAAGTCCGCACATATCCAGTTTTGATCCGAGCAAAACTCTAACATCTCCCTGCGAAACAAAGTATGTGGACGGGCATTGAGATCACCTAAAATGAACACAGATTTGACATCGTTACCTTCCACTTTTGCATAAATCTCACTCAAACACTCCGTGAATTCAATCAGATTGTCCAGGTCGTCCGTAGGCATATTCACACTGAATACTAGCGCCAAGTGATTACGTATAGTTAGCAGAATACATGCAATACGCAAACTATTGCAAGATTACTTCATCATTAGACTTGCACATATTGAAACATACTTTTACGCCATAAGATGGGCATCCCTCCGACCAAGCGTACACCGCCGACTTTCTAGCATATCCAAAGTTGCTGTCGAGTGAACCTAGGTATGGTATATCGTAGGGCAATAACCATGTTTCTTGTACTGCCACTAGATCAACATCGCGACACAGTGACTGTATACATTGTGCTGAACTTTTTACCTGCTTACACTCGTAGCTGACAAATGTGCTCGTAGTTGTACACATATTATTATGCTTCCTGGTTCCATAAAATAAATATCTTCTAAAATAAATATCTTACGGCCACAATTCAATATTCTCAAATAAAGGTAACTTTGATATGTGACATACATTTTCAACCCCCGCATAAACATAAACATTTACAGACAGGCACATACATTGCTTCTGGTCCCACACTAGGATACCCTGTGTCGTGGGAACCAGAAACAGCGACGTCACACACATAAAAACATCCAAGAACTGGGGTGTTTTACCCCCAGCCGAGGATCGAACCCAGGACCTCTCGCATGGTAGGCAGAGCCACAACCGCTGCGCCGCAGAGGTCGTCATAGTATAGTAATTTTATAAGGTATAATGGTGACATTTGTCTTCTTCAGTACATACTCTGCTATACGTTCTGCGTTCGTCTCTTTAGACACATTATATATGTATAGTGGTATCATAAGATACCACTATACATAAATAATGTGTATGTGTAGTGGTATCATAGGATATATGGCTATGGCCAAAGGCTATCCTCCGCAGCTTTAAATTTGAAGGTTCCGTTTAAGACCGCGTTTCCCTGTGTCCCGGTAAATCTTGATGGGGTGCGTTTTTTGCACGTTTCCGTTCTGTCTAATAAGAATGGTCGCATGATAGCATACGCGGGCCATAGTTAAAACCTGCCGAAACCCGATATTCTGTTATTGAATTAGATTTATCAGTATCAGTAGATTTATCAGTATGGACAATTAATTAAGACTGGCCTTGTTAGTTCTGTTCTTTTCCAACATACTAAAGAATCCTTGGTAGAATGATTGCCGTGTAGATCGAATGGACGATCTTTGGCTTCATTCCCCATCTGTTGCCTACAGTTCTCTTGCATTGAAATAAGACTCTAAAGGCCTTAGCGCACTGTGACTTTACATTCTCCAGTCAATGTCACTCCTCGATATTTAATCTCACGAACAACTTTTAGTCTTGTGCTCTTTAACGTAATGGGAAGAATTTCAATATTTTTCCGTTTATTCGTGTTCGTTGTAGCTTTCTGGAGCAGATTACTTAAGTGTTCTTTCGTATATACTCCTGTTATACATAAATCGTCCAAAAGTACAACCGTGCCAGGAACACCCCGTAGTGTCTCTTACATGAACTTTGGAATTTTTCTGGTATGCACGAAAGACCGTAGGTTGTTCACCTACAAGCATAAGTACCTGTGTGTGTAGTTATAGCTGTAGGTTCTGTACGCTCCTAAGAGTTTTCAAATAAAAAACATTGTTCATAAGTGTGTTTTAAATCTAGTTTTGTGTACCTCTCTTCCCCACTGAGATCAGCAAATAGGTCGTCAATACGAGGCAATGGACAATCCGTTTTAATTTTGAATTAATTGTTATTTGGTAATTGCCACATATACGGACATCACCTTTCTCTTTAAGGACGGGTAAAATTAGGGTCCCTAGGGTCAATAAGATAAATGGAGCCATCCCTCTCTAAACGTGCAAGTTCCTGTTTTACTCGTGCCCTTAACGCTATCAGTACGGGCTTAGCGCACACATTGGTATCTCATATGTGAGCTGCAATTGAATGTTTTTTTACAAGTCCCTAATATGTTCGAAAACAATTCAGAATATTCGACACATAGCTGGTTCACGAATTGGTATTCAGTGATTTCGTGTAGACTTTTCTGTGTTACCTTCATAGCATTGATCCAGTCACGTCCTATTAGAGGACGACCACCTTGCTTAATTACGTACAATGATAAACCATTGCCGTTAATATCTCCTAGATAAACATCCATTGTAAGAAATCCTAGAGATGCATTTCGGGAACCCGCAATATTAAATTATCGGACTGTATGCGTCAGTGTGAAAACATGATTTGATACATTTCCTCACAAATCGCCTAAATTTGACTCCCTGTGTCAATCTCTAACTTTAACTCGATGTTGTCCACAGTCACTTTAATGAAGCACGGTTTGTTAGCTTGTGTCGCAACTTCGATGTTGAACATATCGTCCATCGACTCCTCACTCAGATAATTTTGTCGACTACTGAACCTATCACAGTTGCTGCGCACTTGCTTATACATCACTTTTATATGGCCCTTTGAAAACACCCATCACAATTAACCCTTATTCGGTCGGTGCGCCTTTCCACACCACCAACAAGCTACATCCGCGACAGAGCCTGCGCCTTCACTTCGCAATGAGCGGGTGCCACTGCCGCTTCGGCCTCCGCACAGTGCGGTCGCCTGTTGCAAGCCTTCATCTTCCTCGTTGCCGCCACGTGAAGTCACAGCGCCATTTGCGCCGTTTGCGCCATTTGCGTTGCTCATCTCCGGATGTCCCTTTACAGCCTCCAGAGCAAATGCCAGCTCCACAGCCTCCTTGTACCCGATATTTTTCTCCGTAAATATTCTTAATCGCATAGTGTATGTCACCAGACCCGATACGTATTGGTCTTGCAGGTTTTCTTCAAAGTTCTTGCCAAATATGCAGGCAGCCGCCATATGTTTAAGGTCTTGTAGATATTGCGTCAGGGACTCGCCCGCGCGCTGTCTACGCAGCCTGAACACGTGGCGCTCGGCGATCTCGGATCGCTTCGGCTCCAAGTAATCCGTAACCAATTTCACCAGTTCACTGAATATTTTGTTTTCTGGATATGCTGGCTGGTGTGCTTAGATCTCATATCTATATTCGTACGTAGCTTCTTAGACGACCGTAATCAACGTGGCCACTTTTAGTTTTGACTTGATTGCATTGAGTAAAATAAATTGGTTTAGGCACCTCACATACGCGGCTCACTGCTTACAATGCAGAACAAAGGGTTCTATATTTCCTACCGGCATTGTTATTATCGTAAACAACGGAATTTTCTACCCGCGATCGCATGTATTGTGCGATAGAAAAATACTCCCATCCTCGTCGCTGTCTTCTCGATAACTTGGTTTATTGCGTCCAAATACACTACAGTTATCATAAAACAAAATGTATTGTAGTGAATTTTTAACAGAGGCATATTGTCCCGCGCTGACGGCTCATACAGATATTTGTTTGTTTGCTATTATAAAAAAAAATAAAAAATCTTCGTGATGAAGGAGTAATTTTATGTAAAACCCGAAATTAATTATACGATATGGTTTTACAAGTGTGTTACATATTGGTATGTGAATCACATGCATGGTTTTACGGTGGTATGCTTGGTTTGACTGGTGTTGCACATAAGGCATTTTCATATTTTCTACAAAGTGTCGTGTCGTGATACTTAAGTTTTATCTCAAAGTCCATTCAACCAACCAAAAAGCCACCCCACCAAACAATGAACGTTTGACCGAGTCGTGACTAGAGCCCAAATTTGCGGCCTAGATGTCAGGAAATAAAACAATAGAGGCTCAAGCTAGTGCAGGTAGAATTTGAGTAGAACGTAAACGATTAACATACTTATTACTGTCCGAAGTCAGACGGAAAAAGTTCAGTACCTACGTAATATCGTATTAAATTAAATGATGTTCCTGACACATAAAAAAAACGATACGCTTAACCCAAAAAAACTATTACATTGAAAGTTTATAAGTCGGCTGATACAGAACTGAAACAAATATATATCTTCAACAGCTAACAAGCGAAATTCAAAGAGAAAGCTAGACATTTTTTTTAATCTCAATAATTAGTGGATTGAATGATCCTCCTCCTAATCCCATCCTGACACATAAAAAAACAATACGCTTAACCCAGAAAAACTATTATGATGAAAGTTTATATGTCGGCTGATACAGAACTGAAACAAATACATATCATCAACAGCTAACAAGCGAAATTCAAAGAGAAAGCTATACATTTTCTTTAATCTCAATAATTAGTGGATTGAATGATCCTCCTCCTAATCCCAACCGTAGAGTTAGCGTAGAGATATGTTTTGGGCCACCTGGAACTCAAACCGAGTTAGTTTTGCCGGGTGAGGTGACCTGTTTCTGTTGTAAGCACCAGTGCTTATCCCAGACACGGACTATTTTCGACGAATCTGAACTCAGACTTATACGGATTCATCGGTGTCAGAGAAATTCAGGCTGGGATCGGTGTCATTCATTCATTCTTTCGATAGAAATAGAATTATAGCATAGACGCTACAGACTGACACAGAGAAGGCAAAAGAGGAAATTTTTAGACAGCTTGTGGAAGGACTCGGTGTGCTTCTGGGAGATGATGATAAATATGTTTCAAGCCGTAAAGAAACACTATCTGAAAAAGCAACTAAACAGTTGACAGATTTCAGACAATCAGAACATAAGACAGCAAATTGCATTGACTTCAGTAGGGCATTTGATGTCTTAAAGTATAATATGCTTTTTTCTAAGCTGCAGCAGATTGGTGTGCGGGTCCCAATGTTGGAATGGTTTCGAGATTATCATAAAAATAAACATACATTAGTCAGTGTAAATGGGTACATCAGCGATCCTATTCCCACAGAACAGGGAACGGTCAATCTTGGGACCAACAGAATATCTGGTCTACGTTAACGACATGTGCAGTCTCTTCCAAAACGGCTCCGTGTACCAATTTGCTGATGACACATGTTTGCTTGCGCACAGTAGGGACATTGTTGAGGCGCAGAGAATTATGCAAAACAATTATGACTTACTATGCAAATGGGCACACGATATGGGTCTTGTTATTAATGCCAATAAAACAAAACTTTTGTATATAAGATCACCCTACATAAAATGTCTTACTGATCCAACTGTAGTAACACATAGCCACCAATGTTTGCACAACCAGCCTGTCTCATGTAGCTGTGAAAAACTTGAACTAGTGAGTCAGCATACTTATCTGGGCCTCATCATTGATAAACATCTTAATTGGAAACCTCAGGTAGAATACATATGAACCAAATTGAGATCACTTCGTGCTAAATTTTCTATCCTTAAATTTAAATTACCTTATAATATACTAAGAATGTTGTACTTATCATTAGGTGAATCAATAATAGGTTATGGACTCAGTAGTTATGGTCGAACATATAAAACTAACATTGACTTAATATACAAACTTCAACTAAGCATACTTAAAACAATAATCCCAAAATATTTAATAAACAAATATAAAGAAGATGAAATAGGGTTGTTGAAGCACTGCAGAATTATGTCAGCTTACAATAAAATTAATTACCAAATAGTACTTGAGGAATACCATCACATTAAGTCCCTAACTGCTAGAGTTAGGCATAGTAAACTACGCAAACTAAACAGTACACCAATGTTTGTTCTACCTAAATATAATAATGAATATGGTAAAAGGACGTGGAAATATACGCTACCCAACATATTAAACAGGCTTCCGCATACATTGCAAAACAGTATCTTAAAGAACTACAAGACCTGTAAACATTTATTAAAAAAACACTATATATTGGGATCAAGTGAATGACTTTATAATGCTGTAATGCGACTCATTCGTGCAAGCATAAACCTCAAATAGGTTTAAAGCGCGTCTTGTTTATTTTTTTTAACTATTGTATTGTTATGTGATGAACAAATAAAAAAAAAAAAAAAAAAAGATGTAATTACACTGAAAACAAGAAGGACGGTAAGATTTTGAAGAAAACAACCGCCGCTCTGTAAATCTCACATCCTACCCATTCCACATATCCTATATTGGCTAAGGCTGAAGAGTCGGTATTGAAATCAACCTCTTTTTCTTACTGACGAGCAGGTCACTACTCCTCCCTCATAGAAACTTGTGCCCTCTGGTATGCCGGCCGAAAGACCGGAAAAACCCTTGTTGGTGACGCACCATACAATCATTCTTCATTCATTCTACTACCGTTGTAACTTTAAAATATCATGTTGCTTGGCTGAAGACGTATATTTGTGAAATGCAGTTTGTATGTTAATTCTGATATGACAGTAACGGCTGAACTGGTGTCTACTTCAAAAGTCAAGTCCAAATCATTAACTACAACAGATTCAAGCATTGGCACACCGCAGTGACTACGTTTATTTAATATGATACGCTTACTTTAACGTCTCCACCATGATCAGAGTAAAATTTTGGTAAATTTTCCTGTAAGGACAAAATTTGCGCAAATGAACCTTCACAAAACAACGACCGCGCTTATTGTTATTGTATTTGCACATTGAAGCATTATGCTCAACATGTCCACATGCTAGAAACTGAGTTAGATCCACCCGGTGATCAAACGCTGCGCTGCTACTGCTGACACTGCTGCCACTGCCAAGGCCGCTATGAGCGCTGCCTGCGCTTCCGGCCTGGCCCACCTTGAGCACCGACAGCGTGGCTACCACCACGATGGGTTTTGCCTGTGCAGCTGCCTGCCAAGCCACGTGGACACCCTCCGCCTTCGCCTTCAGATTTCGAGTCTCGACAACACAATGTAGGGAGAGTCTACGGACTCGTGCCGCCCACTTATCCATGCCTTCGGCTGATTGTTGAGAAGCTGCTTAAAACTTTGAGCATTCCCAGAATCTGCATGTTTTTGGTTTTAAATGCTTGTCTAATAAAGATGCCGCTTGAGCATACTCTTGACTCGCCACGGGGCTTGGCAGCTCTAGGTCCTATAATATTTTAAAGTATTCTCCGATAAACTTGACACAAGGATCGCACGTCGTTTACACTTGGGTTTATCCACGTCATCTCCTATGTCATTGGCTAAAAACCTTTGTTCGATTCTTTCTTTGTATAGATGCCATTCCAGAAATTCATGGATGAACACAGAGATTTTCTAATAAGAATGTCAAAATTCTTATTAGAAACTCTCTGTGTTCATCTTATAAATCTTGTGATGAACCTATCTAAGACTACTAAACAGAAAATCAAAAGGAACGACATTAGAAATATCTTCAGGGCACGAGGAAAAGCCGACAAACCTGTAGTAATTGCTGAGCTTTCTTCCTTTATTCTGAAGACCGATCTGCCGAAAGAAGTAAAGCACTATAACAAGACTCACAAAATTAAAAACAATAACGCTACACACCTTAGTATCGAAAATAACTCCACTGAGGTGTATTCCGTAGAACAGCTTACACCTAGAGCAAGCAAACTGCTCTACATGGCAAGAGACTTGAAAAAAACTAAAAACTATAAGTTTGGCTGGACCTTCTACGGAAATGTGTATATACGTCTGGAGGAAGATTCCCTAATAATTAACCTTACATCCAAAAAGCAAATCCGAGCCCTTTTGAATAATTGATGACTACTACTAGTTGTAACTCTTCTCAGTATCAACCTAAAAACGGAAAAAAAACCCCACAACTTATTTAAACTTGAACACTACTTCTATACACAATCTCAACTGTCATCAAATACTCACAGACTAATACACATCACCTTACAAACAAAACTTATCTGTGTAATCATACAAACATATATAACTGCTCTAGTACTCGACTCTGCCCTCCAAACTATAATTTACTATCTTTTTACCATGCTTAAAACTGAACTCTCTTACTTTTTACAAAATCATGTCTAATACGGCTCTCATAACCCAAGAAATAGATAAAATACAAATGGTAAAATCTGTCAGTTGCAGCCCCGAAGATTGTCATGACTTCATACCTAAAATAAATCCACCCTTTAATATAATAACACAAAATATAAGAAGTGTTTTTAAAGAATCTAACTTGGCTGGCTTTAAAACTACTTTATCAATTTTAAAATATAACTATGATATAATTATTCTTACTGAATGTTGGCTTTCAACACTGAAAACGCCGCCCAATATAGACAACTACTCTATGTACTACATGAAAAATCTTATAAACCAAAACGATGGTGTTGTATAAAACAGAACCTTAAATGCAAAGTAGAAGAATCTTGCTTGAAAATTATACTGCCCAGCTTAACAGTGATAGGCATCTATCGTAGTGATTCAAACCAACGTTCAATGAACTTCATTTAATCGCTCGATTCCCTTTTAAAAACTTACGATGCTTCAACGGATATTGTGCTGATGGGTGACATAAATATCGACATAAAACCTACCAAAACAGACCGTAACAGTCCAGAATATCTTGATCTGACTATCAGTCACGGTCTGGTCCCCGCGCAAACTTACCAACACACGACAAAAACTGTCTCGATCATGTCCTCCTAAGATCATCGTGACCAGCATCAGTAGCTGTATTAGAGACATCCATAACTGATTATTTGACAGTCATGTTAAATCTACAAAATAGACCGGTTTCAGAAAAGACTATTAAAACTAAGACCGTGACTGACTTCAAAAATGCTGTAGTAGACTTTGCCAACACTAATTTAACCAAGGTTTGGGAATCATGTGCTCCGAATGTTGCCGCGGAAAAGGTAGTTAATATGATCCCCGAAACAATCACGGCTAACTCTAAAATAGTCAATATTCCAAACATAAAAAGAGCTATACAACTGTGGATCACCCCGCGATTGCTTCGGTGTATATGCTTGCTTAGGAATAGAGATAGTATGAATAAAGCTTTAAAGAAAAATCCGGATAACATGACACTAAAGAACACATACATAGCACTTGAACACAACAAGGAACTTGAAATATCACGTAAGCATCCAAAAGCACTTTGGAAATCTAAAAAAAAGATTGCTAAAATCTCTAATAACAAAAAAAATAGTACAGATCTCCTTTTTATCGAATCCTCCTCCCCAGATTCGGTACATGCTATCAACAAGCACTTCGCGTTTATTGGCAGGACTCTTGCTGAAAGGCTTTTCAAATCCACACAGTTGCACGAACAACCTAGGATAAATATACCAAAAACGGTCCATTCTTTTGGTCTTGTTGAAACGGATCCGGCTGAGGTCCTTTCACTGAAAATGAACCTCAAGGATAATAGTGCAGAGGGCTGGAACAGGATATCAACGAAGTTTATAAAATTATCACGCCATATTCTAGTTCCAATTTTCAGTCGGTTGTACAATCTCTGTTTTGCTCAGGGAGTATTTCCCGGGGTCTTTAAATGCTCTATCATACATCTGATCTACAAGGGCGGTGACAAAGAAGAATTAAATAACTATAAAGTACACTCGAAGGTCCTAGAAAAACTAATAACCAATAGATTAAAACGCTACCTAGATAATAAACATTTGCTTCTGATCGACAGTATGGCTTCAGAAATGGGAGATCGACAGAGGACGAAGTTACTGAACTACGTGATAAGATAGTTGGCAGCCTTGACAAACGAGCAAAATGTCTTGGGATTTTCTTAGACCTAGGAAAGGCATTTGACACCGTCTCCGTTCAAATATTTCTGGAAAAGCTTGACAAATTTGGTGTTAGAGGCATTGCACACAACTTTTTCAGCGATTACCTACGGGATAGACAGCAGCGAGTCAAAATAAGCTCCCATTACAGCAGGTATAACTTTATCACTTACAGGGTTCCGCAGGGTAGTGTTCTCTATCCGACACTATTTTAATACATATATATAAGACCTTTGTGACCTCTCCCTGAAAAATTATAGCATTTATACATACGCGGATGACACAGCACTCATATTTAAAGGCAATACCTGGGATGATGTGGCTGGAACGCAGAGCAAGGACTAAGAATTATGTCACAATGGCTATGGAATAATCTACTCACACTCAATGTTAATAAAACCAAGTGTATGCCCTTTTCCATTCTACAAACAAATCTTCCTCCTCCTGAATTTAAAATTAGAGTCCACTCCTGTCCCGCCCATACTAGTACTGCATGCTAATGTGAGGAAATTGAGATAGTAGATGAAGAATTTGGGTGTAATAATAGACCATTATCTTAACTGGTTTCCCCAGATAGACCCAATCATCTCACGTGTAACGAAGCTGATCTGGATCTTTAAAAACCTGAGACATGCTACACCAACTGATCTCCTAAGATCAACATAGGTCGCCTTGGGGCATTCTGTTCTATCCTACTGTATTCCTATCTGGTGTGGAGCAGGAAAATCTAAAATGCTTTGTCTTGAGAGGACACAGAGGTCTCTCCTGAAGGATTCCGACTTCCGAGCACTTTATCGAAATTATTGAGTGTAAGACAAGTTTACGTACTCCAGCTGATCCTCAGGAGACATCGACAGGATCCCAACTACAAGACTATGACAAAATATAGATATAACATAGCTTACAGGACTCCGGCACACAAAATAGTATTCACTCGTAAACAGTACAACATACAGTCTAGTGTAATATACAACAAAGTTAACGAAATTTTAAATGTTCATTTAAAGCTATCATTCGAGTGCAAGATCAGTTTCTCAAAATGGCTCAAAACCCTGTAATATAAAGAAACAGAATTAGATCTTGAAATTACAAAGTAAAAATCGAAATAAAAATCAAAACAAAAAAAACAATGATCATATTTTATACCGATTTCACTACATATTTTTTTAATGAATTTAATTATTACATATTTTATTTTATCAATGTAATTTATTCAAAATAATATTCTAAGTTTGTTAATCTTACTATAAATATTCTCATACATACATACTTATGAATAAAAATGTAATAAAAACAGTACGCAGGCTTAGTCATATTTCCCTCCCCTCCCCAATCACATTAACAGGCACTACACTAAACACTTTCAGACACTCACTGCACCTCTCATCTTCTCGCCACATTCACTCTTCCTTACATTTTCACCAAAATCATTTTTTAACAATGCAATTAATACCACATGAATTTATTTTAATTAAATTACAATGCGATTGAATTTTAATGCATGCATATATATTTTTTCTTAAAATATTTTAATAACTTGCGCAAATTCGACCACGTTTCTCAATATCGCAAAGAGTTGGGGTGGCTAACGATTCGTCGTCGCCGAGACTTTCATATTCTTTCATATCTTTTTAATATATTGAAAAATCCGCTCTACCCCAGCTACCTTCGACAGCGCTTTGAATATCTCTTTTCAGGAGATCGGTACCGGAGATCTCACACGGTCTCACTCTTAGCCACACCAAGGCACAACACCTCGGCGTATGAGCACACCTTCAGGTTGCAGGCGGTCCGACTGTGGAACGCACTTCCTTGCAAGATAAGAGACAGTCCCACTCTTTTCTCTTTCAAAAACCGGGTAAAAGAGCACTTCCTCTCTCTTTCATGATAGTAGTTATAGTATGTATATTATTACTATAGGTACAGGTTTATGTATCTATTGGTACTTATTTAGTAGTTTGTCTACGACCGTAGCTGAGGTGTGAGGGGCGAGGCGAGAGGGGAACCCGCGCCGCCTGCGTCGGCTCACGAGCAATCACTCGACCACGAAACGCTGTACCGCGACGACGACGCGCTTGATCATTTAAATACCTAAACTAGTAATAAAACTACGCAATCTTGATATTCGTTGCGTTTTTATTTATGTCCCATAATCGCAGACATAAATTTTTGGCGACCGTGACAGGACTTCAAACCTGCAAAGCGACGAAGTAATTACCTAGCTGGACAAAGGAATGCAGTTAACCTTGAGGGGACCGAGCGACGCTTGACCGGATTGACCGACCGCCACGCCCCAGAGAAGAATACAACATCAGATGAGTGCCTGTTTTCCTTTCATATCACATTCCTTCATCAATTCCTAATTCAATTTGTGTTAAATTTGCAACTACGGCAAATTGTGCAGCTGAGTAGCTATTGCCTATTATTAATTAGCTTTGACAAGTACACGACGTGGAGCGCATTCCATTCTCGAGTACTTGTAGGTGCTTACAATTGCTTTTCGCTTAGAGTATTCATTTATCGAATGTAATTAGGTACTTACATACATTAGTTTAGATACCTACCTTCCTGACAAATAAATTTGCTTAGTGCTTCTTGACGTATAGCACACCTACGTATTGTCACATCATTATTAGGTATTTCGTGCTTCTTTATGCATAGCACAGTGCTTATTAACGTATAACACAGCTACGTAGGTATTGTCATATCATTATTAGGTATTTCGTGCTTCTTTATGCATAGCACAGTGCTTCTTAACGTATAGCACAGCATAACTGCATACCTAATACCTATATACATACATAATTTAGAATTAGAAATCATACAACATTTTGTTCTAGAATCGTAACGTTACATATCCAAATAGTACTTCGCGTTCGTATTATAACAATTAGGTACCTACCTACATAATAAAATAATCATATTTTTCAACATTCGAGTAGGTACACTTCCACATTCCATAAACATTAGTTACTAGCTTACTGAAAAAGGTATTTTCTGCTAACGATTCCAGGTGCTGGAACGTTTGACGCGCCGTGTGCGAGGCCGTGTACCTACCTACCTATAGATAGACGGTGCCGCGTACATCGTGTCTTTGTGCCTTCATCGCTGCGCTTACTTCATTGTGCTGTTGTTCGAACTGTTCCTGAGTCAACTGGTTATCCGCGCGTTTGGGTTTGATGCACATAATTATCTTACTTAACTTGTTGATTTGCTCCAACGTTGACCTCAATCAGTAGCTAGTACCTATACCTAATTTAAATTCCTACTACATATTTTACCTACCGATACATATTTGATTGATTTTCCCATACAATGCCTAATACCGATCAAACGTCAATGCCTGAGGACGCTTCCAATTCCAAGGAAGCTAAAGAATTAATCACGCAGCGTAGTTCAATTAAGGGTCGTCTCACAAATTTTCATAATGTTCTTTTACAATTACAAAAAACAAAAATTGAGAAGTTATCCGAAGCACATATTAATGAATTGAATTTACGATTAGAAAAATTGGAAGCGTTGTTTGGAGATTATGACAAATGCCAACTCAAAATAGAAATATTATTGGCTAACAGTGATCAACCCAATGAAAGGGAACAAACCGAATCCCGGTTCTATTCTTGCATAGCAGCCGCTAAAACCTTAATAAAATCACACCCCTGCAATGTCATTAGAGCAGTCAATAAATCCCATGGTGATGATACTATAGGTACATGTTCTAATCATGAAAATTTTAATATCAAATTACCTATCATTAAACTGCCAATCTTTGATGGGAATTATTTTGCGTGGTTGGAATTCAGAGACACATTCGAATCCTTAATCCATGAAAACGAATCCGTGCCCAATATAAACAAATTCCATTACTTACGCTCATCCTTAACTGGTAGCGCATCTTTAGTTATAAAGGCCATCGAATTCACATCAGATAATTACAATGTAGCATGGGATTTATTGTGCCAAAGATATAATAATAAAAAAATATTAATTAATAATCACCTAAAGGCCCTGTTTAAGATTGATCCTATTACAAAAGAATCACATAAGTGCATCCGTTACTTAGTCGACGTTGTCACAAAAAACCTTCGAGCCTTAAGTACGCTTGGTCAACCGGTCGACCAATGGGACACCTTAATCATTTACATGGTTTCCTCTAAATTAGATAACGTAACGGGCACCAAATGGGAAGAACATAGGAACGATCTTTCAGACACGCCACCTTTATCTAGCTTTATTGAATTTCTTCGTAATCGGGCTGACATTCTTGAGACCATGCAGGCGAACAGAGGTGAGAAGACTGAACATAAAAAACCATTATATCCTAATAATAATAATGATCATAAAAATGCATTGCCTAAATATCATGCAAAAAGTTTTCTCGCTTCTGATTCGTCGAAACCTGCAGGATCAATGTCATGCCCCCTTTGTAATCAAGGTCATAGAATTATTGATTGCGAAACATTTAAATCTTTTCCTCTTGAGAAAAAGTTGAGCGAAGTTTTAAGGTTAAATCTTTGCTCTAACTGTTTGAGAAAGGGCCATGATGAGTCCACATGCCGTCTGGGTTCGTGTCGATTATGTAGACAAAAACATAATACAATTTTACATAGACAGAGCCAAGAGCATAACATACCCGTGACTATGTCTGTACAGTCTACGGGGACTGTGGCATTAAAATCCACAGAGATTACACGTTCTGAGGCTTTAAAATCCACAGAACACGCTCGTTCGCAGCAAGTTCTTCTTGGTACCGCTTTAGTAAAGGTCACCAATCCTGATAACAATAGAACTTACCTTGCGCGCGCGCTATTAGACGCTGGCAGCCAATCCTGCTTTATGACAAAGGATATGAAGAATAAAATCGGTGCAGTTAATCGTAATTCCGGTAGCCTAATGATATCGGGCATTAACAATGTTCAAGTACCTATTTCTGACAGCTGTCACGTGTCGATCTCCTCTTTATTGGGGTCTTTTGATTCCAACATTAATTGCCTAATTGTGCCTCAAATAACGGGTCAGCTTCCTAATATTGCCGTCGATGTATCGCAGTTAAATATACCTAAAAATCTTAAGCTGGCTGATCCCCAGTTCTGCGAACCATCAGACATCGACCTGTTACTCGGGGCAGAAATATTCTTTGACATAATGTGTACTGAAAAAATGAGCTTAGGTCCTAATATGCCTGTTCTTCAGCTCACTAAACTTGGATGGATTGTGGCTGGTTCTTTGAGCATTATAGATAAAAATGTGACTCACGTCCCTCACAAAATTCATTGCAATTTCACAAAAGAAATCAATGACAACTTAACTAAATTTTGGACTCTCGAAGAGATCCCCATGACGAAAAAGTTCGCATCGCCCGACGATGAATTATGTGAGGAACATTTCCTTAAACATACTAAGCGTTTGGAAGACGGCAAATTTTGCGTACAAATGCCTTTTAGGGAGGATCCTGAAAAGTCTCTCGGGGACTCTTATAAACTTACCGCCAAGCAGTTCTATAGTTTAGAAAAAAGATTTGATAAATATCCTGAACTTAAATTACAGTATCACAAATTCATTGATGATTACGAAAACATGGGGCATTTATCAAAAACCGACAAGCCTAATTTCGGATATTATTTACCCCATCACGCCGTAATAAGGGAAAGTAGTGAAACGACTAAGTTACGAGTCGTGTTCAACGCATCTTTTCCATCGTCAAATCGTAAATCGCTTAATGACATACAACATATAGGACCTGTGGTTCAAGATGAATTATTTAACATTTTGATCAGGTTTCGTGAACACAAATACGTAATTACAGGTGATATACAAAAAATGTATCGCCAGATCCTAATCGACGAATCACAACGTCACTTGCAGTTGATTCTATGGAGGAAAGACAGGAATCAACCTCTCGATGTGTTACAGTTAAATACCGTAACTTACGGTACTGCCTCCGCACCATACCTAAGTACTCGCTGCTTGCATCAGTTAGCACTTGAATGCTCTGACCCGGTAATTTCGGAAGTCATAAAAAACGATTTTTACATGGACGACATGCTGACTGGGGCAGACAGTGAGGATGGTGTGGCACACATACATAAAAAGGTTACAGAGGTTCTCGATTCTGCATGTTTTCCTCTACATAAATTCAGAACTAACTGCCCTCAAGCGATCAATAAATCAACTTTAGCAGAGTCACTTGACCTTAGTAAACAATGTAGTGTTCTAGGTGTCCAGTGGACTCCTAATACTGATACCTTAACCTTTTCCATAAAACTTGATAAATCATTAGAAAGGGTAACCAAGAGGATGATTCTTTCCAACACTTGTAAAATTTTCGATCCGCTGGGCCTCCTTAGTGCCTGCACAATAACGTTGAAAATTTTATTACAAAAACTATGGCAACTAAAATTAACATGGGATGAACCAGTACCGAATAATCTGGTTAAAATCTGGAATGGACATGTACATGCTCTTGATACATTACTTTCAGTCTCAGTTCCAAGATACGTGCTGTGCTCATCTCCGGTTAGACGCGAGCTACACTGCTTCGTGGACGCCTCGCTAGAAGCTTACGCCGCGTGTGTGTACATACGCACGTTAGACAGCTTCGGTCACGTAAACATTCAACTTCTTTGTGCAAAAACGCGAGTCGCGCCTCTTAAAAACCTAACTGTTCCGCGTCTTGAGCTATGCGCGGCGATATTAGGTGCTCGGCTTGCTCATAAGGTCTGTGAAGCTCTAAGGAATACTGTCGATAAGAAAGTATTCTGGTCTGATTCCACCATCACTCTGGGTTGGATAAAAACACAACCTAAGGTGCTAAAAACCTTTGTATGCAACCGTATTATTGAAATTCGTGAACTTACTTCCCATGATTCGTGGAGACACGTACCTACAGGTGAGAATCCAGCGGACATGGCATCGCGAGGCGTAGACCCCAGTAGGCTTTTTGATTCTTCTTTGTGGTGGGAAGGCCCTCATTTCTTAAAGAATAATGAGTCGCAATGGCCACAAATTCCCAACACACAAATCAATTTACCTGAAGTAAAGGCACTTAATACCCATGCATCACCTGAAAATAATAACTTCATTAATTTTGAAAAGTATTCAAGTTCATCCAAATTAAAAAGAATTTTCGCATATGTCTTTAGATTCATAAAAAATTGTAAAAATAAAACAAATAAAATAACTGGACATTTAACTCACGATGAACTTGAAAACTCGCTCACTTACCTTATAAAATGCGCCCAATCAGAGTGTTTCCTAAAAGAAATAATTACACTTAAAAATAAAAAATTACTTACCTTGCCTAACTTGTTACAGCTGTCTCCCTTCATTGACTCGAACGACGTGCTGAGAGTAGGTGGTCGGCTCAACAACACAGGCTTTAACTTCGCTAAGAAACATCCTGTGTTGTTGGATGGAAAACATCACTTCACTAAGTTACTGATGCGAGCCGAGCATCTGCGCCTGCTGCACGCTGGCCCTCAACTGCTCCTGGCTGCCATTAGAGATCAGTTTTGGCCTCTAGGGGGGAGGATATTGGCACGTAAAATAGTACGCCAATGTGTAATCTGTACACGATTTCGAGGCAAAACCATGGAGCCGTTGATGGGCCACCTGCCATCGAGTAGGGTAACACCGAACTATCCATTTCAAATCTGTGGTACTGATTTTGCAGGCCCATTCCTAATTTCTAGTAAAAGAGGGCGCGGTAATCGCATTACAAAATGTTACCTTTGCTTATTTATTTGTTTCAGTACAAAAGCTATCCATTTAGAAATCGTTAGCGATTTGAGCACTGATGCATTTATTTCCTGCCTTCGCAGATTTATTTCGCGTAGGGGAAAACCTAATCAAATTTATTGCGATAATGCTACGAATTTTGTTGGGGCAAACAATGAGTTGGCTAGGATGTTGCAGTCAAGCCTAAAATCTATTTATGAATATACAGCTGATGAAGGCATAAAGTTTCATTTTATTCCCCCTTATTCACCCACATTCGGTGGGATTTGGGAAGCAAATATAAGAATGTCTAAATTTCACCTAAAGCGAATAGTAGGTAACGCTAACTTGGTGTACGAGGAGTTGAGTACTCTTTTCACGCAAATTGAAGCAGTCCTTAACTCCCGACCCCTAACTCCATTATCATCTGACCCACAAGACCTTTCTCCTCTCACTCCAGGCCACTTCTTGATCGGGCGGTCCTTGACGTCGCTGCCATCGCCCCCGGCTGCTGATGAGAGAAAGATAAGAAGCAGATATCATCTCATCGAGGTCTTGAGACAAAATTTTTGGAAGAGATGGCATAACGAGTATCTCTCCGAACTTCAAAAGAGAACAAAGTGGCGTTCTCCTTATAAGGACCTAAAAAAGGGTTCTATGGTCGTATTCAAAGAAGAGAACCTTCCTCCCATGAAATGGAGACTAGGCCGGGTTCATCAATTATACCCTGGCAAGGATGGAATATGTCGTGTCGCCGACTTCCTCACATACAGAGGCATAGAACGCCGTGCGCTTAACAAGGTGTGTCCACTTCCGCACGAAGACGATGCATTGGAAGCAACTCCAGCTCCAGCAGTTCCTGTGGGATCTTCAGCTTCTTCCAACGGCCCCCAGGATGTCTACGACCGTAGCTGAGGTGTGAGGGGCGAGGCGAGAGGGGAACCCGCGCCGCCTGCGTCGGCTCACGAGCAATCACTCGACCACGAAACGCTGTACCGCGACGACGACGCGCTTGATCATTTAAATACCTAAACTAGTAATAAAACTACGCAATCTTGATATTCGTTGCGTTTTTATTTATGTCCCATAATCGCAGACATAGTTTGGTATATATTTAGTGTACTTAATACCTACTCTTAGCTATAATAATTATGAAATAAGTTTTATTGATTAAATATAAAATTATTTTTAACTTAATATAAAACATAAAACTAAACTTAATTCTAAAAACTTATTATTATTTAACCAAATCTATAATTAGGTATTTACAACGCGCACTCAAATATGTAACATTAATACTAGCTGAATAACTAAACTTAATATTTAAATTAACATTTTGTACAAGCGGACAAGCAAACCTATTTTCATATCAGATGCGGCGATACGAGAATCCCGTTATCTGCGTGGACGACGGCGGCGGCCGATGGCGGGCCCGGCGCCCGCGCCAGTACTCATAACGCCTCGCCGCTGTGCGCACGTCGCTCGATGCAAATTATCATACTCGCTCCCGCTATACGCTTGCGCTCATATTATCATTTAATTATTGTGCTTTGTGCTTGTACTGCTTGAGACTTTGTCCTCTGTGCTTTCGGGTATTCTATGGCAAAATTATAAACTTTCTCCTTCTATCTTTGTACCGTGTTCGTGCAAATTAAAAGTGATTGTTGGAACATTCGGTCTTTTATTTTCTGTCTAAGCCCTAGTTGCGACCAACCTACCACAGTGGTGACCCCGAGAAAGAACACATCATGCCAGACAACGAGCCCGAAATGAGCAGAATTGGAATGCGGGTACCGCCATTTTACCCCGATAAACCAGCGCTGTGGTTTATGCAGCTAGAGAGTCAAATTGTGTTGGCCAATATAACAACGGATACCACTAAATTTCACTACGCTTTGGCCCAGTTAGATTCTGCCACGGCATCAATCGTGGAGGATATTATAACTTCATCGGCAGCGGCAGATAAGTACCAACAATTAAAAACAGAGCTCGTCAAGCGGTTGTCAGTTTCACGGGAAAAGAGGATCCACCAGCTCCTTTCCAACGAAGAGTTGGGAGATAGGAAGCCGACGCAGTTCCTGCGGCATTTGAAGAGTCTGGCTGGCGCGGGCGTGCCTGAAGACTTCATGCGTTTCATATGGACCAGTAGGCTACCCACTAGTACGCAGACCATCATCGCATCCCAATCTAGGCTACCGTTGGACGAAGTAGGCGAGCTGGCCGACCGCATCCACGAAGTCGTCCCACACCAATCGCAAATAGCAGCAGCATCGATGGCAGCAGCAACAACGTCATCATCAGCACCACATTCCCTGAGCCAGGAGGTAGCGGCGTTATCCCAGCAGATGCAGACATTAATGCTAAAGGTGGATAGAATGTCGAGCGAGCACGGGTGATCCAAGACGCCTCGTAGACAAAATGGACGTGGACGCTCATCATCAGCACGAAGGTCGAACTCCAATTATAGAAAGTTGCCAACGTGTTGGTACCACCATAAGTTCGGGGACAAGGCTAGTCGGTGCGTGCAGACCTGTGATTTCGCGGGAAACGGCCGGGGCAATCTGTAATGGCGGCCGACGACTGCCCGAGCACAGGTCGCCGTATTATAACAGACCAGCGTTCAAAAACACAGTTTTTAGTGGACACCGGTAGTGACCTTTGTGTGTTTCCTCGTTCAAAATTAAAAACACGATGTGTAAAAACAGAATTAGTTTTAAGCGCAGCGAATGGTACAAAAATTAACACGTACGGTTACGTAAACTTTATTTTAAACCTAGGCTTGCGCCGTGACTTTGCTTAACAATTTATTGTTGCAGATGTGACGAGGGCGTTAATAGGTGTGGATTTTTTATCGCGTTATGGTCTCGTCGTCAACGTGAGGAATCAACGCCTCATCGACGGCACGACATCGCATGCGACCCCGGCGTTGCTTGCGCGAAAATCGGTGGACGTCACTTCGGTAAGGGTAATGTCTGGTGATTCTACATATCACACCATACTAGGACACTATCCCGAAATAACACGCCCACATGGTATACACCATACTCCTACACATAGTACGGTACACCACATACGTACTACACCTGGGCCACCTGTATCGAGTACACCTCGTCGCCTAGCGCCGGACAAATTGAAGATAGCCAAGGCAGAGTTTGACGCTATGTTGAAGAGCGGCACCTGCCGGCCATCCGAGTCCCCTTGGTCTTCTCCACTCCACCTGGCCCCGAAGAAGAATGATGGATGGCGTCCGTGTGGTGATTATCGCATGCTGAACGCGAGAACCATTCCGGACATGTACCCAATCCGCCACATCCAGGACTTTGCACATAGCCTTTCCGGTTGCACAATTTTTTCGACCATTGACCTGGTCAAGGCGTACAATCAGATTCCCTTGAATTCAGACGACATCGCGAAGACCGTCATTACGACGCCCTTCGGCCTTTACGAATTCCCTTACATGACGTTCGGACTTCGTAATTCCGGTCAAACTTTTCAGCGCTTCGTCGACGAGATTGTCAGGGGTCTAGACTTTGTATATGCTTACCTCGACAATTTTTTAGTCTTTTCGCAGGATCGGGAGACACATGAGCAACACCTACATCAGCTGTTCCGCAGGTTCAAAGATTTCGGTGAACGCAGCAAAGTGTGTCTTCGGCGTACCTGAGGTTACTTTCCTCGGGTACCGTATAACAGCCGAAGGAACCACACCACTGCCTTCCAAGGTCGAGGCTATACTGAGCTTCCCTACGCCAAAGACAGTGAAAGAGTTGCGACGTTTTCTGGGGATGATCAATTTTTACCGCAGGTTCCTTCCAGGCGCGGCTAAGCGTCAGGCACCCCTAAACGCCCTGCTTGTAGGATCAGTAAAAGGTTCCCATCCCGTTTATTTTTCTACGCAGGAGGCGGATGCGTTTCAGGCCTGTAAGGAGAGTCTTTGCCAGGCCATTATGCTGGCCCACCCAGACTGCCACACGAAGCTCGCTTTGGTGACAGACGCGTCCGACATTGCCATCGGGGCAGTACTCCAGCAGTTGAGGCAGAACGAGTGGCAGCCGTTGGCATTCTTCTCACGAAAGCTGAGTCCAGCGCAGGTAAAATATTCACCCTATGACCGCGAACTTCTAGCGATTTACGAGAGTTTGAAGTATTTCCGGCATATGGTGGAGGCTCGTGACTTTACGATCTACACCGATCACAAGCCACTGACTTTTTCCTTCCACTCTCGTTAAGAGAATTGTTCCCCACGACAGTTTAGGCATCTAGACCTGATAGCCCAGTTTACGACTGATATCAGGCACATATCAGGTAAAGATAATATCGTGGCGGATGCACTTTCTCGCATAGAGGAGATCTCACAACCAGTGACTGCTGACAGAATTGCTTCTGCACAACAGGCTGACCAGGAACTACAACACCTACGAGAAGCAAGATCGTCACTGCGGCTGGACGAGGTAAAAATCCCCGGTTCGCAAAATTACCTATACTGCGACGTGAGCGGCACTACCGAGAGGCCGTATGTACCTCAGGAGCTACGCAAGGTAGTGTTCGACAGTCTTCACTCCTTAAGCCACCCCGGCACCAATGCCACCGCCAGATTGGTTGCGGAGCGTTACGTCTGGCCAGGAGTCAAGAAAGACTGCCACGAGTGGGTTCGTACCTGCCTAGCTTGCCAACGCTCTAAGGTAACTCGCCAGGTCTTTGCCCCATTAGGAAACTTTAAACTACCTAGGGCCAGACTTTCATTTGTTCACATAGACCTGATAGGCCCCTTACAATTGTGCCAAGGGTTCCGATATTGCCTCACAGCCGTCGACAGGTTCACGCGATGGCCAGAAGCAATACCGTTGGTAGACATGACGGCCGAGACGGTGGCACGGGCATTGCTGAGCGGCTGGATATCCCGATTTGGTTGTCCAACTGCCATAGTGACGGATAGAGGACGTCAGTTTGAGTCTGCCCTATTCCAGCATTTATCAGCCAACGCCGGGTTCCAACACCGTAGGACGACAGTGTACCATCCAGCCTGTAACGGCCTCGTGGAGAGATTCCACAGGCAACTTAAGGCTGCCATAATTTGCCACGGGGGTAGCAGCTGGGTGGAAACACTTCCAATCGTTTTGCTGGGAGTACGTAACGCCTACAAAGAAGACATTCAGGCTTCCACGGCTGAACTTCTTTATGGTCAACCTTTGCGGCTCCCGGGAGATTTTTTCAACCCTCAGATAGACGAGACCATTGACGTGACGGATTACATGTCACGCCTGCGAGGTTTTGTGAGGGACTTATACCCATCACCAGCCGCACGGCACAGTGGTAGGCGTACCACATTCGTCTTTAAAGACCTATCTTCTTCAGCCTACGCTTTTCTCCGGGACGACACTATAGGAAGATCTCTAAAACCTGCGTACACCGGACCTTACGAGGTTATTGCCAGAGGTGATAAGGTCTTCAAAATAATTTTAAACGGTAAACTGGTTTCAGTATCGATAGATCGCCCTAAGCTGGCCTTTTTACTGCGTGACCCAGACACCCCACATCACACATCAACAAACAACACAAATTTCCATCACACGAAGCCACCCAAGGATCACCAGGCATTACCAAGTGCCAAAAGTGACAAGATTAAAATGTCGCGGTCAGGACGCCATGTTCATTTTCCCGACTATTATCGCCCTTGACGGTCTCTGGAGAGGGGTGATGTAGTGTACTTAATTCCTACTCTTAGCTATAATAATTATTAAATAAGTTTTATTGATTAAATATAAAATTATTGTTAACTTAATATAAAACATAAAACTAAACTTAATTCTAAAAACTTATTATTATATAACCAAATCTATAATTAGGTATTTACAACGCGCACTCAAATATGTAACATTAATACTAGCTGAATAACTAAACTTAATATTTAAATTAACATTTTGTACAAGCGGACAAGCAAACCTATTTTCATATTAGATGCGGCGATGCGAGAATCCCGTTATCTGCGTGGACGACGGCGGCGGCCGATGGCGGGCCCGGCGCCCGCGCCAGTACTCATAACGCCTCGCCGCTGTGCGCACGTCGCTCGATGCAAATTATCATACTCGCTCCCGCTATACGCTTGCGCTCATATTATCATTTAATTATTGTGCTTGTACTGCTTGAGACTTTCTCCTCTGTGCTTTCGGGTATTCTATAGCAAAATTATAAACTTTCTCCTTCTATCTTTGTACCGTGTTCGTGCAAATTAAAAGTGATTGTTGGAACATTCGGACTTTTATTTTCTGTCTAAGCTCGAGTTGCGACCAACCTACCACAGTGGTGACCCCGAGAAAGCACACATCATGCCAGACAACGAGCCCGAAATAAGCAGAGTTGGAGTGCGGGTACCGCCATTTTACCCCGATAAACCAGCGCTGTGGTTTATGCAGCTAGAGAGTCAATTTGTGTTGGCCAATATAATAATGGATACCACTAAATTTCACTACGCTTTGGCCCAGTTAGATTCTGCAACGGCATCAATCAATATTCTATAGCAAAATTATAAACTTTCTCCTTCTATCTTGGTACCGTGTTCGTGCAAATTAAAAGTGATTGTTGGAACATTCGGACTTTTAATTTCTGTCTAAACCCGAGTTGCCAACCTACCACATATATATATTATTTTACATATTTTACAGATATTCAATTTATTTATTTATTATTTATTATAGATAAGTTATTTGATATTGTGCACTGCCAAGCCTTTCTTGGTAATTTTTCCTATCTTGCCTTGGTTTGCTGGAAGAAATCTCTTTTTCGAGATAAGCTCGCCTTTGTACATGTGTTTTCAACAAATGTAACTTTTTATTTATCTTTGTGCAATAAAGAATTATGAAAAAATAAAAAAAACTTTATTTGATCGAGATTGTTATACTACTTACCTTTTAATTATCATTGTTCGAAATTTTAGCTATAATGGGAACAGCGGGGTTCCTGTAATACAGGGTCTGATGATCCCAGCACAGGGCCTTATTGTAAACTAGTTAAGGAATTTTAATTTTGAATAAATGATTTTGTATAAGATTAAAATCTGAACTAATCCTACTAACATTTACTACTATATCCGATCCGGTTTTTTTTATGGTTTTGCAAAAGGCAATGCTCTATGGTTGCATGTTAAGTACACCTATACTGGATATGGCAGAGTTCTTGAACATGTGATTTGTAATCGAAGGTTATCTTTTTTTGTTTGCATTGAACGTAAATCCATTTGTCGTGGTTAACATTTTGCCAAATATCAATTCAAATTTATTGTTTTACACTGGGATGGAAGTGTTTTAGTAATTATTTATATTTCACACATCGGGTCTAACACACAGAGGTATGTTTAAGAACATGTTTACAGTCATTCAAGTCATCAAAACTACAATAGTTTGATTTATCTTTGCTGAGTGTAATGTATGGTTTTGTAGATATTATCGTAGCTATCTGGTTTTTCTGTGTCATGTGGTATCGGTTTTTAAAAAAATCGTATTCGATGTGATAAACTCAAGGTATTCGTAAAACAAATATATGACCAATATCAACTTAAGTAACATTCATATTATCACTAATTTGTCAGAATCAGGGACAAATTTAAATTTATATCAGGGACAATAATATGAATGTTATTTAAATCTTAAGGAGTAGAAACTCTTTTAACTTAGGTAAGTTCTTAATACTAGACACAAGTTTAGCACAGTTTATTCGGAGTGATAACTGCAGAATGAAGGGTGTATGTTGTTGAGAACTAAATAAAGTTAGTAATAATATAATAATTGAAAGGTCAGAGTTCAATAGATTTGCATGAAGAACCCTAAAAACATTAGTTAAGCTGGTTCTAAACTGCAAAGAATGTGTTTCATCTGTGATATTTTTCAAAGATGAAACTAGTGTTTCAACACTCAACAGATGACCTTTATTTTGTGCGATAATATGAATAGTTTCATTGACTTTTGAAATTGCCGCTGTGGACATTATAGTGGGGTGATTTATTAAGGATGTCAATTGATATTATAATTTTTTAAGTTCTGAATTGCGTTGTTATAGTTACTTTCATCTATATCGACCATCGTACCAAAAACGTGATTTAGATTAGTGCCTACTCCTGAGAACCAGGCGGATCTTTTTGATTTCGTAGGATTAAAGTGAGATATAGAGCTATAGTCTCTCATAACACCATCGTATAGAGCCTTAAATAAATGGATGATATTGTGACATTCTGTTCTTCCGAAGCGTCACTCTGTTGACACAAATATCAAGCTATTCCAAAAACACTATTGATGTTGTCTAAATGAGATTAAAGGTGCTTTATTTCTAAAAAATATAAAATAATAAAATATTTATATATTTTATATTTTTTAGAAATAAAACGATGTCAACGTGCAGGTAGTTATTTATGAGTTTCATTGTACCGACAGGATCAAAGTAAACTGAAGGGATTTAGTGCAGGGGTTCAATGAAATATTCAGTAGTCATCGCTATTTGTGAGAGCGACACTAACAGCCCATTTAAAAAAAATACCTACTTAAAATATTTAAGAGTGGGGCCAGTTTTACTTCATCTTAATGATTTTTTGTGTGTTGGATAAGGTATTGTTGCCATTAATTTTCACCACATCATAAGGGCCTTTCCGAATTGGTGATAAAGCTTTCCTGAGACTTAAGTGATTCTTAAGGTAGACGAAGTCAGCTACTTTATATAGAACAGGACGGGTGCGGTTGTTAAAATATGATTTGGATATTATATAGCTTTTTGTCTGGAATGTTGTAATCTTTGTTGTAACATTTTCACATATTCGGGATTTGACGCATCACGTGGACTACTGTATATGGAATCTGTAAGATGTGTTTGTGAGCGAAAAACAGTTTGCAAGGAGTGTAGTTCGTAGTGGAGTGTGAGCTGGTATTGTATGACAGCATTGTAGTGTTAACTTAACGGGGACAATTATCTTGGAGTTCATTAATAAAAGATTTGAGGTATACTTTCAAAGTGGAATGGCTTCGTTCAAGTGCACCTTGGGTATTAGGGTGATATGGAGAAGACCATCATCGTATTATTTCAAAGAAATCACATGTTTAATTGATCTTAGTGCCTTGGTATGTTTTGATGGTCTTCGGGTATTCCAAATAAGGAGATGAAGTGAGGCAATCGCTTGTTTTTTCAGCGGTTGTGCTGCGGATTGGGTAAGTAACAGAAAATTTCGTGAGGTCGTCTTGTATAGTTAGGATCAAGTCTGAGTTTAGCGGTGCCCAACTCCGGTAATGGTCCGACAATCTCCAATGCCACAAGTGGAAAATGAATGGCGATGTGGATTTGATTTGCACAGGAGCTCTATTAGTTTCCTAAGAAATATTTTCTGTTGACAAGATGTACGTTATTTCACATAGTTATCAAAGTCACTGCGCATGCCTTTCCAGCAATATTTGTATTTTTTGGATTGCTTTTGAAATTCTGACAGAACCTAAGTGTCCGTCGAATACGTAAATCTTGGTTCTCTCAGAGAATTTTGTTAATTTCGCTCAGGGATGGGTACATGATGGTATTGTGGTAGATATTATCAACAAAATTGGTACTATGGAACAATAGGTTAAGAATGTTCCATAACATGATGAAGGAGTGTTTGTCGAATATAATTTTTGAAGTCGGATATGCCATTTTCAGTTATTTCGGTGGATTAGTAGTTTATTCTTATCTGCTTTCAGAGTCTTGAATATTTTGAATGAATTAAACTGTTTCTTGCTTTGAATCAGTTAATCAGTATTGTCCAATTGCATGACAGATTATATAGGTGGCGTTCGATCAGTCTAAGAAAACGGACGTGTTTACGATTGCTAGTGTGTAACAGTTGGTGTTATTTATGGCTACAAAATGCGATGGTTGCGATGCGGCCATTTACGATTAATTATTCATGGAGTGTTCGATAGAAAACTGAAAGAACTTATTCCACGTAAAATGCTTGGGACTAACTAAAGATAAGTTTGAAGAGTTGAGTGCAGAATACCGGGCTACTTGGATATGTCCAGAGTGCAAATGCAATCTACCAAAGACGGGCAACGTGGATACTCCAGTAAGACAAGTTATGTTGAACAAGACTTTCACACCCAAGAGTTTTGTAAACATGCAACCGCGAGGATCTCGTCAAACTATGGATGAATCGATGGACCTTGATAGCAAGACAGAGATACTGAACGCTTTCAGGGATCTGAGACAGAAAATGAGGTCACAACAGGAATAACATGCCGTGAATTTTAAGCGACTTCAAGATCACTTAAATCAAATACAGGAAGATATGCAAGATCTACGAAGGAACATGAGGGTAGTTGAAGAAAATACTGTGAAGTTGGATAGAATTGAAAACTTAATAAGAAAGAAGGTCTCCGTTAAAGTCTCAGAGGAGAGCAGAAGTGCGGATGAAAGCACTACGCAGGTGCAGAAAATACCTTTAACATTCGCTGGAGCAGTGGGCGAAAGCAACCAAGGTGGAATAGTGTCCAATAAGGGTCGGGCCATGAAACCAGCGAACCACTTGGAGGAGAAAGAAACGGAAGCACCCAAGACTAGTGAGATTGAGATGGACAAGACACAGGAAGGGGAGTGGAACACGTTGAGAGGAGAAAAAAGCAGATACCTCAAATCCGTGGTTATAAAAGGAGGATGCACAAATCATGTTGAAATTGAGGGAACAGAGCGGAAAAAATATTTGCATGTCTGAGGAGTTAGGAAAGACACGACTGTTGTGGCGATGAATTCATTTGTCCGAAGAATCTGTGGGGATAGCGAAATAATAAAAGTAGATAAAATTAAACAAAAGAAAGAGAGAAATTATGCTTCATTTATTATAACGGTACCGGAGAATAAAAATAATAAGTTGTGTGAACCAGACCACTGGGCAATAAATATAGAATGCTGTGAGTGGCTGTGGTTTTGGAGAGACGACTCTAAACCATGGGGTCAGAGGAGAAGTAACATTATATTACCAAAATGTTAGAGGAGTGAGGACCAAATTAAATAGTTTGTATTCTGGCATCCAGTCTTCAACAGATGACATCTTTGCAATTACGGAAACAAGTTGTACGAAATCCATACAGGACGCGGAAATGGTTCCACCCGGATAAAGTGTTCTACGCTGCGATAGGGTGGATGGCCGCCAGCACGGTGGAGTATGTCTCGTGGCCACACCACGATTTGAACTACGCCGTGTTGCCGTTCTTGGTAATGTGAACATAGATGGGCATTTATTCGGACTATATACTAAACATAAAAAACAGGCTACTATGGATACTGTGCTGTGTATATATTGCACCGGGTGCTAGCAAGTTGGACTATATGGTGATGTTTAGAATAGTAGAACAATATTGCGATAAGTATAAGAGTGTAATTGTTATAGGCGACTTTAATCTGTATTCCAGTTCAGTAGAAGTTAAAATTACACCGTGAAGCTATTATGAGTATTTTGTAACGTATTGTGGATTCAGACAGAGTAACGCCGTGAAAAACTGCAATAAACGTCAATTGGATCTTGTTCTAAGTAAGTCGGAGGATGATAGTTCAAGTGTGAGTGTGTGCGAGGCAGACTCGCCCCTATTACCGGTGGATAGCTATCACCCGCCACTAGAAGTGACGGTGTTGACTAGTAGACGAGATAGGCCGATGCCACAACGATACGGATGATTCATCGCAACAAGGTAATCGGACCGGTTGGAACTTCAGCAATGCAGATTTTTTCTCACTTTACTCGCAACTGGGTGGTGTAGATTGGAGCCCGTTGTATAGTTTGAATAAGGTAGATGATTGCTTAGATTATTTTTATACAGCCGTGAATAGTATTTTTGATGATTGTGTTCCAAAGAAAAAGCGAAATAGTATAAACTCTGGGTACAATTATCCTGAGTGGTATACTAAGGACTTGATTCGCGACATTAAGATGAAAAGTTACTTGCATAAGATACATAAAACCAGCAAATCAAATGCTGATTACGAACAATTTGCAATGTATAAGGCGAGGGAGAAATCTTCGATTATGCGGGCTCAAGAGCAGTATAGTAGGCTTGTGGAAAAACATTTATGTGAGGAACCTGGGGCGTTCTGGAAGTACATTAATTCGAAGAGAGGAAGCAGATGTCATCAAAATATTGTATAAGACGGCAAGGTACTCTCCACGCCACAGATAACGCATGAATTTGCCAGGTATTTTCGATCCGTTTACAATGAGATTAGTGGGCGACTAATCTGGACATTGACGCGGCCATGTCGGAGGCTGAGGCAAACGCGGCGCGAGTGCAGGTGGACAGGCTGAGCCTGGGGCAGGTGCGCAGTGCGCTGCAGCGGCTGAAACCGAAGCGCTCTGCGGGTCCAGATGGCATTCCTTCTTATGTGCTAAGAGATTGTCGTCATACGTTAGGAGAGCCCCTTACATATATTTTCAATCTGTGCCTATCACAGGCAATTTTCCCGGACCGATTGAAGATGACGAGGGTTATACCTGTACCAAAAAGTAAGGCAGGTCCAAGTTTAGAGGGATATCGACCTGTAGCGGTACTTTGTACGATGGCTAAAGTAATGGAGTCAGCTATCCAAAAGATAGTATTGGCGCAGGTGGAGCCGCATCTATCAGATGACCAACACGGGTTTAGTCAAACTCAAAGTACAGGGAGCAATCTGCTTAATTTTTTATCCCATGTTATCCCCGTGGTGGATGATGGAAGTCAGGTAGACGCCGCCTATTTTGATTATAGGAAGGCATTTGATTTAGTGGACAATGATGTGCTTCTTAAGAAGCTAGCGAATGTGGGATGTACTCCCAAACTTCTTAGGTTTTTTATTAGCTACATGAGCGATAGATCCCAGTACGTGAAGTACAACGGATATCGGTCACAATCATTTTTTACCAGGTCCAGGGTAAGTCAGGGAAGTACTTTAGGGAAATTGAAATTTACAATAATGATTAATGACCTCCCTCACCACGTGAAGAATTCAGACTGCTTATTGTTATCCTTTTTTGGATGGTTTCCATCCAGGTGTCATATAGAGTCTAAGTTTCTTGTGCTTTTGTGTATTTCCGGGATCCTGTAAACAATTAAATTCGTTATTTTATTACTATGCTTTACTTTATGCATGGCATGATTAAGATATCCCACTTAAAACCCATCAAAATCATTATGGTCTACGTCCATTACTGACGTCTCGAAAACCTAAATGAACTTATTAAAACCCTAGTTCTCGACTCTAAGTAGAATTATTGTAAAATAAGGGGGCCACTTGCGCATGTGGCCCCTTATTTCCAACAATCAGTTTTGCTTGGAGTATCTTTTCTTTCCCATATTTTCCCACTGCATTTTATTGTTTCTACATTTTCCTCTGCCAATATATCTAAATACAGCTTTTTTTATCTTAATAAATAAATCTCTAGGATGAAGAAGCAAAGTTTCATAAAACCTCTGCATAGACCTCAAAATTATGAGTTAAAACCGAAATCACCTCTTGAGTATTGGTATTGACCCCTGCTCCGAGACACAGTTCCTGTCCAGGTGCCAGCATACACAGCTTATTCTTGACTCCATTCAGCTGTTGAAAAAAAAAACATTTACAGCTTGGTATATAAATTATTCGTCTAGGTGAAATATTTATCTAGAAAAAATGCAAACATAAGTGACATGTTAGTGGACTACTGCGTGTTTTAATAGAAAAAAAATAATAAACAAGCAGTAGTCAAATATGTCGCCACCTTTGTTTTCTAAATTTTGTTCACCTCGTAAGGCCCAATGTGCATTGTATTGTACAAATTGACATTTGTTATTTCTCCTAGATATTCAGAATCGTAGATTCAATAAACGAAACAGTGAAATTTGAGAGAAATTAGTAAGTAATCCCCAAAAAGCTGCCATTTGTGGAACCATGCCGTGGAGTCAGCAGACACGAGAGTACGAATCCTAATTAATCCACGAAATTATATGCTCTCTCGATTTACAAATTGAACAACGGCAATATAATGATATTAATAACGGCAAGTGATGGATTATTATATGGCCATCGTGACTTTGTATATTGTATGTGTACAGATGTCTAGCGGAGGCTTCTTACATGAACTGATTCAATAAGTATTACTTTTTCTTGTGACTCGGAAAAGTACTTACATCATTGTCAGAAATATATTTAAGGAGCTTTTGTTGTTGCTGTAACAAAGAGGTATTTAAGACGATTAGTCTAGTACATATATTATAAAAGGCTGTAACAGAAATCAATCAATCCCACATTCAGGCACTGTTAGGTATAGGCCTCTTCTTTATCATGTAGTCTACACCGGTGCTGAATCTTCCGCATCCATTGCCTACCAGCTGTAGCGATATCATCCATCTATATCGCTAGTGATCTGGCCACTAGACATAATGTGAGTAACAACAAAATGTGGTGAAATCGAGTATAGGTGCGTGGGCCGACTCAAAATTCCAAAATTCCAAATGTCTTTATTACTGTAGATATTTACATATACTTAGCAATCGTCATTTTTTGCCACTTCTCTACATTGGACTACTGTGGGAGAAGAAGGGCGTAGAAACTACCACAGATTGATATATAGATATCTTATTAAAAATTCCTTATCCTTTTTAAAAAATTATATAAAATATATTAGTTAGTCATTATCATAATTAATAAGCAGGAATAAATAATTACAAAGTTATTAACAGCAAGGTCTGTGTTGATTCAGTTTAACCCCACACAGTCCCAACATTTAATTAATCTTGAACATTGTAATATCCCTTTTTCGACAAAGTCGCTTTAACATGGTTTTTAAATTGGCTTTTTTTTTTTTTTTTTTTATTTATTCTTTGTATCTTAAGTAACATATATGATATCTTAAATAGTACTCATAAACCACTGAGGTTTGTCTGAGCACAGAACATTCGTAGTTGTCAGTTTAAATAGATAAATTACACTACTACTACACATAACTAACCTAACATTGCAAATTTATTATTCTAGGTAGGTAGACGTTCGCTTTATTTGATTTGGGCTCAACTAATAAATGCTCATTATAAGTGAAGCGCAGGTGCAGCAACATAATGCACAATCAGGTAGCAGGTGGTAAGTATTTCGCATTGTATAGCATCTCCGGCCACTTCTTCATGCGGGTAAGGCCGCGAGTGAGCATGTACGTAAGTACGGGAAAGTAATAGAATTTGTGTCTCGCGCAATATACGGTGGCTGGCTGGCTTGACGGCTGCAGTCGTCTCGCTCCCACCTCGGCCTACTAGCAACTTGTTATGTGGGTCCTTCCAATGTGATTATGTGATGCTGCTGATGTTTGAAACGTGTAAAAAATTGGGTTCATTTATTTATTTTGACTATGTGTGTGTGGGTTAGTTTTGTTGTAGATAGTGGTTTTTGATTTTATGTTTGAGGTTTGTGACTGTTATCTTTTCTTTTAAGCAGGGGGGTAGTTCGTTTATAATCCGCGGTAAGATTACTTTATCTGTTCTTTGTCCATATGTGTTATTGAATCTGGTGGTTTCCAGTTCTTTGTTAACATCTTTTCTGGTGCAAGTTTTATGTTGAACGGGTTTCGGGAGGTCTTTTCGATGGTATTGCTCCACGATAAAAGCAAATTTTACCATGTTGTGTATTGGTAACACTTGGCAGTGTTTGAACAATATTTCGTAGTTGCCCTTGCAGTTTGATTTGATATTTTTGTGCACAATTGTTTTTAATATTCTTTGTTGAAGTGTAAATATTTTATTAAGGTTAGTTTTATAGGTTCGACCATAGCTTGTTATGCCGTAGTATATAACTGACTACGCAAGTGCTGTATAGATATCCATTAATACATTGTAAGGTATTCTATTTTTAATAATATTAAATTTGGCGAGAAGGGCACGGAGTTTGTTGCATACTTTATCTACATGAGGGCCCCAGTTGAATCTGTCGTCGATGGTGATCCCTAGGTACGTGGCCTGGCTGACCTGATCGATCGCTATGCATTTACTACAGTTGCTATTCCCTATGTGTAGACAGTTATGGCAGTGACCTATCAGCTTGGCATTCACGTCACTGGGATTATGGTTGGACCTTATGTGCATCATTTGTGTTTTCTGCGCATTGAGTACTAATCCTGCGTCTTGTGACCATTTACATAAGGACGTAAAGTCGGTTTGGAGCCTTTGTGCTGCCCTCTTCACATTGGTGTCTGTAGAAATAAGACAGGTGTCGTCTGTGAATTGGTACAGGGAGCAGTGCTGGACCACGTTGATGACATCGTTGACGTATATTAGGTAATGTAACTGGCCCAGCACTGATCCCTGCGCCGTTCCTATCGTGACGTCAACCTCATCGCTGTGTGAGTTACCTACTCTGACCCTGTAGCCACGATTTTGTAGGTAGTCTCTACACCAGTTTAGTAATGGGCCACGAATGCCTGTATTGTCCAGTTTTTCTATGAGTTGTTCATGTCGGAGAGTGTCAAACGCCTTGCTGTAGTCAATAAAGACTAGTAGGACGTGTTGTTTCTTGTCTAAGTAAGAGTTGATCTCATTAGTGAATTTAGAGAGAAGTTGCGTCGTGCTCTTCTGTTTCCTAAATCCGTACTGGGTTTCAGTTAAGATTTGATTAGACTCGTAGTAGCAGTGTAACATACTGGCTATATACTTTTCGAATATTTTATCTAGGATGGGCAAAATTGTTATTGGTCTGTAATTTGCGTAATCATTCTCCTTACCCTTCTTGTAGATTGGCCTGACAATTCCTTGCTTTAAGTCGTTCGGATATCGACCTGTGATAACACTAGTGTTGATTAATTTAGTTATTGCTAATACCATGTTGTCTCCGGCGTTTCTTATATCAAGAGGTCGAATCCGGTCGTGTCCTGGTGATTTATGTATGTTAATGTTGTTTAATATTTTTTTGATTTTATTGTTTGTAGCCTTTTTGTAATATATTGACTTGTCAGTTTTGCTTTCGTATACTGATTTCTCTAGCAGCAGTTTGTTACAGTTCGGCACTATATCCGTTACATTTTTTACAAATTCAGTGGCGAAGTTATTTGATATGGCATGGTCATCAATGTTGCTGACACGAAAGGCTTTGATAATTACTTCGTCAACTGACCTTGCCATCCGCCCTGTTATGTTATTTAGTATTTGCCAGAGTTTTCTTGGGTCTGACTTATTTTTGTTGATCTGTGTTTTATAGTAGTTGTTTCTAGATTTTTATATGAGTTTATTTGTCTTATTACGTTGTGTATTATATTCTAAATTCAGCAACTTGTTGTTAGGGTCTTTCTTAAATTTTATGAAAAGTTTGTCTCTTAAGGTACATTGTGAAGTTATTCTTTTAGTAAGCCATGGGTAGTTATTTTGTTTATTCGTTATGATCGTTTGAGTATATTTTGCTTTGTCATATGCACGAGTATATCCTAACTTAATTTTGTTGTAAATATCATTCGGACATTCACACTTATATATTTGGTCCCAATTAATTTTGTTGATTTCTGAATTTAATATTTTAGAGTTGAGTTTTGTTTGTGTTTTTGGAATGGCCTGTGTTGATGAGACACCGATTGTTGCGAGCACTACCATGCGATGGTCCGCCAATACAGTCCCGAGCGCCGCGGAATAAAGGTCCTCTGTGTTATTTCTTACGAATATGTGGTCTATACAAGTTTTAGATACTTTACCGTCTTTTTCCTCTATTCGCGTGTAGTCGGAAATACCGCAGACAAGACCATTTTCCGCCAGTGTGTTAAGATAACGCTCTGTAATTATGTTTTGTAATTTCAGGTCTATATTTATATCCCCAATAAGAATGAAGTTTGGATATTTATCGTATTTGGATAAACGATAAGTATGTGATAGTTCGTCTATAAACTTATGCTTGTTTTTGTCTGGTGGCCTGTACAGTGAACATAGTATTGCCTCGTATTTATTATGTAACGTGATTTTGCCTATGAGACTTTCGCAGTTAATTGTGGTAGATGAAAGATATTCGAAGTTGTGTGTTTTGTGGACATAAACAATGATACCACCCCCTTTACGCCTATTACGCAATTTTGAGTGCATTGTGTAATTGTCAATGTGAAATAGCTGGCATAGGTTATCAGATAAATTAGCTTCTGTAAGTATTATAAAGTCGGGTATATTACTGGTATTGTTTATGCATTGTAAGAGTTTTGGAAAGTTCTTAATCATTGATCTTATGTTTATGTGGATGAACGTGAATTTGTTTGTTGTTTTAGGTGTAAGTGAGTAAAAAGTGTTTAGGTTAGTACAGTTGAATAATTCTTTTAAATTAGCCATCTTATTTGAGTAACTAATATTTTAGTTTTAATTATAGTAAGGAGTTCGTACATACATACATGCATAATTAATTACGGCAGAAGTTTGGTAATATCTTCTTGAAACCTGATTAAGTGGATTTTGGATTTGTCGTTTTTACGCACCATAATTTTGCCTTCATTGCTGCACCACACGAACTTATAATGAGCTTTAAGCGAGTTCCTGGCTTCATAAATTAGTTTTTTATTCCACGGTGTGAGAGCGTGACGAATGAAGACCCTGCCGGCAGATACATCGCTGCTGAAGTTGGAGTCCGGCATCACGTTGGAGACGACCAGCTCGGCGGTACGGCCGGCCTTCACCCAGGTGCTGGTCTCGCAACTCCTCTTCAGCTGCATACCCTCGGCATTTTCACCCTTGCCCTTCAGTCTTCTCGCGGATAGAATATCACTGGCTTCAACATTAATCTTTGCCTTAATCTTGCGTGGAATCTCCAATGTATTTTCATTTTCTTAGTAAGGAACTCCAGCTATCTCTATATAAATTTCGATTTTCTTTTGTTCCTGTTCGTTGATTTTTGTTCCAGACCGTAGATTTTGGTTTCTAGGTGTTTGTTTGTGTTTGTAAGGTTTTCATTTTTCTTTTCGAGCATCTTCACCTTATTTTTCATTTGTTCCATGTCCTCGTCAAATTCGTCCACTTTACCGCTGCAGAATTCCACGGCCCGCTGAAGGTCTCCTAGTTCCTTCTTAATTGTTTTTTCAATCTCTTTGGAAATATCTTGGAGCATCTTCTTGATGTCGACGGAAACTGCTGGTCTGATGTGACTGTTATCCATCAGGTTTTCTTCCACAGCGTCCTCCTCCTGGTCATCGTCAGGCACGATGAATGACTTCCTGTGCGGCGTATTGCGGTAGCACTCGTCACACGACTACACGAAAGTGTCCACGGCGCGGAGGGCTGCGATTTGCTTATTGGTCAGACCAGAACATTCGTTGCTAGCGTGCACGTATAAGCCACACTTACTACACTCCAGTCCTGGTAACCTTTTGGTGATAGACTTTTTGCAAACATCACACTTTGGTAGCTTTGATGGTGCCATTGAGGGTAGTTGTAAGTAATTCGCGCGATTTGAGTACTCGACCTCTCTGTATGACTGACAAACGACGAATGAATCTTGCTCTAATGGCAATTTCAAGATCTCCAGAGGTATCTTGTTGTAGTAGAAAATGCATTGACCCTTGAAAGAATAATCTGTGATTATTTCTTAGGTTAGCATTACAGCTATCGCTAAGTTTGGGAAATTTTGTAAGGTTCTTGCGTACATACATTATATTTTCAAAAATAAATTGACTAGCTACAGTTAGTATGTCAATTTCTTTAAAAAGCTCTCTTAAGGAGTCTGTGCGTTTTAAATTATAAATTGCTCGTAAAGCTCTTTTCTGTAAAATAAAAATAGTTTGAATATCCGCTGCTTTCCCCCACAACGAGATACCATAGGACATGCCACTATGAAGGTAACTTAAATATACTAGCCTAGATGTAGCCACATCCGTGTTTTGTCTGATGTTCATAACAGCGTAAGCCGCAGAACTTAATTTACCAGCCAATTTTTCTATCTGGGGTCCCCACTGCAATTTGCTATCAATGGTTATTCCAAGAACCTTCGTGTCATTTACTTGTTCTAACGTATTGCTGTCCAACACTAAACTGGTCCCAACTTGCCTGACATTTGGAAGTGAGATTTTGATACATTTGGTTTTACCAGCTTTTAACAATAAATTGTTAACTGTGAACCAATTCAAGGTTAAAGATAATACTCTATTGACATCATCAAAATCTTCTTTTTGTCTTTCAATTTTATAACGAGGAATATTTGTAAATTTTTCGATGATATTTTCTCAATACGAAACATCGATCAAGCTTATAACGAGGACAATATTTTTTCTGAATTTTCGCGCGTTCACATTTTCACTATCAGACAATGAATATCAAGCAGAAAAAATCCAATGAAAATTTAAAATAACGTATTCAGTCCTAATTGTCGCGAGATTGTGAACTTTAATTTCAATAAGAAGATAATTAATGTCAATAAACATCGGACAAATATTCCAATTAGATTAATGCACTAACATCACTACACAGTATTGAGTGCGTCGGAGGGAGAAGCCTAACCAAAATGCTTCGTTCAAATGAGGTCGAATCCAAATACATCCTCCTTCATACTCCTTGCTTATTTTTTTTTTGGTCACTTGGCTCAGGTATTCAATCATTCGGCCGATATGGTGTCACATCCTATACTCGAAAATTCCGCCCACTAAAATACAGCGTATTGAGACGAAAGGTAAGCTAACGACAAATAACAAAAAAGAAAACGATAATTTATTTATTCGAAAACTAAACGAAGCTAGCCCACATCCAGATAATGGAATTCCTTACATTTCCAAATCACAAACCCTATTATTTTGAAACATTCCTTGGCTAAAGTGCTCATGTGCTCATGGATCATGGATGGATGTGCTCATAATTTTCATAATATTGACTGGATGAAAATAAGGTGTTATATGAGTACGGTGAGGAACGATGTAACAGAAGCAAGCCCAAGCATTTAGCACACTCTAAACTAGACGTTCAGTACGCTTGTACAAACGTGGCCCGTATACTGCAATGCAGTAGTTGAGTTTAGATAGAACCAATGACTCACAGAGGCTCTCTCGTAGTACTTCGTTTATAAAGGCTGTTATTTTATATAGCAAGGACCTGTAAAACAGTTTTTGACCACCTCAAGAACATGTTTGTTAAAAAGAAGTTCTTCTTCTTGTACACGGTTGACTGGAACGTTCAATATGTTAATTTGAGGATTCATGTCGCCAAATATCGAATACTTTGATTTTATTGGGTTTAGGACCAACGAATTCCTGGAGGACCAGGTTGATATCCGCTCAAGATCCGCCTTTATGTTATAAACAGTATCGGGAGGTCTTTCTTTGTTTGCATCAATGTATAGCTGCAGATCATAGGCATACATATTATATTTGCAGTGGGAAATGCAACTCATGATATCAGCAACAAAAGACCCAGTATAGGCACTTGAAAAACACCTCTACTGGTGGCAACCTTTTGTGAATGTTTGGTCGAGCCGTCGCTATTGCTCAATTCTACTTGCTGGTTGCGGTCTAGAAGGTAGCTTTCAAACCATTTACAGAATCTTTATCAAATCCATAATAGCTCAGCTTGGAAAGCATCATATCCATATTGATGGAATCAAAAGCTCTAGAGTAATCAAGCAGGACAATAATCGTGCCATTTCCAGAGTCCTGGAATGCAAGTACATTACCGATAACATCAAGAAGTGCCGTCGTTGTACTGCGATTCTTTCTAAAACCAGATTGATATTTTGGAAGAAGGCCATTTGTTTCTGCATATAAAATCTCTAAGTTTTGAAATTTTTTTCCAGAATTTAGAGATTTAGGATATGGTTTTGGGGTTATTATTAATCTTTGGGGTCGGGCGCACAATCAACGCCTTACAAGATGTTGGAAAGATTGAGTAATTCATAGATTAGTTATGATAAAACATAATAAGTGTAATTAATTTGAGAGTTTGTGGTAGAGTGAGATTCCAACGCCTGTGGTATGGACAAAATTACAATGGATATGGTTATATATCCATTATAATGGTGAGATCTGATATTCTAACAATACTTTCCCCAGGGATATTAATGAAATGAGCAATAATGTCGTCAGGATGAGCGAAATTGTCAGGTAGGTCATTTGGCTTTTTGAAGTTCGGCACACATGTTTCCCGAAGTTTACCCCATAAGAGTTTTCGGTTTTTAAGGTTTTTGTTTATGTACTGCTCAAAGCAAGCTTTTTTTTTTCAAAAAACAGACTACTAGTGACAGGGTTTTTGAGTGATTTATATTCCTGGAGACGATTTGGAGATTTTGATTGCTTATAAATTATATGTGCTTTGTCTCTGAGTTGCATCGTAAGTCATACATTACTAGTTGACCATGGCATGGAACGACCCCTGACGACTGTAGTTCTTTCTGGAACATGTTTATCAAATAAGTCAAAAATGTGTCTCTCCATAGACGTCTCAACATTGCTACTTTTTGCAATCATAGCCCAATTAACCGAGCCAAGATCATGCTTAAATGATGGCATGGGTATGTGCTTAAGCACACTATGAGTATTGGTCTCTTTTTACTTTTATTTGGACCCTCAAGAATGCATGAGCCCCATGTTCGTGTATATAATTAACGGAAAAATTCGTTACAGGCGCATTTCTACAGACTTGGTCTATTAAAGTGGCGCTGTGATCGGTAAAATGGGTGGATTCAGTTATATATTTCATAAAATGGGTATACTCTTAAAAATCCTGCAGTTTTTTTCTGATATTCTCCATTAAGCATTTTGGTTGAAACTTTAAATGACATGCGGAATCGGCACCGAGCTCACACCGTTTGTGTGTGTCATATCACCAGAAGGGTGCGACGCCGCTATCTTTTCCCCCGCGCCCCTGAATGGGGAGAGGCGGGAAGAGGACAGGCGGAGGGCACAGAAGGCCGGTCCAGCCATGTGGGGGACGCACAGAAATAGCTGCGGGTTACAAGAGCTCCATGCAAATCTAACTCGTTGGCTTGCTCCCCCGCGTTTGCCTCATTGTGACATGAAGTCGGAATGAGGTTGGGTGGAGGTGGGATATGTCCTGGTTCTCCATTATGCAAGTCAATATTGAAATTCCCACTAATTATTTTACGGTCAAATGCAGAGAACGTCGCTATCGAGTCCGTTACCGCATCAAGAAATACATCAACGTATACCCAAGGAGGGACGTTGTTCGGTCCAATTGCGCTCCTTGGCCTTAGCTGCGTCTCTATTCCTATGTCCTACATCCCTACGTCCTACATCCCTACGTCTTACATCCCTACGGTTTACATGTGTAATTTTGAGGTAGTTAGCAGTGCGTGAGTCATCAAAACTGTTCACCAGATCCGGTGTTAGCACCAGCACGTTGCTGAGGATAACGTTGGTGAAGTATTCTGAAAATGCGGCTGCTGCTTCCACTCCTACATACTCTGATGCATGACCTAAGGTTTGAAAACACCCTTCGATCTGAAGCCACTCACAAGTTTCCAAAACGCGCGTGGGTTAAATTTTATGTTGCCTATTATATTTATAATGTGGATTACGTAAGCTGCAGCTACATGGGTTTTGATATTGGCTCTCAGCTCACTGACTGCGGAGTAATAATTTGACCATTTACACAGTTTACATTTACGGTGGAGCTAAGATTTAGTAACGAGGTCCCTTATAATATCACCAGAGAACCACATTGGATAAAGCCTGGTAGGTTTGCTGAGCCTGGTTTTCTTCGGCATCGAGTTGTTGAAAATCTCGTAAGCAGTATCGTAAAAGCGACCAACTGCCGTATCTATATCCAAAGCTTCGATAACATTGTCCGAAGATACGCTTCACATGAGCTCGTACAGAACTGCGTGGTTATCTTTGGCAAAATTCCAGTCAATGTGGCTGCCAATGTTGCTAGGTTCAAGGCAGCCGAATCGCTGGGCACAATGACTTCGAGAGGCGGTTGGTAGGTGTTGGTACTTGGAATCAGGATGCCTCACACGGAGGTGCGCGCGGTTACACCACGTGCGCTCTCTGACATCAGAACCACATAGAGCAATCCAACGTGGGCATTCATCATCTCATTCGTCTCATACATACCACAGACACTGAGAAACTAACTATAGTAATTTGATAAGCATACTGGTGCGATATTAATATTGAGTTAACCAAGAACCATTTAGAGTTGACATATTATCTTCTGTTTTCGTGACCCACTTGAAGTATTGGGCGTGCTTTTTATTTTGTGAGATTGTTCTGTTATTTTTCCTCTAGCTGGGGCCTATAAAGATGACACACAGTGACACAATGGAACACCATCGAGCGAAAATATACCCAGAGATCGTCTCCTCTTTCAGTCTCGAGGTTGCGGCGTCGGTGAAGTGTGATGCAGGGGCGGGCGGTGAGCAACACACCTCCACAAGCGGTAGCGTGGTCCCGGTAAAGTACTTTTCAGCCTCCCACTGTCACCGCACCCACCATCTCCGGTAGAAAGATCTAGAAAGGTCTCCGTAGCAGCGACGAGGTCCTGCTCTGACAAGGGAAGGTTATTCCGCCAAAACTCCAACCGAGGGTATATCGAGGGTCTTACTAAGAGTATCCTGTGGAGGACTATCCCTTAATACCAGTCTTCGGCCGTGCTGCTCAAAAGAGTATCCAGGTATATCTGGTATTTTCTGGCCACATCTCAATCGAAAAGCACTTTTTTAAAAAGATCAGCAGGGACACCTATCTTAAAGGATTTGTATTTTTGGACCTTTGGATTTAAATTCTCCGACTGAACCTGTTCTCGGTGGCCAAAGTTGATGAAGGTAATCCCTCACATCATCTGGAAATATTTCCTGAGTTCGACCGCCTTCAGTACAGCACGGATATCTGGGTCGGCGAACTTTCTTAGACCAGCTTAGCAGACATAGCTCCGGTTACCGTCTAACAAATTTTTGTGACCACTTGATGTTGTGTCTTGATCGAGGTCAACAAATGCAGGTTCAAACCACGTGCGGTGTTTATGTTACGCCCCATTAAGATCTCCAGCCCTCTGTTTTTTACACGAAATTTAAGCAGTCGAGCTAGCAGAACTCTCAGAAACTAGCACTAGACCCGCTTTCAGGTGGAGCAAAGTAACACTTTGTACGTAGAAGTAGGCTGCGAAAGTGAGGACGTGATCAATATCTTCGAAAAAAACAGTTGCATGAGCGAGGATAAGCGCGACATAATTGTCTGTCGGACTGATCAGTATGAAGATAACTATGACAACGGGACAAAAAAACTTCATCGTCAGGCTCAGAGGCCATTTAGACATAACGACTATGAGAACGGAAACAGGAGTGACAACGGTCTTGCTTCTGAGTGCAAGAAACTTTCACGATAAGCTTGGTCAGAAGCCCCCAAGTGGTAAAACCTGATGACATCTCCGGATAACTAATGGCACAGATCAACTTCACTGTTAACAATTCACCAGCGGTGCACCATTGAATTTGGGAAGTACCTCTAACCTGGTCCATACTGACCTACCTGGCTTTAGGTTCAAAGACATGCGTATCGCATCTGGGAACTAGGCACTTCAGTAGGAATCTACTTGCAAAGTAACTCTACCTGTGCAGAGTGGAAGGTATCAGCACTATCTTTAAGTTCCTCGACCAAATAACCTGCCAAATCAGACTATTCCATAAGTTGCAAACGTCCTAACGCATAATCACGTTTTAATCTAAGGGATTCTGCACCGCGCATTCACCACCTTTCTTTTCTTGAGCCATCACTAACCTTTGATCAAAACTAACACAATATGAAGAAAACGACAGAGTTAATGACAAAGTTTTGTTTTGTGTTGTTTACACTTGACATCTATGGATGAAATATGAAAGAGTGCATTCACAGAATTTAATGTAAATAGTAAAATGATCGATATAACATATTACAGAATCGATTAATCGATCGATAATTCAAATGTACGGGCGGTCAACCAAACAAAAAACAACCCACCGACCTGAAATCAACCAAATAACACAAGTTTTCAACTAACCCTCAAGATTTAACAAAGTTTATTGACAAATAAATTTGTTACGATACCGAAAATAGAAATAAGATAAAGATTATTTAGATCCAAGGGATACTATTCCATGAATCCAGCTGAATGAACCAAATGTACGCTCTGGGCGAGCTTCTGATTGGACTGTATGATGATTGTGCCGGTCTAGTATGTTAGTCATATTTTCACGTAATGTTAAGATAAGTCGACGACCGTCACAGATAAGGTATATTTATATTCATCACGCACTATGTCTTATGCACGTCATTAATAACATGTACCAACCTAGTATATAAGCCAGGATTCCCTTTAATAAAGTAGTCTAGTCTAGTTTAGTCTGATATTTGCGCGCATCTCAAGCCTTTTATTTATTTATTTACTCCCGAAGATGTTACTGTTAGTGATCTTTGTCTAGCGCGCTTGCGGTCGGGAAGGCTTAAATTAATCAAAACCGCTTTTTATGGTCAGCGATCAACAGATTCTGTGTATCGGCAATACCGAATGATTTAAGTGATAGCCAATGGTTGATTAGAAACTATGCGTACACACAATTTGTAGAACGGCGGATCTGCATGGCATGGTTGAAATTGGACCCTGTGTAGTTAGTGATAAGAAGCTTTCGCTTGGGCAGCGCGTGTTTGCAAAGGACGCCATTTTTTTCAGACATGTGGGGTCTATAAATACGATTGCGTGGGGAGGGAAGCCATTCAGTCCCAGCGTCAAGCTACTGTGACAGTCGTCTTTCAGCAATTCTAAACAGTTTTGGTCTGCCGTTTTACGCATCTGAACTGGACGAATTGTGATTGCGTGTTTCAGTGGATTTTCGTGAGTGCCTGAAGCGCCGAGATATACCTCGGTTCCTATCCTTTAAATCAACCTACCCCAAATTCCAAAACTATCCTTGGGTCGTTAGATAAAAACTTGTAGGTAATTGATCTGAGTCTGAGTCTGGGCTTGGAGCGACCCTAAATTCCTTTTTCCTTCACCATAGGGTTCCTGGATTGGCTCTTAGGATATTCGCGGGCTAATCCTCTCCTCATTCCTTTCGAGTAGCGAGTTTTGAAATTCCCACACACACACAGTCATTAAACATACAAGCACATTCAAATCAAACTCAACCATTTTCGAGTGGTGTCGATAATGGACGTGGTATAACACTAGGATTTTAGACTAGGGTAGACAGGAGTTTAATTGCGGCTAAACCTAGGTTGGCAGGGCATAGGGAGACTGTTTGATCGATGAGGTTCCGCGGATGGAAATAACAAATTCAGAACAAAGTTAAACCGGTTTCAACACAAATAACCTATCCTGTTGATATTTTGACATTTGAGTGTTGTCGGGGACGCGCGAAGAGATCAAATTACAGTCTAAAGTTCATTTTTAGGACCTAGATTGTTCTAAAGTTCATTTTTAGGAAATAGATTGTTTTGTTTTGCCTTGGATCAGGTTGGATTCAAGTTGCACCTTTAAATTAAATGTAAATTTTGCTGGAGGTCTAATGTGTAGGCTGAGTCAAATATATATGATTGGGCTCGGTCGAGGACGTGCTGAGGGCAGAGGAATTCATAGATCGGAATTTACCGAAGTATGCATTTCGCTATGGTGAGGTTTAGATCTCCTAAAGCGCTAATGACAACGTTTCGATAACATCCAGCTCAAATTGCGCAGAGTTGAAGGTTACAAAACGTTACGGACCTTTTGAGGTAACCGCTAGTTCAAACCCATTTCGGAAATCAAATCGCAATTGTGTAAACCGGTCTATTCGGATCGTTATTGCCGTGAACTAATTATATAATTGGAACCACCACAAGCCGCTACTAGCGAGCACATGAGATATCATTGAGTACTCACGTCGTAAAACTACGACGGATATCTATACGATATCCCAAACAAATATTATAAATTGTGGTCGACAACTAAAAGAAGTTCCAAGCGCCCAAATATACAAAAAAATAAATGGTACCATCACACAAAATACAACAACGATCGATCTGGCGCAATACACCGCTAACTGATGCGAAATACCGGCTTGCGGGCATATATGATTTCTCTGTCTAACTTGAAACTGTAACTTCCTGAATCAATCTTCCGTTCGACTATTGTACGCCTAACAAACTTCTCAACGAACGCGAAATTCAGACTAATCATTCTTAACTTACAATTTTTGCAGCTGAATCGGGACATCTGTTTTTGGGGTAGATAGAATAGACGATCATAGCTACTGATAGCGGTGGCTCGACCTTAGCCTTTAATGCCGTTACAGATTTACTGGTGCCGAGACCGAAGGATATCCTAGATAGTCTGATACCTAGATATTCTTAAAGAATCAAGGTCTAACGCGTTACTTTTAAAAATAACACAACGTAGAAACGATTTTAAACAGTTCAGTTTTGTAAGTAAGGAATAAGCAACAACAAAAAAAAGGGGCATTGTTTTCACAATTCTTCGGACGAGCTACGACGGGTTAGTGTTGACGAGCAATGGACCGGGCAAAAAAGAACGTTAGTCGGGTTGTACAAGACGACGCAATTTCGCAGACAAGTGGTTTAAATAATGAGATGGCGTCAGGACAGGTTACTCAATTGTTATCTGAAATAGTGAGCAGATTAGACAGTTTGGAAAGGGGTTCGAGCGCGAGCAATGCTAGTAGGACTTCGTACAGACAGATAGACAGACAGGAACTAGAGACGTTTGAACAGTCGGTAGAAAAACGTCAATCATGCATAGTGAAAATGACACAGAAGTTGCCAACATTCGATGGGCGGAGTTCGGAAAATCCGATGATTTTCTTAAGAGATTTAAAGGCTTATATAAAAGTCTCGGGAGATACTTCGAGGGCTTTGATATGGGCAACGGATAGTTTGGTTGGAATTGCAAAAGTTCAAATGAGCTTATACAGAGACTCATGGCGAATCTATTCGGATTTTGAAAAAGATTTCAGAGAGGTATTCTGGGGTGACAATGAACAGGAATTAATTAAACAAAGATTCCTAACTGCGAAGTTCGATTCCAAGAAAGGTCAAAGTATGGAAGAATTCTTTGCCTCTCGATTGAATAGCATATATGAGCTTACGATACCGTTTACTGATACGGAGAAGATCAACACGATTTTCAGACAGTTGCCGCGCGATATTCAGGTAGCGTTTTTTGCTAGAAAGGAACCAATGACTTTACGAGATGCGGTCGAGTTCCTTTCGCATTTAGAACGGAATGTCGATGGAAGATTAAGTGCGATGCCGAGTTCGGAGACAATGAATACGAACAACGTAAGGCGGAATAGCTACATGCGAGGGCAATATCGTGCTATGCGAGTAAATACGATGCGATATAACGCGGTGAGTTGTAGGGATAATTATAACGCGGGAACAAAGGCACGAAACGAATTTGGGACGCGCGCTCGCGGTTATTTTCGCAGTAGAGGTAGACAGCCTCAGGCTAGTTTCAAGGCAATAGGGTTTCAAAGGGGCAATGAAAGTTCAGATAATACAGAGGCAGGGCAAAGTTCAAGTGACAGGAATAATGCGATAAATCAGAATTTTACTAGTGGACTCGCGCGGGTCGTTCGCGCTCAGATATTTATTACGCTTTGGGTGGACAGCCGATCAAATTGGAAAAAAGCATAGACTGTATGAATTGTGTAATTTGGATTCGAACGTGGGTGTGAACGAATTTATTCAATTATTAGCGCATAAAGCGCATAAAGCGCACGGATATGCCGTGTGTTTAGATGAAAAATCGATATTGAATTGTATAGGCCGCAATGACAGGCGTTTACATACGATATTCAGAGACGACGATTCGACTGAGTGTGGGCGCGATTTATGTAGTACCTTGACATTACCTGAGATGGATGTGCGTATTGGAAATATTGTTGGAAATAACGTTGAAAAACGTTTGAAAGAAATGGAACAGATAGGTATTATTAGCAGGCAGTCTACGGATTTCAGCAGTCCATTGACTTGTGTACTAAAGAAGTCAAGGGAGGTTCGTATATTGCTAGATGCGCGACAATTAAACACGGGAATGGTTGGGGAAGTTGAAACTACACCTTTAATGAGTGAGATATTGCAGTCGGGTCGCCGGATAAATTATATAGGGGTTATTGATATCAAATATGCGTATTTTTCTAATACATTATCAGACGAATCTAAACGATACACGGGTTTTGTATATCAAGGCAGAAGTTATGTTTACAACGTTTTACCTCAGGGGTTGAAAACCAGTGTGGGTTCATTTTCGAGGGCGATGGACTTAATCTTAGGGCCAGAGGTTAGATCATATTGTTTAAATTTTGTTGACGATTTGGCGATTTTAACTGAGGGTGACTTCGATCAGCATTTGTTTCAAGTGGACACGGTTCTGAGTAAATTGAAAGACGCGGGCTTCACATGCAAACTAAAAAATGCGAGTTCGCACAAGAAAAAATCAAGTTATTGAGGCATATTTTGTCTACACAAGTTTTGCAAATGGACCCGGACAAAATTGAAACACTTAAATTATATCCGTCACCCAGAACTATTAGGCAATTGAGGGCGTTTTTGGGGTTCATAAATTACTTTAGGAGGTTTATAAAAAAATTTGGAACGTTAACACAGCCCTTATACAATTTATTACGGTCTGGAGTCAAGTTCATCTGGAGTGCGCAGGTGCAGAGTGCTTTTGACGAGATAAAAAAACAATTCTCTGAAAGTATAATATTGAGTCAGCCATTGGCGGGAAAGACGTATTATGTTCAATGCGACGCCAGCGCTATAGGAATTGGGGGCTATGTTTATCAATTAGATGATTTGGGCCAGGAACGAATGATAGGGTTTTGTTCGCAGGCATTTAAGGGAGCTCAAACGAAATGGGCTGTCAGCGAACAGGAAATGTATGCAGTTATATACACTTTAAAGCGATTTAAGATATATTTGCGGGGAGAAAAAGTTATTATTAGAACTGATCATAAAAGTTTAACGTTCATTAAGTCGTGGACTTTATTGGGGACACGCGTAACTAGGTGGGTTATGTTTTTAGAGCAATTCGATTACGACACAGAATTTGTGCGAGGGATTGATAATCAAATTGCCGACACGCCAAGCAGGCAAATAGCGGGACCTGGAGGTATGAATGACAGTATAAATGTTCAGCCGGGAATATTCTGGTTTCAGGCATCGAATACCGAAAGTTTTATTTCGAGGTTACGGGACATTGCGAGATTACAAAGCGAAGATGAGCGGTTAAATCGAATTAGCGGTTATATCAGACGTAGGGTGGTAGATACGGGAACGAGAGGGTTTGAAAATTACAAGCTAGTAGGTGATACGTTATATTTTCACGTGCCGAAGTGGAACGTACAATTGTTAGTAATTCCGGAGGCATTACAGGAGGAACTAATATCACACATACATGAAGAAATAGGTCACTACGGCAGATATAAAATATTAGCACTGATGAAGGACAGATATTATTTTCTTTATATGAGTAGGGTGATTAGCACGGTGATAAGAAGTTGTGACATATGTCAAAATGTCAAACCAAGTACTAAAAATACCGTTGGTCCTTGTACACCGGTGTTGGCGGAAAGGTTGGGTGAGAAAGTTTTCTCGGACCTTTATGGGCCATTGCCTGTAGGTAAATTCGGATATCAATACATATACGTGATTCAAGACGTGTACAGTAAGGTAATAAAATTGTATCCAATGCGAAAAGCTACAGGTAGGAGCGTGCTCACTTGTACAAAGAGATTTCATAGGGAAATACCTATCGAAACTATAATTACGGACTCAGGACCACAGTTCATATCGAATGTTTGGGAGTTTGGTCTCAAACAGCTAGGGATTCGGGTCACTCATACGTCGGTGTATTGTCCAAATTCTAATAGCGTAGAAAGAGTAAATCGCGAGCTAGGTCGACTAATTAGAACTTATTGCGGCGGAAGCAATCGAAGTTGCGTCGACGTGTTACCGGACATTCAAAATTGCTACATTAATATCGAACACACAAGCACAGGCTTTGCGCCTAATGAGTTGGCATTTGGAAGGCGGGAACCGTTAACTATTGACAAGGAATTAGGCGATGAATGGTTATTAGGTCATAGTGTGCGAGATACAGAACAGGTGCGGAATGTAGCGATAGAAAACTCTAAAAGTTCTAGTGAACGACGTAAACGACAGGCAGACAAACGGCTTAAGAAGTCTATCGTATAGGTGATTATGTGAAACTTAAGACTTTTGTGCGTTCGAATAAAGAACATAAAATCATGCGGAAATTTTCATTATTGTATAAAAGGCCTTATGTTATTTCGGCAGTGGTATATCCGAACTGTTATACTTTAGTAGATCCGGTTTCAAATGAGATATTGGGTAACTACAATACTATACATATAGCTAGGTATAATGTGAGGACGAATAAGGGCGTAGATAAATAAGATAGTGTATAAAGGTTATATAATTAAGCTGTAAGCTGTAAATTTGAGTAACTACTTTGTAGATTTAAGGATCTTGCATGGTTTAGAAAGGAACAAAAACAAAAAAAAAAATTGTATATATATAGTAATACGAATAAGGATAAGTTGCGGGTAAGCGAGGTTGTATAGTTAGGTAGATAAATAAGATAAGACAGGAGAGAGCTCAATCAAGTTGTGTAAATATTATATGCATAATTGACAGATTCATCGGTCTGTGTACATGATTTGAGATGTTCGTACGTATAGAGTGGATATGGACAAAGCATGGATTAGAATCCTAGAAATCCTTGGGTCGTTAGATAAGAACTTGTAGGTAATTGATCTGAGTCTGATTCTGGGCTTGTAGCGACCCTAAATTCCTTTTTCCTTCACCATAGGGTTCCTGGATTGGCTCTTAGGATATTCGCGGGCTAATCCTCTCCTCATTCCTTTCGAGTAGCGAGTTTTGAAATTCCCACACACACAGTCATTAAACATACATTAAAAAATTGCGCAATGGCTTTGTTTTTTGACTGCCCTAGATTTGATTCGGCAGTGGACTTAAGGGGAAGTCGCACTTGGTATCGGCCGTCGCTCAATCTTGTTGTTGTAGACTTATAGAAATTGATGCAATCTTCCTCCTCCGTCGAGTGTCTTGATGCTCCTTGAATGTCCTCTATTTGCCAAAATCGTTGTATGTCCTCTATATTATTCAGCACAACGTTACAATGCAAACTTTGAATACTTCCAAACAGTATCCACCCAAGACTTGTTTCTTGGGCTAACGGTGACGAATCTTGTTTTCGTACTCCGCTAAGGATAATGTTAGCGTATACTTCAGCGCCCAAGAATATGTCAATGGGGTTGCTTAAGTAAAACTGCGGATCGGCTAATTCTATTTCTTCCAGGAACGCCCATGATGGTTCACTGATTGTATTGTTGGGTAAGTTTCTTGTTAAACTTTTAATAATTAGCGTTTCTACTTCAAAGGTATAGCTTCCCCTTAATGAAGTGCATAATATGGTTATAGTGCCTTTACATGTTGTTTCATTAGTGCCGATTCCAGTAATTACGCCTTTGCAACTCTGTCTCTGAATTTTCAGAAGTTGTGTAGCTCTCTCGCTTATCAACGACACTTGTGAGCCTTGATCTATGAGCGCGCGCAACGTATGTTGAACTCCGTTGCTAGCTTGTACTTTGACCAACGCTGTCGCTAGCAAAACTTCGTTTGCTGACGCTTTCTGAGTTGTTTCGCATGTCTGTTGCGCAACATGCTTATTACCGCTGGTTTTAATCCACTGTTGGGTCCCGAGCGGCATATTTCTTTGGGCTTGATTGTTGAAAGCTTCGTGTAGAATGGTATTATGATAGCCATTACATTCACGGCAGTGCTTTGTTGATGAACAATCTTTCCCTTTATGTGAATAGAGACAGTTACTACACATGTTAAACTTCGTAATTGTTTTCTTTTGCGTCGCAGGATCCATTCCTCTGAACTGTGGGCAATAATAGACCCCGTGATCTTGAGCGCAAACCGGACATTTTACCTGATTTCTTGATTGATTATTCGAAGTAGCCTTGTTGCTTGAGTAGTACTGTTTGAAACGGGATCCGTTGTTGGGGGTCGATGATGTAGAAGGTTGATTATTATACGACTTTTGAGTTGCATTTTCCTGTTTTCGCCTTGATGCTTCTAATGCAGTAAATTTTAATTCCAGATATTTCAGAAATTCATCCAATCGTGGTATCTCTCTCGGTTCTTTTAGTGTAGACATGTAGTCATTGTGTGTTTCCGAGTCCAGTTTTGATGATAACAGATGTATAATGATAGGATCCCATGTATCAATGTTGATACCCAAATTTTTTAACCCATTCAGACATTCTACCGTTACGTCACACAGTCTCTTGAGGTGACCCGATGTGCCTTGTTGCAGAACGGGGAGGGACATCATAGTATTCATATGGGTCGTGAATATTAGCTTCTTGTTATTGTATCGATGGTTGATGATTTCCCAGCAGGTGACGTAATTTTCGGAGCTTATCTGTAGGTGCTGGATGAGGCGTTCAGGTTCTCCGTTAATTTTACTTTTTAGAAACTGCATCTTCTGCGCACTTGATAGGCAGGGATTGTTGTGAATGGCCTCCGTGAAAAGATCTTTAAAGGATGTCCACTGTTGATAGTTGCCATGGAAAACAGGAATGTCCAGTTTTGGCGTGGACTTTTCACGGTGAGCCACTGACCACAGCTTGTTATTGAGCTCTCTTTTTATATCACAGTAGCTCTTCTCGTACTTGGTGAAGGTCTGCTCATAATATTCATTTTCTTCCCCAAGGAGCTCGCTATCTATATCCCAATGAAGTTTATCGATAGTTGTCCACCGTGCTTCTAAGTTCTTGAGTAGGTCGTCGAATTCCCACTTTTCCTTTACTTCTGATAAGTGGATGCTTGACAGCGTGCGGGAGAAGGCTTTGAAGTTACTTGTTTGTCGACGCAACATTTCCTCTAACTTGCTGGGAGTATTTTGGGCAGATTCGGCATAAAGATTGTTCTGCCTAGGATGCTGCTGACTTGATTCAGCGCTTGACTTATCTTCACCCGCTACTTCAACCGTCCTAGGAATTACTAGTGGCGTAGACGGTTTTAGGGAAAACGCGGGGCTCTTGACGATCGACTCCCTTATTTCTTGGTAAAAGGATTGGGAACGCTCGTATTGATTGGCAGTAAAGTAGTCGATATCTTGATTTTCAGCCAACATTAACTGCTCATGATTCCGTTGAAACTCAGCCCAATACTTATCTAAAGTCTCCACCCTCCTTTTGATATAATCAGCTGTCTAACGAGATTGGCCATCTTTCTTGTAATTTGACCACAGCTGATTTATTCCGTCAATAATTTGCTGCTGATTTTGCAACAGGTAGACGAATTCTTGGCTTGTCTCCATTATGGCTCAGTTGCTAGATATAAGTATAAAATCACTTGTTTGATAATTCCTGTTCCTTTGATGAAATTGAGTTCCTTGTCATTCGCTTTTTACGGGTTTCTTGATAAACCTTGTTACTTGATAAACTTGCAGAGCTTGATCTCTTGTTAAACTTGGGAGAGCTTGTTCTCTTGATAAAAACCTTCATATGGCTTGAATCCTTGATCGCTTGGTCGTGCGTGTCTAATGCTTTTGTATTCCTCACGTATAACCTTTTGCGCCTTCTCAACTCTACCGGGGATTGCCGCTGGTGGCAGGCCAGCAGAGCCGATTCGCAGTCAGACGATTAAAACACAAAGTTACACTAAACACAGGTTTCGAAGGACCACTTAATGTACGAGCCCTTGCTGGCGGTACCTTAAACTTGATTCTGATGATGATGGGTGGAACAGGAAATAAGAGTGATAACTTGATAAATCACTTTATTTGTAATGATTACAATTGGTGCGCACTTATTGATAGACGAATGTGAACTGATCGATAATTCTAACTTACAAAATAATGAAAACAGCAATTTACATTAAAGCTGACGTTAAAATATCTGACGATGCACGATGGAATCGTACAGTTTCAGTGCGAGGGGGTATTGTATAAATGGGTTCGTTAAATTTCATTTTCAAGACGATGGTTTTGAAATTGAGGATATTGATAATATAGTCGATATTACACTCGTGGTATTCGAAGAGGTCGTTCCCCATAATACCGTCGTAGGGTAAGAATACATCGTCGTAAACGTGAAATGTGTGTGAAATGACAGAGTTAATGTCAGGGAACATTTCTAATTGAAAATGACCTAATGTTGTCGATGATTCGACATTATCAATGCCTTTGAATTTGATGACTTCCTTCGTTAAGTCTGGCATTAATTCTATAGAACCTTTCTTGATAAGACTAAAGGATGCACCAGTGTCAATCAAAAACAACAGTCTTCGTATAGTGTTAGAAGAAACCTCAAAGACGTTTAAATCAGTTGTCTTGATGTGTAATGCAGAGTTTAATTTAGTATTGAACTCAGTGTTGGACTCAGTGTGGGACTCAGTGTGTGACACAGTGTTGGACTCAGTGTTGAACGCAGTGTTGGACTCAGTGAGGGACTTAGTATGTGACGCAGTGTCGGACTCAGTGTTGGACGCAGTGTTGGACTCAATGTGGGACTCAGTCAGTGTGTGACGCAGTGTGTGACGCAGTGTTGGACTCAGTGTTAGACGCAGTGTTCGACTCAGTGAAGGACTTATTATGTAACGCGGTGTTGGACTCAGTGTGTGACGCAGTGTTTTTTAAATTTAGGACGCCGGATTGTATATTTGCAGGTCCCGTACGACGTCTACTTGGGACCGGGTTTAGTTTAAATCGCAATTGCAATTATCATCATCAGTACAATCGTTTGACTGATTGATGTCATCGTCATCTTGACATGACGCGTTGTCGGTGGTGTCTTCACCGGCAAAGTTGACAGAGGCCCTAGGACTCTTAGAAGAAAAGTTTTTATTCTTCTTCTTATGAGCTAATTTTATATATTGGTCAATGCTGTGACCAACGGATTTGCAATATTTGCAAGAAATGTTTTTGGATTCGTAGTTCTTTGAAGAGGATGCTCGTTGTGAGGACGCAATGGAAGTGGACATAGTATGGACCTGTGGTTTAAAATGATCCTCTTTCTTTTTCTGCCACGATGGACGACTCTGAGTGAGGGGACAATTTGCAGCATGACCCCTATTAAAAGCACTTTGAAGTAACTTTTCTTCAGAAACAGCTAGATTAAAAGCTTCATTCAGGGTTTCTGGATTTTGACATCTTACAACCATAAAAAGCTTAGGTTTTAAGCCTATCACAAATGTATGCATGGCAAGATCTTGCATTGCCGCGAGCCGGCCACCCAATTCGCCTTTCTTTTTAGTGGGAATGCTAATGTTGATTTCAGTCAACAACTGAGCCAGACAAGACTCTAAACGGAGAGCGAATTGGTTGACAGTCTCGTTATTTTGTCGGAAATCCTGTAAATCCGACAATAAGTGAGCGTAATGTTTTCGCTCACCGAACTGGGCCTTTAAAATTTGTTCTAACTGAACCCAGTTTTTAAATTCTTTGATAGTGCACGCGGCTTCGGCGCGCCCTTCTAACTGACTTAGTATGTATTTAAACAGCACATCTTGCTGTGTTGTAGATGCTAATTTTATAGCATTACTACAATTATTCAGGAATGCATTAAGTTTTTCCCTAGTGCCATCGAATCTCGGCACAAATTTGATTAAAATGTTTAAGTCAATTGACGACATTGTAAATAGAGCAGTTGTGCTCCCACTTGAATTATCTATAGGAAGTGTCGCGACCGGCTTATCTTCAGTCATAACAAAGTATAATGTTCATAAAATAATACACAGCTTAATAATGCACGAACAATAACATCGACCAACACGGTGGGCGACTAAAGTTATAAAACTCAGCGTAATATAATAATCACTGTACTTGCAACGGGATATGAGTGTCACGTTCACAAAAGTTATAAGTCAAAATTCCGTAATATTTAAACTTAGAAATACTTTATGAAGGGAAAGGTCTTAACCCTCAGAGTGACCAACGTAGACTGCCTGACATTAGCAACGAATAAAAGAGTCTAGAATAGAATTTGATGACGGGTAGAAATTAAGGTATTGTCAGCCAGAAGGGTAGCTAAGACGGGGTATAACAGAACGAACCACGGTTGTACACAATGCTGTAACTTTTGGCATAAAAAATGGAATGACATGGACATCAACATCGAGAAACGAGGAAAAAGGAAGGTAAAAAGAACGATGCCAGCTGAATCAGCTCACGATGCTGGATTATCAATTCAAAAAACTGGATAATCAAGTCGAAGTATGAATGCATAGACCGATTTAAACAAGAATTGTCGACACGGGGCATAAGACAAATCAATAACATTTTCCAAATTATTGAAACAAAGTTTATGCTTGAAGTTTCAGATGACGCTCTGGCTGTGGCAGTTTATAATCTGATACAAATGTATGCTGAATTTAACAAGGAGCAAGTTTCCTCAGAAATAAAAAGTTGCCGCAGGCATCTAAAAGCCACCGATACATGTATGGACGTTGCTGCCAAATGGAGAGCCCAAAAAATCCTTCAATTTATGATAAAATAGGACTTCAGTGAATCGTTACCCTGTATATCGCTTATACTTCAATACTTCTTGACCATTTGCATCTCAGTTGCTACAAGCGAGAGGAGTTTTTTGAAACTCAAACAAATGAAAAATTATCTTCAATCTACAATGGGTCTAGAGTGACTGGTTAATCTGGCCGTGCTTTCAATAGAAAGAAAATTAAAAAAAAAAACGATTTCACAGAAGTTATTGAAGAGTTCAGTAAATTGAAGGCATGAAAACAAATATGACACGCTACAAAAAATTAAAAATATATTTGATTTATTTAATCTATTTTTTTTTGTCGATCGATTCTTATTTAATTTTCCTCACCCATATCCATTCCATATTGTAGGTACCTATTTATGTTCATTTGGCCTAAATAATTTAATTCGAATTAAAATTTTACTTGCCAGGTTTTAACGAAATATGTTTGTATAAAATATCATAAAGACTTATTTAAATATACAAATGTGAACTGAATAAAAAGCTTGTAAAACTACAGTGTTTTTAAAGCTTATTCCTTAGAGCATTATTCAGTTTTGCCATCCCGGGCCTCTGACGGGCTTAGTCCGCCACTGCCGGAGACACTAGATTGTTTTTGTCACGGATATTCGGATGATGTTGAGGCAAACGTTGATTCATCCGGCTAAAATAAAGTATCAGTTGATACTATGGCGCGAGTCTACAGTCGTTCAAGGTCCTGGGACAACCTCACATGGGGAACTTGCCTCCTGATCGAGTGAGTGAGGTTAGGCCCTTCTCGGGTGTTGGTATGGATTTTGCAGTGTGTTTCTGGTTAAGAGCTCACGGTTGCGTAACGCTAAACAGTACAAGGCGTACAAATTTTTGATAGAAATGCCACTTAACGCGCTGCCCGAGCTCCCCTTCGAGGGAGTTAAATTGTATCTGTTGTCAAGGTATCAGATGTTACAGCAGTTAACTCAGGATTTCTGGAAGCGTTGCTCGCTCGAGTTTCTGCAAATCTAACAACAGCGCCTAAAGTGAACTGACAAACTAGCCCCCTAGCATTGGTGACCACGTGCTGGTTAAAGATGCTTACCTACCGTTATTTTGTTGGCGCGGGGGGTGTATTGTTAACTTGTTTCCTGGAAGGGATAGGACCCCCGGTCTGCAGAGATTCTTGTGTGGGACTCAGTTCCCAAACGAGTGGTAGCAACGTTGTCTCACCTTCCCGTGGTTAAGGGGATAGGTAGGGATCTTTCCATGTGGATGACTGTTCGGAACATAACATATTAATCGATTCTGTAATCGATTTGACTCAAGTCATTGGAGTAGTTTGTGAATGCACCTTTAAAACGTCATTTGTGACATAGAAAAAAAGATTGAGACTTTCTGCTGTTCTTGACATACACGGCGCGTGTGTGTTTTTTTATATTTTTCTTTCGATGGTGCTGAGATTAAAATAGCAATCCGCTAATTAAACGCGAGTCACAGGCGAGGACATTGAATGACCTGGCGGTGACCTCAAGATTGGCTTGGAGCTGAGCGGCTCGATCTCATCTCGTTGCTTTCGTTGGAGCTGGACTAGGTCAAAGGTCTATGAAAGACCCCGTCAGGTAAGACATAAGACATAAGACATCATTTATAGAACATAACATGTCAAAGAAAATTATTGAAATTAATAGAATGTATAAAATAAAATTAGAACAAGGAAACATTTGTCGCATCATTAATAAAATTGTTGTAATTACTCGTAAGAAGATAATGTAATATTAATTGTACAAATAAAAGAATATGTACTTATGTACGTCGTTCCTTAAAATTTATGAATTACTCATAGGAGTAGAACGACGTGGTAGTGATGGAATAACTAGAAGTATGGTTCTATTTACACTACCTACAACTCTTAGGATCATTACAGCTATTGTGAATCGGTCAATCACCACTTTTACCTTCCCAGGGCTCTGGAAAAATTCGACTATTCGGCCAATTCCTAAAAATAATGACCCGAAAAATGTGACTGATCTTAGACCGATAAGTATACTACCATACTTATCCAAAGTTTTGGAAAGGATTATAATATGTAACCAGATCACTTCATTCCTGAAAAAAAATGGGATTTTGCCTAAGTTGCAGTCAGGGTTTAGAAAAGAACGCAGCACAACCACTGCCTTACTAGATGTCGTGGATAATATCCTAGCTTCCCAGGACAGGGGTTTTGGTACTATACTGGCATTACTGGACTTTTCTCGAGCTTTCGACTGTTTAAATGTAAATATGTTGCTGTCTAAACTAAATTACTATGGCTTTCATATTGAGTCGATAATGTGGATTGAGAGCTATCTTGTCTATCGTTACCAACAAGTTGTTATTAGTGGAAAGGATGGATCTAGTATCTCATCTGATTGCATACTCTCTGGAAGAGGCGTCCCTCAGGGGTCCATTCTGGGACCTATACTATTTATTTTGTACAGTGCAGATATAATAGGTTGCATTAAGTACAGTAAGTGCCATTTATATGCTGATGATCTTCAGTTGTATATAGATTCCAATAAAGATAACATCGAAGAGGCCGTCAGAAATATAAATGAGGATCTCGCTAAGGTGTCCCTCTGGTCTGCCAAAAATGCATTAGTTTTAAAACCATCGAAGTCAAAGTACTTAATTATTGGCTCAAAAACACAAGCAAAATCCATAATTGACTATGATCCCGAAATTTCAATCTCAGGTGTTCGCCTGGAACGAGTCAGTGAGGCCCGAAACCTTGGCATACTAATGGACAGTGAATTACGCTTTGAAAAACATGTTGTAGAAGTCGTAAAAGCCTGCTTTTATCGGCTCAAAGTTTTGTACAAGGTTAGAAGATTTCTAAGTGTTGATATGCGTGTCAGGCTTTGTGAATCTCTGGTGCTCTCTAAAATTAACTATGGCTTGTTGGTTTACGGCCCATGTGTATACAAACGAACAGAAAAGTTGATACAAAGGGTACAAAACGCCTGTGCTCGGTATTGCTTCAAGATTCCTCTGCGCACGCATGTCACACCATATTTCAATAGTGCCGATATGCTGAAATTAAGGGCGAGACAAGATTTATATTTTTCAACACTTTTGTTTGGTGTTATTAAAACAGGTAAACCTGAATACTTATTTGAAAAACTGACCTGGAGGTTCTCGCGCCACCACACAAACAGATATAATACCTGCGTTCTATCGGTTCCTCGCCACGGAACTGCGGCGTTTCGTGGCGGCTTCAGGTACCTTGCCACAAAATGCTGGAATAACATACCCCCTCCGCTGAGAGAGCTCAAAACAAAAACAATATTCAAAAGACGAATTCGAGCACAGTTATTGGAGCAACAAAAGCAGAGTACCTGATGCTGCCACGACCGCGGACGTGGTGCTGCGTGCCGCGTTTTCCAGTTTATTTTATTTTATTTTATTCTTAAGATTTATTCAAATCCTTAATGTGTATATGTAGTGATTTAATTTAAATTTTATATTTTTTTGTGTATGATTTGACATTATTACTTACAAAACAATTCAACACACCAAACATTTGCATGCAACAACCATGCAATTTACAATTCTCTTTCACAACTTAATTCCGCACATTTCATTTGTTTTTAATTTTTATTTATTCTGAGAATAGGTACTTAGCCTAGGTTATTCTCACACTTCCCACCAATACTAAGTTTAGTTTATTTTATTTATTACACTTGCCACCTGGACAAATTAATATTTTAAATCATATTATATCTTCTGGGCCCCAGACTGAAAACTAGAGTTACAGGATTTCCTGTGACATTATGCTGAGTCTGAACCCTTTTGCTGTCGCAGCATGTGCACATGGCAGCGAAACCCCTCACAAATGTTTATGGGTACTAATAGTGGGTAGTTTTATTGCTGAATTTTATTTTATTTTTAAATAGTACCTACTTCATTCCATGTAATACTTTTATATTCTTGTGTTTGTGCTGATACAGCGAATAAATGCCTATTCTATTCTATTCTATTCTATTCTATTCTATTCTATTCCACATCATCTGCGAACTTGAACAATTCACATTCAGGATGAGAGAGAAGGCAAGTTTTGACATTGAGGGCCTTGACTCTCAAGGTTCCGTCGGATCTTAGGTTACCTCCGGACCCTCAAACATATTGAGTGAATTTTTAAAAAGCTCGTAATTAGATTGAAAGCTGGGCCATCGATTCCGTGATATCTAAGCTTCATTCCGAGCACATCATGATCTGCGACGTCAAACGCTTTGGAGAGGTCACAAAACAAGATGGCTACCAGCATTTGATGTTAATGAACACTCAGGATACGACGCATGCCCTCACGGGCAAGCATCGTTGTTGAGTGGCCTTGACGATACATATATTGGCGCTCAGAGAGTGCATTGTTCAGTGATAGGTATTGTACCAATCTAGAGATTAAGCTATTTTCGATGATTTCGAAATTTTTGCTATTGCAGGGCTTATTGCAATCGGACGGTAATTATTGGGAACGCATTTTTTACCTTTGCCTTTATGAAGGGGACTGATTTTTATTTCCTTGATTGCATCAGGTTATAGACCATTTTGCAAGCAGAGTTTAAAAAGTACTGATAATGGTGTCGCTAATGTTCGACGGGTTAATTTTATCAGCTCTACAGAAAGGTTATATATATATATATATTTATACTAATTAATTATAGAAAATATATTTTTTCTATTAAAAATAATTAAACCCCCCTAATTATTTTTAATATATTTTACTGCGACTCGCTTTTTTATCATTCCATAGACTCTGTAGGCGTGAAGATATTAAATCGAAGCATGAGGTCGGCCGGTGGGCGCGCAGCTTTAGGCGCTGCATGGGTGCATTCCAAGCTCCGCACATGGCAGCTGCGCTTGCGAATTTCACATTGAGGTGATTCACCAGTTGTTTTTTGCAGTTGTAATTGGCTTTAGCCAGCATGAATTTCTTTTTTTCCAGACTCCATGCTAACTATCCGCTACATTGTTTTTACGATATTATCATTATTTTAAATGATGTCAGTTTTATTGAGTTATATGAGATTTAAATTTTATGTCATATTGCATTTGTAGATCTATTATTTTGTTTTGGTTGTATGAATAAACAGTAACCAATTGACCGCTGTCTTTCACTGAAGTAACAGTGGCAGCGATCGGGATTTTTGCTTTGTTTTCCGGGAAAGTTGTTATTGCAAGTGGACGCGACAACGAGATACATGATGTAAATAGTAATTCGAAGTGTTCTACAATATGCTATAAGTAAAATTGAGCCTTTCAACCTACAATCGAAACAATGGGCTGTGTACGTGCGCCGCGTGAAGCAATTCAGTTTGTTGAACGAGATAAAAGATAACCTCAAAATGGCTACGTGTTTCACTGTAGTCGGGGAACCTACGTAAAATTTGATGTGTGACCTTTGTGCACCGGTAAATCCTGAAGACAAAACATTTGACTTATTGGTACAGATCGTATCAAATAATTTAGAACCTCAACGTTCGGTGATTGCAGAGCGACATGTGTTTAGATTGCGAAGACAGAAGTTCGGCGAATCTCTGACGGTTATCTACAAAGTCTTAAATATTTGGCGACCTTTTTCAAATTCGGATTGAACTTAGAAGATAATTTAAGGGATAAATTTGTCGCAGGGTTAGTCAGCGATGACATGAGGTCGCGGTTGTTTGCAGAGAAGGACATAACTTGGTGGAATTGGCTATGGTATTGGAGGCTGCAGAGAAGCATTCGGTGGTGAGCGCTGCAGGTGTCGCGGCGAGCGGAGGCAGCGGGCGCTCCATGTCAGGCGCCGCCACGGCTGGTGTGGCGGGTGCAATTCTGGGCTTAAGTGGTGGCTACAAGGCAGACGAAAGTCTGCATGCAGTGAGCGGGGCGCGTTCACGAGCGCTGGCTTGTTGGAGATGCGGTAAACATCATCATCCGGATAAGTGCAGGTTCAAAAGATATAGTTGTGATAAGTGTTCACGTAAAAGGCACATAAAAAGTTTGTGTAAAGACGGGCAATCTAATAATAGTAACAATGGTTACAGCGGTAACAGTGGTTACAACGGTTTTCGAAATAATTTTATGGAGGAGGACAGTGATAACGATTTTTTCAACATACGGGTGATGGTTTAAGTCCATACCTTACAGACGTTAAAATTGGTGAGTTGGCTTTGAAATTTGAAATCGACACTGGTACCGAAATTTTACGGCAATTAGTGAGGAGTGTTACAAGGAATACTTTTCCAGATGTTTATTGAGAGAAGATAAAATCAAACTATGTTCTAACTCTGGCTCTGTCACTGGATAATAATATGGGGGAGTTGTGTTGAGATTGTACCGTGTGTCGCAGCGTGCGCGACGCCCCCCGCAAGCCGCGGAGTACCCCCGCTGGGCCTTGGCAGAGGCTGCATATGGATTTTGTACAATTTCAGAATAGATACTATTTAGTGATCTTGGATGCTCACACGAAATGGCTGGAAGTTGAGGAAGTTAAATTTCTTCAGCTGATGAGACAATAAGAGTGTTAAATAATATTTTCGCAAAATTTGGATTACCATTAAAATTAGTTTCAGATAATGGCCCCCCTTTTCAAAGCAGTGACTTTAGAGAGTACAGTTCAAAGAACGCTATAAAGCACACTACTAGTGCTCCATACGGATCCCAGGGAAACGGTGCGGCAGAGAACTCGGTTAAAATTGTAAAAAAAGTATTGAAAAAGACTGTGATTAAGGGTACCGAGTTAGGAACGGCTTTGTGTCGATTTTTATTTCAATATAAAAATTGTAATAATTTTAATTACTGGAATTGCTCCGGCTCAGGTCCTGATAGGTAGGCGGCTTCGCAACAAACTGAATGTTCTGCGATCCAGTACAGCAGATATTGTAAAATATCACAAGATAGACAAATTGAATATGCGGGGGGGAATGACAGTAATTTAAATGTAGGAGATAAAGTTCTTACAAAAGTATTTTCTTCAAATAAAAACTAATGTTCTGAGGGAAATATAGTTATAAAAACAGGCCCTTTATCGTATAAAATTACTTTGAGCGAACGTCCGGGCGCAGATCAAATGCCCGTGAGAAACCGTAGATTTTCATTGTCACGATCAGTCACAGATGATGAGGCTGATAGCGCGCCTACGTCACAAGGCGAAAACAATAACAACAAGGAGAATAATGAGCAGGAGCCACTACATAGTAAAACGTATGTCCATGCACGTATGGATGAAAGTCCAATGAAAGAGTCACGTCAGACCCTTGCGTCGTCGCCGCTGCCAATGCCGGCAGAGGGTGCGAGTGAGAGGGCTATACGAGCGTATCGTAGGGAAACGCATAAGAAGGCTGAGTAAAATTACAGCTATGTGGTTGTTCATCTGAAGTAGTTAATTATGTCTAAAAACCGATTGTTATTTCTTTTAATAATCGTTACACTAAGGAAGACTTCGTTGCTTCTTGCCGCAAGACCAAACAGCTGAAGCTCGAGACTCTAGGTTACACAACTGGCGAAGTCTTTTTCGTCAATGATCACCTGACGCAGTATAACAAGAACCTGTTAAGCAAGGCGCGGGCCTTAGCTAAAGAGAAAAACTTCAAGCACGTTTGGGTTAAACACTTTAAAATTATGGCGAGAATGTCAGATACGTCACCCATAATTTTTATAAAAAACGAAATCGACATTGAAGATCTCATAATTGTTGGCTACTTAAATAACGTACCAAATGCGTTTAATTTAGTAATAGCCTATAGGCTATTACTAAATTTATTATAATCTTAAATAGATTATAATCTTAAAATTATTTTATTACTTTTGTCACTACGAAACAGTAAAAGTTTGAGAGCCGCATGCAAAACCAGCGCTTTTGTTCTACAGTGCAGCGGGTGCGGCGGGGATACCGACCGGTTCGTCGTAAGTACAGCTCTTCGCGTTAAGCTACTCGCACCTGCTCGCGTTATGCACTCACGTTCCATTTTCGCTTGCACTGCTTTCGTGTCACTCAGTCGCTGCGTGAACGAGTTAAAAATAACTATTGGGTTTAGTTCAAAGATATTTATTTCTACCTTATTTATTCAATTTATTGGGAGTGTTTGTTATACATGTTTCATTATTTCATACAATTAATAATTATCATACAATAATTATCTTAATATTACGCCTAAATATGTTATCAATGAAAAGAATCTGCAGTTATCGCTGCTTTTAATACCTAGGGCTTGTTTTATGCTTTTTTGCTATCCAGCAACTTATTCAATGAACAGCTATAGCATAATATACTATATAGAGTTTCACTTTCGCTATTGCTTACATGTTAATAATGGCGTCTAATTTAAAACTATTTTATCAAAACACAAGAGGGCTGCGTACATCATCATCATCATCATTTCAGCCTGTTAACGTCCACTGCTGAACATAGGCCTCTCCAATCGCACTCCAGCGTGACCGGTCCGTAGCCACCTGCATCCAACGAGATCCAGCGATCCTCACCAGGTCGTCGGTCCATCTCGTAGGTGGCCGACCCACACCGCACTTGCCAGTACGTGGTCTCCATTCAAGGACCTTTTTGCCCCATCGGCCATCCGATCTTCGCGCTATGTGGCCTGCCCATTGCCACTTCAGCTTGCTTATCCTACGGGCTATGTCAGCAACTTTGGTTCTTCTACGGATCTCCTCATTTCTGACTCGATCTCGTAAAGAAATACCAAGCATAGCCCTTTCCATAGCTCGCTGCGCGACATTTCTGTACGTGAAACGTACACATACGTTTAAACGTAAAATCTGTTTAAATTCTTATGATGTAATAGCAATCACTGAGAGCTGGCTTTTAGATGGTATTTATGATAGCGAACTCATTGATGATAGGTATTTAATTTTTAGACGGGATAGAGATTATGATAAAACAAAACAAATGTGCGGTGGTGGAGTTTTTATTGCGGTGCGCCGTGATCTTGGTGTTTTAGCGCGGCCGGAGTGGCACTCCTCTGCAGAGGATATTTGGGTTACGGTAACCACTAAAAATAGTAACCGAACTTTAAATAAAATTCATATTTGTACTCTTTATCTTTGTAGCGAAAACTTAAGAAATTCATTTAACACGCAACTGACAATTTTTTCTGATAAACTTACATGTATTATTGAGTCATGTCCTAATGACACTTTTATTATACTGGGTGATTTTAACTTGCCGAATGTAGATTGGTCATGCAGACAAGGAACTTTGCACCCGGCTAACATATCAGGTTATAGTCAGATTTATTTTTTTGATACTTTGTCAGTATGCAACTTGACTCAGTTTAATTTTAATAGTAACTCAAATAATAGGATCTTAGATTATGTTATCAGTAATGTAGATGTAACGGTTCTCGCTAGTGATTACCCATTGGTCCCCGAAGATGAGCATCATAAATCCATAGTTATTAATATAAATGATGTTGATTGCGAATCACTTAAATTGAACTCTCGTTTGAAATATTATTATGGCTCAGGTGACTATGACAGCATTAACTCATGTTTGGCTCATGATTACGATTGGGACTCTATTTTAAATAGTAAACCAATAGATGACTCCTTTGAGCTATTTTATGCCTGTATTTATGAGCTACGTGATAAATTTGTACCGCAAAAGTACATAAATGCATCGTCTTTTCCGCCTTGGTACAGCTCCCCTCTCAGGAGGGTGCTTAAAGAAAAGTACAAATACATTAAGAAATTTCATAAATATGGTAACCAATCCGATTATGAATCTTTTGCTTTTCTTAGAAAAAAGGCGAAAACCTTGGAGGAAGAATGCTACCAAAAATATATTTCAAAAGTTGAAAGTTCCATAATTGAAAACCCCAAATATTTTTGGTCTTTTGTCAAATCTCAAAGGAGAAGTGCCAACTCTATTCCGTCCACTTTATTTTATGAATTGCTGTCGGCTAGTACTGGAGAAGGAATTTGCAACCTTTTTTCCAACTATTTCTACTCCAATTTATAATCTCAATCACATAGTTCTTCTTCCGATAACGGCTTGGGAAACGGCCCTTTAGAAAATGATTATCCATGTTCTATTAGTGACATCGATATTGAACATGCTACTGTATTTAAACTACTTAGGTCGCTTGATATGTCAAAGGGTGGTGGGCCTGATGGCATTTCCTCAGTCTTCATAGTGAGAAGTGCTGAAGGCCTTACATATCCACTGACTCTTCTTTTTAAGCGTTCTCTTGAGCAGGGCTATGTACCTAAGGTCTGGAAAGCAGCAAATAATTCTCCTATCCATAAAGGTGGTAGCAAGAGTGACGTTAATGATTTTAGGCCCATCTCAAAACTTTGTATTTTTGCCAAGGTATTGGAGAAGCTTGTTTATACTGCGGTATATTCAACTCTCTCAACATCATTTATTCCGGAGCAGCATGGGTTTATTCGAAGACGTTCAACTACTTCTAATCTGCTATCTTTTTATGATTATACCAGCTCCAACATGGATGCTGGTGGCCAAGTTGACGCTATTTTTACTGACTATAGCAAAGCATTTGACAGAATAGATCACCAGTTGCTCTTAGAGAAACTCCTAAGGGCGGGAGTCCATGGTAATCTTTATAGATGTTTACCTCCTACATTGAAAATAGATTCCAGGCCGTGGTTCTTAATGGGTTCTCCTCCTACTCTAGTTGGATAAAAATACCTTCAGGCGTGCCCCAAGGATCATTGCTCGGACCGCTCCTTTTTTCTATATTTGTTAATGATATTTGCCACTGCTTTAGGTTCTCAAAATTTTTGCTATATGCGGACGACATGAAAGTTTTTAAACGAATTAGCGACGTCAACGACTGCAGTCAATTGCAGGAGGACTTAGGTAGGTTTGAATTTTACTGCCAGCAAAATAAACTAGACCTGAATGTGTTGAAATGTTTTGCTATTACTTTTACCCGTAGCCCTAAGCCTACCCAGTACAGTTACACATTCAAAGGAAACCCCCTGAAGGTGGTAGATGAGATTCGTGACCTTGGAGTTATTCAAGATAGTAGGCAAGCTTACGACAAGCATATTGATAGCATTATAAAAAGAGCAAATAAGGCTTTGGGTTTTGTTATGAGAACCTGCTCTCAGTTTACAAGTATTAAAGGTATTAAAATCCTGTATTGTGCTTATGTACGTAGCATCCTCGAGTATTGTACACAGGTTTGGAACCCTCGATATGAAATTAACATAGATAGGATTGAGTCCATACAGCGTAGATTTCTGCGATATCTGCAATTTAAGTGCAATAATTTTGACTCGGACTATTCAGCTATATGTAAAAGACACCATACACTCCCCCTACAAGAGAGACGACAAATTGCTGACGTTGTACTCCTTTGCAAAATTGCACAAGGAGAAATTGACTCTCCGCAGCTTCTTGAACACATCAAAATTAAAGTCCCCAATAGAACTAATAGACAACCTATTCATCTAGACATTCCTTTCAGTTTCACAAATTATAGACAAAACTCCTTTTTCAGTAGAGCGGTAGCTACATTTAACGGTTTGGTCGATATCCCCGACCTTGACTTATTCAACTCAAAACCGCAAAGTGTTAAGAAACTCCTGACAAAGCGCTGGTTTACTGCGTTAGCATCTTAAACTAATTAAGTTGTTATTAGGTAATACTATTTGTACCTAATTTTTAATTATTTTTTTTGTGCATTATGTTTTTTCTTTTAACTTACAGTTCTGTCTTTTTGTACCTATAATCTCTTGTTAATTATTATGATAAAATTTATAAATCTTGTCAATTATATATAAGTTAAACATTCTAATGTTGTTATCCAGACAGAAGTATATTTTTAATTTTTTCTCTGTTTAACCGCAAGCAGGCAGTTTTTTTTTTTAGCTTCTACATGCGAGAACACATTAATGGTTATAAGTTATTATATAAGTTTATTAATAGAGTGTGTAAAACTGTTTGTTCTCCTTATACAATAAAATAAAATAAATAAATAAGTTTGTGATATGAACATCTAAACAGTTGTTATAGTTGTATGTACATTTTTGCGAAAGACGGTGAAAGAATCCCAAAAGGAGTCTTACTAATGTACGTTCAGGCTATTTCGCTATTAAGATATTTTAGATAAGGATATATATCTATATACTTATAGAAGTATATACTTTAAATTAACTGTGGAGGAAGTGCTATATATCGCGTCTGTATGTGTAGGTAGTTGAAATCAACAGTAAGCAATTGACCGCTGTCTTTCACTGACGTAACACAATCCATCCAATTATTTGTGATTAAACAGCTGTTTCTGACAGTTCATCTGTCAGAAAGACACCTCGTGCATTCTGAAACCAGGATGACAACATCGATCGAACCCACCAGGTGCAAATTGTATTTATCCCAACGCTAGTTGCGGTCCGATTTCTACATTGTGGAACTTCCGCACGTACGCGCGAACACGGCATGTATGCAAATATGTTGACTTCGTTGTCGTGTTATGGATACCGGAAGGACATCGAAGATGGAAAGTGCTATCTCGGCTGTTGTAAAGGTGATTGCTCTAATGTCTTCCATCTGTTTGGCGCATCCAACAAAGACGAAATGTCACATTGTGCCCGCGATGTAAAGCCTCACATCAAGCACCAGCTGCCTATTGAACAGACTAACTCCACACGTCCAACTTTTGCCGCAAAAGTCACAGACCAATAGTATCTAAAAGAGTGAAAAACACAACAACTCCACAGACTCTTGCACCGATACCTGCCAGCAGAACCACCACGGCAACTATCAGTGAGGAGGCGCCTGCGACTCAAACTGTAGAGGAATAGACAGAAGTCACCAAAAAATATAGAGAGCCTCCGCTGGTGAGGGTGCGGGACAGTCTCAATGCTCTGTTGGCTGCAGCACCAATGACTGATCTGTTTGATGATGCATGGAGGCATATTGTGCGAGAATATGGAAGGTAATGACTGCAATGTCATTTTATTATTGAATTATTATTATTATTATTATTGACATTTATTGAACTGACATGTACAGTACTATAATTTATTATATTTCAATCGGGGGGCACTGTAGTGCCCCCGCCAAGTCGAGCGCGAAGTAAACACTGCCGTACCATCCTTTACTGGAACCATTTCGCCGCATTTTCAGGCCCCAATTTGAGAACCTCTGGATAAGACCAGAACACACAAATTTTCGTCATCCAGTAAGCTATAATAACATACTAAAAATCCAAAATTTCAAGTCTGTAGGTTATTTAGTTCCGAAGTTTTCGCATTTATGACACTCACTAACTCAATCATGATCATCAGAATAGAACTAGTACTTCCCATAAACTCAGAGAGCTGAAATTTGGTACAGAGTTAGGGTTTAAGGGCCACATAAAGGAAAAGCAATAAAAACTAGGATAATTGAAGATCTGGAGTACCTGGTGACCCTGATTAGAAAACACAAGAGCTTGGTTTTCTCTTTGTATAGATTCGGTGTATACCGTTTTAATATCTCCCGGATATCTCCAGAAAATCTAATAAAATAAATCAATATGCCCACGTTTCTACAAAAAGAAGTGAAATCCCACCAAAAACATTGAACCCACTAACGTATAAAGAATGTTCAACGGCCAAGTCACACATCATAAACTATAATAATAAAGAAATAGCAGTAAAGAACCTTAGACTTGGCACGACTTTGTCTAGATTTTATTACTTTTTAGAGATAAACAAGCAGCTCCATCGAGACTTTGCTAGTTTTTTACAGAATGTTTTTGGTGGGTTCTGGTTTACATGGAACAACGAATTGGGCATAGTCTGTAATGTTGTGCATTAAACTGTATTAAAAAATAAAATATTGGTATCGCCTACAATCAAACAATCATCAATGACATAGGTACATATCATTTATTTTGTTTTTGTTGAGTAGCCGATCTAGTATCTCTAAAAAATTTGTAACGCATACAAGATTATTTAGTCCTTTAAATGCAAACAATTCTAATAGCTCTATAGCGGATACTTCACTATATTGCTCAACAATTGTTACATAGTTCTATGTTTTCAGTTGCTTCAATGTTATCTTTAATGAATATGCATCACCCATCATGCTTTGTTAACTTGCGACAGTAACAAGACAACACAGTTAATCCATTAATATTTATACAATTTATTTGATCGGTAGTGAACCAGTGTTCAGTAACTGCTAGTATGTCATAGTTTAATTCTTGTTGTAATGTAACCTCTATATGTTTTGTTTTGGAGTTAACGCTATATATTTTGCTGTGCTATGAACAATCGTTTGTTACATACTTGTCTCGGCGCAAGCGACGTCGTTGGCTGCGGGGGAGTGAGATAGCGGGGGGCGGATGCAGTGGTAAACCTGGCTCGTCCGATCGCTGGCAGCGCATCAGCGGTAGCTGCACCAAGCGCAGATATGGCTGGCGAGTGCCACGAAACCACTCGCTCACCTCGGTCCGCGTGGGCTAGTTGTCAGCCCTTATAAAGTATTCGAGTTTGCTCTCGGGTAGTGTATTTGCGAATGAAGCGTAGTGTTCATGTTTCAGTTTGTTTTTTCTACTTTGTAACCGTTGGATGGGTTCTTTTTTGCATGAAGGCTACCATGGTCTCCTCGGTGGTATCTGGTCTAAGAAAACATGCGTGGATTTTCTTCACCCTTTCGACAGTTTGAAACTCTTCGACTTCTGCCTTTTGAATTATTTTGCTTATGTATGACCTTAGTAGATCCAACGTTTTATTTATAACTCCGTAATAATTTAATTTCATTTATAGCGTATTATGTATCAACGAATCAAGTAGTATCAACACAATCAAATGCCTTCAACAGATCGCAAAAAACTCCGATAGCATCCTATACGGCCTTCCATGGAGAATAATTATGAGATATAAGGGTATTAACTGCATCCGTAGTTTATTTACTCCTAGTGGAACTGTATTGTTTGGCGTGAAGTTTTTTTGTAAGTTTGAAGTGTGAGAGCATTTGATTGAGTACAATCTTTTAAAATATTTTACTTAGTGCTGAATGGTCTGAAATTCTTAGGATCTGCCTTATCTCCCAACTTGAACGGAAGTATCAGTATACTGTGCTTCATGAGGTCTGGGAAAGCTCCATCAGCAAAACACATTTATTGACATAACTAGAATTACTGAACCAATTACTTTGACTGATATTCCTCACAGGTCTTCAGTATTTTTTGAGTCAAGTAATCTTAACGTTTTGACAATGTCCTGGGGATTGAAACATCATTGTCCATGATGAAATTTCAAATATACATTACTGTCGCTAGTGTTTTATTTTTATAAAGTCTCTGTTCCATATGGAGATGAATTAAGACGATCTGTTATGAGTAAGGGTACATTGGTGGAGAATGTTCCAAAAGATCGAGGAACATCAGCGTTACATTTATTAACATATCACCTATCTTTAAGCAGAAATCATTGTCCCTTTGCCAGTTTCACGGTTCATTATTTGCTAAACTGTTTTCATTATATTATTTGAATTTTGTATTTTTCTATAAATGTTTAAAGTGTTTGCGGTTCTACAAACCAACTTGAAAATTGAAGTTTTGGAATAACTTTTAACATAGTCATGAAATTTTCTATTAAAGTTATAGGTTTTTTGTTCATAAAGATAGCTCTGACATGTCAATGTCGATAGTAAAACAGTTTCAATTTGTAAATAAATAAGTAATTTTTAGAGACGATTGAAGCCATAACCCATATAAACCACATTAACCAGTTCATTTTTCTACAAATAGTGATTGTGACGAGGGCTGTGGTGAATGGTGGTATTCCCGTGGTTGGTTGCCTGGAGTCATTGGTTAAGTGGTTACACTTCGTTGCTTTCCGCGGTTCCATACTTCGCTTACTTGTCGTACCTGGGGCCATGAAAACCCCGGCCAACAACGAGCGCAGTTCACCACACATGGTGCGGCGCGGCAAGGTGCGCATGGGCAGTAGAAGAAGTGGCGATCGACGGATGCCTAAGCACTAAACAGTGTTACAGCGATATAATTTAAATTATGTATATTTAGTTTTACCTCTATTTTACTATTTACTATGTATTTGTAAATATAATATCCTATTTTGGTTTCTGTTCAACTTATACCTAACCCTATATCGCAGTCAGCTGGCCCGTTTGTCAGTGCCATCTGCAGTCACACATCATCTCGTCCCTGGAGTGCAACGTGCAGTGCCAGGGGTGTTCCCAGGCCCGTTATTTTAAAGGATAGAGAGGTTTATAAATTCACATGGGCAAAGCGCACAAGCGTAACAATATCCAGTTAACAACATTCCCCAAATTTACCTACCAACTCAAACTCAGACCTTTGGAAAGACCTAGCGAAATTTAAAAATAACATCCCCGTAGTAAAACTAATTACCCGAGGCGCAAGAACATCTGTAGCCATATTTCTGTCCGAAACTATCAGACAAGTGATATTACAGAATGACCAACGGAGCTAGGAAAAACAACTGACTTTTATTACCTGGAGCAACACGTGGAAAAAGGAAAAGACGTAGGCGGTTCGCTTACCCAAAAAAAAAATTGTTAAAACACCAACCACAGAATGAATATACTTCAGGCCCATTTTGATGCTCTCCGGCAGGGTGCATGAAGGCATCATAAAGTTACTGTACGGGGCTAACCTGTGTGCACTAATAAAGAAGGACGGGGGAATAAGGCTCATTGCTATTAGTAACACCATCAGACGGATAGTGTCCAAGATCTGTTGCAGGTATATTTTACCGGATATCGGAAACATATTCGAACTGACGCATCTGGGGAGGTTACGAGGCCACCGTACACGCGGCTCACACCTTCGTTGCCAATCAGGGAGGTGAAGTGCTGCTGAAGGTTGACGTCAAAAACGCATTCAATTCGGTAGAAAGGGGCGCCCTGCTTACACAAGTTAAATTATGCACCCAGTCCATACACAACTACCTTTGGCAATGCTACAGCACAAATTCAAATTTGTTATGCAATAACCACCTCATACGACGACCTCTGTGGCGCAGCAGTTGTGGCTCTGCCCACCGTGTGAGAGGTACCAGGGTCAATCCCTGGCTGTCGGTAAAAAAAAACAGTTCTTGGATGTTTATGTGTGTGACGTCGCTGTTTCTGGTTCCCACAATACAGGGTATCCTAGTGTGGAGCCTGTTAAATTCCACGCCTTAACCGACAGAGCGTGGAATCTTGGTAGGATTGTTTCTCATTGGAATGTCACAAAGCAGTACTGACCTTGACGCCGTGGACCGGAATTCGAAAGCTCAATTCGAGGCAGGAATACGGGATGACGAACACCAGGGGGGGGGGGGGGTGAGGGGAGTCGAATCTTACTCTCGTCGCAGCCCGCTGCTGTCGCCGTCGTGATGCTTGCCGACACAAAGGGTCGCTGTCCGAACGCGACGAATTGATCCCCGAATCACTTCAACCTTTCACAACACGAAGCACTCACTCCAATGACGTGAAATCTACTTATTTCCCGACGATTGTTCCGTGCTTATTATAATTGACATTAAACTAAGCTTCCCGATGCTGGCGCCGACTTTTTTCCATGTGCAAAAAGTTAACCTCTAACTCGTCATTTCGTTTCTATGAAAGTGACAGCTAGTGATGTCCCGATCACTCGCGGTCGATCCGCGCAACGAAAAACCGGTGCGTTCCGAAGCATAAATATTAAACAGTCACCCGCCCGGACAGGCCCGAACCTGTCCCTAATCAATAGGAAGGCGAGAAAGTGTTGCGACCGCTCTCTTGAGGACCGTGTCCCCCACCTTGACTTCTGCTGATCGAGGCGTGCCAGCCCGACCCGTGTACAAATTGACGATCCGTCCTCGTCTCCATCTCAATGATGGCAGGTTTGCATCCTTAATCAGCACCAAATCACTGACTTGAGGGGGGCTCGTCCGGTCAGTCCACTTAAGGCGCTGCTGCAAGATGTGCAAGTACTCAAGGGACCACCGTTTCCAAAAATCTTGAGCCATCTGCTGCAACATCTGCCACCTAGTTAACCGACTTAACTTAACATTACCGAATGGGTATTCTGGCAGGGCGTTAAGGGGCTGACCTATCAGGAAGTGACCCGGCGTCAACGCTTCCAAATCATTTGGATCCGAACTGAGCGGGCACAACGGACGCGAGTTCAGTGTCATTTAAATTTTACAGAACAGCGTCGCAAGCTCTTCAAAGCGTAGAGAGGTCTCACCGATGATCCTCGTCAGGTGTGACTTAGCCGATTTAACCGCAGCCTCAAAAATTCCTCCCCAATGAGGACATCCTGGCTGACTGAAAACCCATTCAATCCCTCGTCGAGAGCAAGCCGTACCGATGGCGTCCTTGTTACCGTTCAGAATTTGAGTTACCTCCTGCAGATATCGCCGGGCTCCGACAAAATTTGTGCCGTTGTCCGAACGGATTAATGACGGGAGGCCCCTTCGTGAGACGAAACGATCCAGACATGCGATAAATGCCTCCGTAGTGAGGTCACTGACCACCTTAAAGTGGACTGCCTTCGTGGCCAAGCACACGAAGACGCACGCACAGGTATGCCTTCACTAATCTGGCGTTCCGTAGCTGTGAAGACTTGACCATGAATGGTCCCGCGAAATCCGTTCCGACACCCGCAAAGGGCCGGATTTCGTTAACCCTATCCGAGGGCAAATCGCCCATCTGGGGCTGCATCGTAGCCGCCTTGGCCCGATAACAAGGCAGGCACCGAAATACGACGCTACGCACTAAGCGTCTTCCCGATAGAATCCAGAAATCGCGCTGGAGAAACGCCATCAAGGCGTGGCATCCGACATGCCCATTCCGAATGTGTCGATCCTGTATCAACAGTTCGACCAACTTCGCTTTCCAAGGGAGTAACAACGGGTGGCGAGCCGCATAAGGCAGGTTGGCATTCCGAAGCCGACCTCCTACCCTCAGCAATCCTTGAGAGTCAATAAACGGGTTGAGCCGAGCCACAGCTCCCTTCAGTTGGACGCGTCCGCGTCTCAGAATGTCCAGTTCGGACTTAAAGTGCACCGTCTGCACGTTCCGTACCAATGCGAACAACGCATGTTTCCGTTCCGATGGTGTCAGGACCTGTGTCCGCACTCGTTGCGCCTCAGAATTGCGACAATTCTGCGCAAATCGGAAGATCCAGGCGGTCACATTGACCAGCTTGTCGAGCGAGTTGTACCGTTCCAGCAGGCTGAACTCCTCTTCCGGCTCTGGTTGCGTCGTACAGACAACGACTGTCAAGGCGCCGTTCGCCGAGGTAACGCGTGGACTCATTGGCCAATCCGATTCGGCTTGAGTCAACCATTTTGGACCCCACCACAAGGGATGTCCAACTAACTCCGGAGCGTGACACCCACGAGACGCACAGTCTGCTGGGTTAATTTCCCCTGGAACATGTCTCCAGATTAAGGGAACCTCCGAATTCAAAATCTGCGAAACCCGATTCGCCACAAAATTCTCCAGCTTGTGAACTGAAGCCTTCAGCCAGCATAACACGAACTGGCTGTCCGTCCAAGCGTAGACCGTATCTTCCAACGCTATTGACCCACGAAGAACCGTCATCGTGTGGTTGAGCACTGCACTGCACAGGTACAGATATCGTCCACGTAAAGATCCTGCTCCAGTATTGCGGCTCCTCTAGGAAAATTTAACAGTTCTCGGTCCGCTAACTCCCGCAGAGTGCGAATCGCCAAATAAGGACTAGACCGTAGCCCGAACGTGTTGGTGTTCAGCTCGTACACTTTGATGGGCTGATCTGGGCGCTCTCGCCACAGTATCAGCTGTCAGGGTGAATGACCGTCTGTCTAAACATTATCCGGATGTCAGCTACAAACACAACATTGTGTCGACGGAACCGTGTAATAACATCCGCGATGTCATGGTTCAACTTCGGCCCTGAATGCAAACACTGGTTCAGGTTCATGCCGTTAGATGTTGATGCCGATCCATCGAACACTACCCGTATTTTGCCCTCCGGGGTCTTCAAGACCGCTTGATGAGGCAGGAAGCAGTGGTCTTCACGCTTCCAGTCGATACCCGAAACCGACATGTGGCCGAGCGACTCGTATTCCCGCATGATGTCGACGTACTTCTGCCGGAAAATCCCGACACGCTTCATGCGTCGTTCCATCGACAGAAGCCGCGTTTTGGCTGCATGGTGTGAACTGTCCAGCGGTGGGCGATCACTCCGGAATGGAAGACGTGTGAGAAATCGAACTGACTGAAGGTGACCAGTATTGTTCCGATAAAACTGTTCACACTCTTCTTCAACCGGGTCCAACCGGCGGACCGTAGGTGGTTTCTCCACCTCCCAAAACTTCTGTATCACCTCCGAGAGTACAGAACCGAATAAGGGACTACGAGTTGCTAGGCGTGGGGCAGCCGGCATGACCGGACCCATTACCGCATGGCCTAGTCTGGTGTTGACCGAAACCAGACCAGTCGCCTGCAACACGTGGACAACTGGCACTAACAGGTATCCCAAGGCATCGACACCCAATAAAATGTCTACTGGGCCCGGAATATCAAACTCCGGGTCAGCCAGTGACAACCCAGCGACCAACTGTCGCACTGAGGGCGACAACCGTACGTGAGGGTGTGAGCCCATCACATTAGGCATGACTAATGCCGTGACCGTCAGATTCAACGATGAATCTACCCGTGACGAGAGAGTAATCCGACATACTCCCTTAACGGAACCGACTTCCGTGTTCCCAATTCCCCGAATGGAAAGTGGATACTCCCTTTCCGAAATGCCCAACCGTCTTACAAGGTTGCACGAGACTAAGTACCCCTGGGCCCCCGAGTCCAATAGTGCTCGTGCCACACAAGATTTGCCGTCCAAACTCCACGCCATCACAGAGGCGGTGGGGAGCATGACCGTCTGTGGAGTGGCGGCACCCTGTAAGTGGGCGGCGTGTCCCTGGCGGGAACCTCCGCGGGGTCCGAACCCGCTGGGACCTCCTACGGCCGTGGAGTAACTCGGCTGCTGATATGCCACCGGCATATCAGACCGTATGTACATCAAGGGGTCCCAACCCGCATAATAGGCCCCTCGCTGTCCCGGTATCCGACCATACCGGACGGTGTACGGTGTGCCCGGTGGCCACCGTGGATGGATGGGGGAGAGCGGATCCAACCTGGGGCGCTCTAGGAATGGGGGCGACATCCGACTGTTCGCCTCCCTGTTCGCCTCCCAGAGCGACGGGCAGGGTGGCGCAGAAGGTGGTGGGCTCCCAGCCTTCGCGCCACTCATAGGTGCCATCTGACACCCGCCCATAACACGCGGTGAGCCAGCGGCCCGAAGTCCTCGCTGACCGTGGACAGCGGCGACCGAACCCCAGCTATCACGCATGTTACCCCCCACGCTGCCCCCTTCCCCTCGGGGGGAGTCCCGTCCGCGGGTACCCCAGTCACCCCGTTGGTGTCTCCCGTTGCCCGGAGGGGGACTGGGTCCGGCCCTGGTTGGGCCCTGTGGCCGACCAACCTGAGTCCGGCCTTGGTGACCGTCCGAAGGGCCTGACCGATTCAGGCACAACACTATGTGGTGCTTGCCACCACAACACTCACAGGGGAACGCGCGCAAGCACTCGCTCAGCGTGTGCGGCCCCAAACAACCGAAACACAATCGGTGGCGGAAGACTATCTTCCTGCGGGCAGCTACCCCGAGCGCTTTAAAGTTGGCGCAACTGGTCACTTCATGACCGGCACTGTCGCAGTGCACACAGCCGTCACCCGACGGCGCGGCATTCAGAACGCCAATATGTTTCGACCTCCCACCCCCCCGTGGGGGCGGGGGGCGCGGCCCCTCCCGCATCCGCGCGGGTTGGCACTGCACACTGGCCTCCGTGTCCAGTGTGTCACATCGCCTGAATTCACCCTTCAAGAAATCTGTCAATTGAACAAGCGTAGGCAGTTCCGTGCTACTGCCCCCATGCAGCTGTTCAAACCGACTTTGAACAGCTGCAGGCAACCGTGACAAAACCATATACAAAACAATGTATGACCATTGGTCTACCGGAAGACCAAGGTTCTGAAGGGCCTTAGTGGCCACCAGCACAGGGTTGAGCACCTGTACTCGGATGTCAACATCCCGGGTTACTCTAGGGATGCTAAACAGCTTCCCCAGCTGCGCATCAACCAACCGCCGTTTGTGTTGGTAGCGGTCAAACAATATGGACCTGGCTATCTCATAATTGCCCGCCGTGACCGTTTGGTGACCAACCAACTCCTTCGGTTCACCCCGCAGAGCCATCAATAGTTGGGCCAACTTGTAGGCGTTGTCCAGGTCGTCCCGACTGTGGACCAAACTATCAAATAAATTAATGAAGGCCGGCCACTCATCAATTGCCCCACTGAAGGCCGGAATCTACAGGTGTGGCAGCCGTCCAACAGCACCCTTCGGGGGTGGGTCTCCGTTACCCTCCCCACGGTCATTCCTTCGCGACCGCTTAATTTTCTCCGCGCGATGCTCGATGTCACCCAAGCATTCCATCGCTTGGTCAGCATCCGCGCAGAGCTGTTTCACTGCAGCCACCAAGGCTTCATCCGTAAGCCCGAGAGCTTCAGCCTCCGCAGCCAGCCGACACACCTTCCCGACGCGTGTCATTGCGTCCTCCACACGCTTGAGCAGGACATCGTCCATGTCCGGTCGCTCCACATACTTAGGAGTATGGGCGAGCCATCTCATCTCCTCACGGACACCATACCGCAGTACCGTCAAGGGCGAAGTTGCCATGTTGACCGATTTGATAGATTCTGGTCTTATACTTCACTACCGAACTAAGTATAGCCAGAGACCAGCACTTGCCCGTCAGCGCTGGGCACAGAAATTAAAACTAAGTTGTCAAAACTAAGGCAACCACTAAAACAATTAAATCCTAAAAAATATTTAATATGGTCGCCCTGTGGACATACACCTTATAACTATACACTCTAAATCAATAAGAGAATGCCAACATAAAGCACAATAAAAAATAACACACAAAAATTTATTATAAGAAAAAAGGCTATTTTTAATATAATGTAGGTAGCCGTGAACCTTCTAGTAGTGGCCCCTCCGATATGACCCACACTTCTACTGAGGTCAGCAAAATCAGCTTAATACCCCTTAAATAGCCTGACCCTGCTCTGTAATCCGAAATAACACTGCAATACTATGGAACCCAACTGCAATACTATAGTCCGACCGAATGACTGTTCCTTATGCACACCGAGTAGTTTACGACTACAAATTTATAATAATTGTTAACTAAATCGTCAATTATACGTTCACTAACCGAAAATTAACCTAAATTGTGGTATACCGACCACACGACTCACTCACAAAATGATTGCCAACCAATCTGAGGTATCCAACCTCTCCCAGCTACAATGTGGCAAAAAAACAACCCTACAACCGTCCGTGAATCGATTTCCTACTAGGAAACCGCGCCTCTGCTACCAAAATGTTAAATTCCACGCCTTAACCGACAGGGCGTGGAATCTTGGTAGGGTTGTTTCTCAACCTAAATTGTGGTATACCGACCACACGTCAAGGTCAGTACTGCTTTGTGACATTCCAATGAGAAACAACCCTACCAAAAATTTTAAATTCCACGCCTTAACCGACAGGGCGTGGAATCTTGGTAGGGTTGTTTCTCATTGGAATGTCACAAAGCAGTACTGACCTTGACGCCGTGGACTGGATTTCGAAAGCTCAATTCGAGGCAGGAATACGGGATGAGGAACACCAGGGGGGGGGGTGAGGGGAGTCGAATCTTACTCTCGTCGCAGCCCGCTGCTGTCGCCGTCGTGATGCTTGCCGACACAAAGGGTCGCTGTCCGAACGCGACGAATTGATCCCCGAATCACTTCAACCATTCACAACACGAAGCACTCACTCCGATGACGTGAAATCTACTTATTTCCCGACGATTGTTCCGTGCTTATTATAATTGACATTCAATCAAGCTTCTCGATGCTGGCGCCGACTTTTTTCCATGTGCAAAAAGTTAACCTCTAACTCGTCATTTCGTTTCTATGCAAGTGACAGCTAGTGATGTCCCGATCACTCGTGGTCGATCCGCGCAACGAAAAACCGGTGCGTTCCGAAGCATAAATATTAAACATGGCCAAAAGCAATGTATGTGCCTGTATGTAAATGTTAATGTTTATGTTTATACACTCAGCAGTGGGCTGCCAGCAGGGTGACTCAACTCAACAGGGTGATTTTCAGTTTGGCAATCTATCCGACCATAACCAGTCTAAAGTCTAAATTTAACGTTTGGTACCTGTATGATGGGACCCTAGGAGGCGATGCAAAAACCGTCCTTGAATATTTAGAAATCTTGACTTATGAATTTGGCAAAAAAGGTTTGTATCTAAATTACTCAAAGTGCGAGCTTTATCAATCTGCAAAGCTCACATCTTCCGAAAAAAACTTCATTGCATTAAAATTCTAAACGAGCAATAAATACGCCTCCTAGGGTCTCCTGTTCTAGATGAAGGGATCTCCTGCTACATTACAAAGCAAATTTCAAAATTGGACTAGACTGGAGACATATGCCCTGTTTAAATATTTTAGTTTCAAGTGTTATCCATAGATGGCGCTTAGTAATTTGTAAATCACGGTATGGTTTCCTCCATGCTCAACCATATTTTTTTGATTTTAGATGACGTGTATGGTTCAAAAATAAATATTGTGAAGTTACATCATCTTTAATTAACTATGCCCTGCGCTGATCTCCACTCTGGAATTACCCCTCATTACTTTCATCCCTAGACCAGCTAACATAGAAAACCGTAACAGACATAATAAACTGCACTTTTTATGATCACAGCTGGACGAAGGCGTCGCTGCCTATAAGACATGGTGGCCTGGGGATCCGAAAAGTATCAGATGTTGCACTCCCAGTATTCCTGTCCTCAGCACATGGTATACGTGGCCTCTATGGCAATATTATAAACCCATCACTTGGTGATGTCGAGGTTACGTGCCTGGCCGATGCCAGAAATGCTTGGACGCAAGCCTGTCCCGTAAAAATTTTACCGCTCAACAGAAACTCCCAAAGGTTGTTAGACGAGCCGCTCTGCCTTAACAGGCGCGAGAGCTTGCTTAGCACGGCAACCAACCCTATAGAGCGTGCCCGTCTGCTGGCAACCAGACAACTCGGTACGCTGATGAACAGGGCCACCCTGACGCTGGCCGTCTGTCTGCGATGTGGGATAAAAACCAATGAGGTACATCACTGCCGCTGTGGTGCCAGGGTGTGACAACAAAGACCACGGCCTGTCCTGCCCTTATAGCGCCAGCCGTTTTCCCAGACATGCTGCTCAAAATGATATTATCCGCCGGGCCCTTTCTAGCGCGGGCATGCCGTCAATCTTAGAACCGTTAGGTATAGCCCGCGACGACGGTAAGAGGCCCAACGGATTGACACATCATTCCGTGGCAGCATGGGAAGTCGCTAGTGTGGGACGCGACATGTGTTGACACGCTAACGCCATCTCACTTACCAACGACTTCCTTAAGGGTCGGCGCTACAGCGGAGTCTGCAAAGGCTCTCAAGAGGCGTAAATATGCAGCCCTCGGAGAAGGCTACAAATTTGTGCAGCTCGGCGTGGGGCCCGGGGCTGAAAAAGTCTTTAAGGAGATTTCCAAGAGCTAGTTGAAACATCGGCTGATCCAAGAGCTGGCACTTACCTCGCTCAGAGGATTAGTATGGACATACAGCGAGGTAATGGTGCCAGCATGTTCGGCACCCTACCACTCGACTGCGGCGACCTGAAGGACATTCTTTATTTGGGTTAATATTTGTATTTGTTTAATTTTAGCAAGGAAAAGTTGACTGAAAAACGATGACTTTATTAAATGATTTGAATAAAGTCATCTTATTGTTGTTCCTACAAGCAAATCCACATTAAGATCGCCAAAAATAATTACCTTTTTCTATTATAACATAGTTTGGTGAGGGCTTCCTACATAATTTTCTCAAATATTTCGAAATGGCCATGGCCTTTTTCATACCTCGCTGGCCACAAACAATAATATGACTATCTTACTCAACACAGGATACCTCTATTTGTCTTTCAACAGTAAGTGCAAGAATATTTTTCCGTTGTTGCACCTTAAAATTATTTTTACTACGATTAAAGAACCACCTCTATCAGCAATCTTTTTATTGTAACAACTGACAATTTTGTAATAATTTATGTAAAAAGGCATCATATTTTCCTTTACCCAGTCTTCTGTAATACAAATAACATCGATGTCAATTTTTTTTAGAAATAATTCTAATACAAGTTCACGGCCAGGTGGCCCCTGGATGTTTTGATGAATAATATTTAAGTGGGCCTTACACTTTGACATACTTATTTAGTGGCTCTTGTATGCTAAAGATTTCTTCTATTGTCTTATGAAATAATTTAAAACAGATTACAATGTTGCATGCAAAATATGATTAACAGGTGATTTCCCAATAGGGGTGCAGGTCACATTACTCTTAACAAAAGCAGGTTTCTGATTAGTCTGTTCAACAAAAACAGTTGATGTCAAGTTGAACTTGGTTAAACCAACTATAGCTGCGTCGCATATATTATAAGCTAACAATTTAGCTACTAATTTTCTATATTTATTAGACAGGTACAATGTATCCTGAGTCATTATTTATGTCGAAATATAAAATAGCATCGCTGTGAGGACACGTTAAATTCATGATTGAAATGAATATTAATTCTATGCACATATTTATTCTGTAGTTCTGTCAGATTACAAGCGTATGGAAAATTGCATAGTATAAATATGCACTTCATCCTAATTTTTATTTTTTTATTTTTATTTATTTATTATAATTACATTGCACAACATTACAGGTATATATACCCAAACCGTTTTGCAATATCCGGGATACTTATAGAACACACACCTTAAAAATATATATTACAATTCAATTAAATTAGATATATAATAACAATTATTTAACAAAAAATAATTAATTAACAAAAACAATTAAATCAATAGCACAAACAAAAAGTGACTGTCCTTGTGAACTCCAACATTGAACAACAAAAAAGGTCAATGTTAGTCCTGCCCGCCACTTGATTAACCCGGCGTCATCGGGGTTGGGTCTGAGAGACCCGGGCAGTTTTGATTCACCTAGTACTTCAAAACTACTAATGCGATGTTGCCGCTTTTCTCAGTAGCTGGAGCTGCTTAGTTGCCCTTACGTTTACCGGCAAAAAATCAGTGAGGCGACAACCGCTCGGTGTGCTAGACGTATCCAAAGTTAAAACCGGGTCTGAGAGACCCACCCCGGAGTCCACTTAGCTGTTTCGCGCCAGTTTTCGTAAGTGTGATTATGATTGTTTTTCAATGCTTTTTATGTTATTACATTGGTATAATGTTAGTTTTTCATTACAATGAAATTTTTAACTGTTTAAGGAAGATAGTTCGAAAGATTGGGTAGCAAAGAAAGAGAAAAGCGGCGTATAACATCGATTTTAGAAGAATCTGACTCAGATTTTGGGCCTTGTGATCAAAGTTCGGATGAAGAGATTGATCATGTAAGTGAGCGTAGTGAGCAAAGCGGAACAGAGCAAGATGCTTCAAGTAGTGATGACGAAATTCCACTGTCTACAATTAGGAGCGAAGTCCAATCAGCCGCAAATAATCCGGAGCCAGAGCCGCATACTTCTTCATGTGGACAGGTATGCCAACACCCCCAGAAATATTATGGTAAAGACGGTACAGTTTGGCAAAAACAACCTCTCAGACAAAATGTACGGACAAGAGCCGAAAATATAAAAGACCAGATGCCAGGTGTAGCACCACAAACTAGGTCTGCATTGACTGAGGTTGATTGCTGGAGCTTATTCGTGACCAAAGATATGCTTGAAAATGTTCTTCTGCATACTAACCAACGCATCTGCACAAAGATAATTGCTTGCAAGGATCTGTCCAAGAACACTCATATAAAGGAATGCAGCATAACTGAATTGAAAGCTTTCATTGGAAACTTATATCTTGCTGGATTTCACCGCTCTGGAAGGCAAAATATCGTTGACTTGTGGGCTGATGATGGAACCGGAGTTGAAATATTCCGGCTTGTAATGTCACGAAGTCGCTTCTACTTCATCCAAACTAGCTTGGCTTTTGATGACTGTTCTACTCGTTCTCAACGAAAAAAATTTGAAAATTTAGCGCCAATAAGAGAACTGTTTGAAGCATTTGTCGTAAACTGTAAAACAGCTTATGTCCCAAGTGACTGTCTAACCATTAATGAAATGCTTATAGCTTTCAGAGGGCGATGTAAATTTTGCCAATACATACCTTCAAAGCCTGCTAAATACGGCATCAAGATTATTGCTCTAGTGGATGCATTAAACTATTACATCTTGAACCTCAAAATATATCCCGGAAAACAGCCCGACGGTCCCTATTCCGCAAGCAACAAGCCATTTGATGTTGTGGATTGAATTGTGCAACCCATTTCGAAAACAAACCGAAATGTGACATTTAACAACTGATTCACAAGCTAGCTGCAAGCCCTATTTTAAACAATATAAAATACTTACACTATCTTCTATCTATATATTAGAAACCAGCAACTTTGTTAAAAAAAACTTACATTTGTTCCCAAAATATTCTCATCCAATTAATTTAAGACCTAAAAGCTACTCATCCTGTCCCCAGACAAAACTTAAAATGGTACAATGTGGTCCCTTTACCATGGCCACAAAAATATATAATAATTTACCCAAAATTCTCCAGGAAATGGAAGATTTAACAAAATTTAAAAAACCTAAAATGTTACCTCGCCGAAAAATTCTACTACGTGCTACAGGAATTCTTCAAAGATAAAAATTATTAAGAAAATAAATTTAGTCTAACCTGTGAACAGCTTTTCGGGTTAATGTAATAGTTATGTGTAGATTAATTTGTTATACCCTTTCAGGGTACATGTACTATAATTACATTTTCCACCTGTAAACTGTATTGTACATGTAATATGCAAATAAATGAATATGAATAATAATAATATGACCTTGTTCAGCACCTTCTAAAGGAACACAAACTGACGTCAGTTGGAACACTGCGTAAGAATAAAAGACAGATTCCACCAGATTTTGCCAAAACCCGAGTAGTTGATGTTTATCGAGCCGATTCGGATTCCAAAAAGATATTACACTAGTGGCAAACGTACCAAAGAAAAAGAAGATAGTTTTGCTGATGTCATCTCTGCACTACGATGACACCATTGACGAATCAACTGGTGAAAAGAAGAAGCCGGAAATAAACACCTATTACAAGAAAACAAAGTGTGGTGTGGATGTAGCTGATGAGCTCTGCGCTTCATATGATGTGTGCCGTAACTCCAGGAAATGGATATTCAACATCGCATAAAAAATGGTTCGATGTTGAATATCGCTGGTATCAATAGTTTGATATTGCACCTGAAGAACAACAATTCAAGCCACAAACGGCGCAGTTTCTTGAAGAAACTCGGACTTGCCCTTGTAAACGAAAAAGCCTTGTAAACCGCCAAAGTGTGTTATATTTACCCAGAGAACTGCGAGCCAATATCGCAAAAATGGTTGGCGCACCTTTGGAAAAGCATAATAATAGCACAGGAGAACCTCCGGCAAAACGACCAAATGCTCGCAAAAGGTGCCAGGTGTGCCCTGTGAAAAAAGACAGGAAAACATCGCTAATGTGCCACAAATGTGACAAATTTCTTTATTTAGAACATATGGTTCCTTCCTGCAGTGATTGCTCGTAAATTCATAATTTTAACTATAATGTGTCTTTTTGTTTTCAATAAATATATAATTGAGTTCCTAGAAGTGCAATTAAAATGTTCAAGTCTGATTAAAAATAATATTTATGTTATTTTAGACCAGGAGAGACCACATTTTGTTAATTTTTTAAAAGTTTTGTAAAAAACCTTTATTTTTATAATAAAACTATTTAACAACATACTCTTTTCTTGTATTATTTCTTGAATAGATGTACTAATAGCTAGAACTTAAATTTGGTAAATTATTAGAAAGAATATTGAAATATCTTATATACTACATGGTGGGTCTGTCAGACCCACAACGTAGTCCACGTAGCTGTTTTGTACTCCGATGACGCCGGGTTAAATAGAGCCAGAGCCCGCACCACCGGTGCTTCCCGCAGCACGCTTATTCGTGCCATCGGCACGCAGAATAAGGAGTGACTCCTCGCTCTCAGGTAGTTATCAGGTACACGAAGCCCTAACAACGGTAGTATCTGGGGGTTGTGCAGTTTCCCTCGCAGCACTTTTAGCACATAGGTCGCTAGTGTGAGGCCCCTCCTCACTTCCAGCTCATTGTATTCAACCATGCCCATCACGAACAGGCTCGGATACATAAGTGGGTAACAAGGATAGACCCCGTACCGCTTCAAATATAAATACCTCAGGAAACGATTTTGTATTTACTCCAGCATTTGGCTATATTTCGTTTCATGTGGATGCCAGATGATTGCATTGCTTTCAAGTTTACTCCGAACCAAGGTATTACATAAAACTTTTACCACCTCGATACTTTTAAACTTACTCGCCTGTCTAAGAATAAAACCTAACTTTTTGAAAGCTTGTTTGCATATAGTACTAATGTGATCCCGAAACGTCAAGTCTGACTTCATTAAAACCCCCAGATCCTTAATTTCAGAACTCCGTGCCATCTCTACACCATCCACAGCGTACCGGTGGCGGAGAGGCTCGTGAGCGCGGCTGTAGGTCAACATCGCACACTTCGACACATTGAAGTAGAGTTTATTACGGTGACTCCACTCCACCACCCTATCTATATCACCTTGCAACCGCTCACAGTCTGCGCTGGTGCTTACCTTCAGGAGGAGTTTTAGGTCATCCGCAAACAATAAGCATATAGCGTGCTTAATAACCATGGGTAGGTCGTTTATCATAATGATAAATTCCAGAGGACCTAGATTGCTGCCTTGACTCACACCCGATAATGTAAAATACGGATCAGAAGAAAATCCATCGTATTCCACATACTGCCGCCGACCCCTGAGGTAGCTACAGAAAAATTGTAATAACTGTGGGGTGAATCCTACGCTACTGAATTTTTCAAGTAAGACGTCGTTATCGACCATGTCGAACGCTTTCCTGAAATCGAAATATGCGGCGTCGACCTGGCCGCGCTTGTCGAGTGCTGGCGACACGAACGACATAAAGCACATCAAGTTGGAGGTGGTGCTACGACCTGGTCGGAACCCATGTTGAGCATCACATACTTGTTCTCCCATCTGAAGAAAGATGCTACGCTGCAACGCATACTCAAAAACCTTCGCAAAAGTCGACAGAACCGCCACTGGCCTGAAACAGTTAACTTCCGTCGCTGCAGCCCCCTTTGGAACCGGGATCACCCTGGTGATTTCCTACATCTCTGGGTAAATACTGCAACCTAGGCACCAGTTAAAAATATATAGCAGCGGCTTATCAAGCACCATTCTGCAGTCCCTGACTATGTAAGGTGGTAAGCCATCCGGCCCCGCAGAAAACTTGGGCTTGAGTCGTCGGAGCGCAGAGCGCACCTCACCTAGCGTCAGTTGCGCAATATGCACTCTCTCAACACCTCTGCCCGCCTGTGCCGCCCCCGCCGCCGCCGCTGCCGCTCCCTCCGCTTCAAGGCGCGGGGGGGTAGAGCTATACACCGAGTGAAAATATTTTGCGAATTCCTTGGCACAAGCCTCATTAGCCAATCTTACTCCGTCTTCAGTGATCTGTGTTGATCTGCTACGATTCTCGCGTTGCTTCTTCACATAGTTCCAAAAAGATTTGGGGTCATGCGTAAGCTGGGACTGGCCGTTATACAATGTTTTTATGCTGGTCTTAACATGAACTCCACTTTCAGAAAACATTTTATAATCACCCTGGGACTTACTCTGCTTATATTTCATGTGCAGGTATGCTTTCGTCCGTATGTCGCGTATCAAGTCGGTTGTGTACCAATTGGGATAGCAATACTGGGACTGAATTCCAGAAATAGGCTTTTTCCTGGGAGCGCAGTTATCTATTAACGAATTTACGATTTTGTAAAAACACTGGATAGCCTCTTCTACATTTAATGATGCGTAAAGAGAGGTCCAGTCGGCTTTCTTTATCATTTTATACAGGGAAATGAAATCGGCCCTACGAAAATTCCACTGAGGTCTGTCGTCAGCATGACCCGACTGTGCCTGTGATGACTCTGTGGCGGCATCGTGAGTAGCACCCGGACCCACGCTGAATGTGGTACCAATGGCGAGAGGCGGATGCTGCGGGTCAACCTCCGGTACTAGGGACTCTGTCTCTAAGGTCACACACACTTCACTTTCCTGTAATGTAGTGAGAACTAGATCTAATTGTCTATCATTGCAATTCAGTATGAAATTTCTTTGTTGGAGTTCACAGAATGCTACAAAATATTCAAAATAATTATTTACCTAAACCGATGTAGAATATAAATGAAAATTACCTATGACTAGAACATTTTTATGCTTGACGATTACACTTTCTAGTAAATTATACATTTGCAAATAATCATTGTAGTTAGATTTCGGCGGAATGTAAACCACACAGCACATAAACAAATCCTTCTTTTCACGAAGTACTGCCGCACAAACTAACTCAAATGAAGCCTCGTCTAAGTTTGTCTCTGGAAACTCAACTCTTCGCAGATCCCATTCAGGTGTCGCTATAAGTAAAGCACCTCCATGTTTGCGTCCATCCATCTGATCACTACGCAGTATTGTGTATCTATCTGGCACTAGTTCCCCGTCGTGTATGGAGTCATTTAATCCCGATTCAGTAACCGCTATTAAGTTCGCGTCAGCTGCTAGCACACGTGTATAGAAAATTTTTGAGTTTTGTCTGCAGACCTCTAGTGTTCTGGTAAACAATCGATACTGCATACTTAAATTTTCTAGGCTTATTGCGAGTTGGATTTCTCTTGTGGCCTACGAAATCTACTCTGCCACGGTTTTTATGTGCACATCCTTAGCCCAGTGCTTGACAGAAATATACTCGGTGACATTCTTAGCCGGGACTCCCAGCTTGAAAGAGGCGTAGTCTCCCCTCGGTTTTAACGCCTCGACTGAGCAATTATCTGTCGGACAAATAGATTTAAGGTGCTCCTTTATCTTATCAACTCCAGTCCCAGCCTTGACAAAAAAGAGATGTAGGAAGGATTTTCTTACCGCTGCCTCCAGTATTGTGGAGCCAGGAGCAGCTGTCCCTTTAACTACATTGGATGGCCGATGGCGGGCTCGCCTATTCACTGTCGTCCAATCACAGTCTTGTGCCGTTTCATCACCTGATTGCGCCCGTGTGGCGGTAGTTAACGGAACGGAATATGTAAGTTTAGAAGTGTTTCTACACTTTTATTCAATCGATACAATTCCGATCAATTTTCATCATTATGCTATCTGTCTCTAAAAAGTTAGTTATGTCAAAAAGTCACTCAGTCACTCATTATTTATTTCTCTTGCTCAAAGTTTTTGTTGCATTCCGTCGTTTCATATTTGTAACAGCAAAATTTTATATTTTTTCATAATTGTACCTTGTCCTAGTGTAAGTAAATCAGTGTAATAATCGAAATCCATTCATCGTTTAAATTTCGTCATCATCAACCATCATCACATTGGAAGGGCAGCTCGCTGGCGCGGCGTGAGTGCTGGCTTCACTTCGTATAGGTTCCGCCAGCAATCGATCTGGAAGCTCAGGTCTATCTGGCACTGGACCATTCCTGCTGCAGTCGACATACGTGGCGTCGGAGCGGACAAAGCCACGTACATCGGTAATTCGGAATTTGGGTGTCACGTGGCGGGATCTACCAATTCTATCAACATCTTTGGTTCCCAAGAGGGAATCATCATCAGCCTTTGGTGGCCACGAGGTGGGAGTGGGATGCCATTTCATTAACAAATATCACATCGTCCTTTTTAGAGTTCCGTAGCCAAATGGAAAAAAACGGAACCCTTACACTCCGTGCCGCGAGCTCTCCGCGTGCGGGTGTGATTGCTTTGAGTGATTCGACCGACTGCGCTATCGACCGCCATTGTTATTTGGTACGGAATTAATTCGTGTTGTAAAAATTCATCACTATGGTGGTGTGTAAGAAGTGTAAACTCTTTCTATCGGTGAGAGGAAACAGTGGCGAAGTGGTAAAGTGCAAAGGGTCCTGTGAAGCGTATTTTCACAAAAAATGCGCACGCGCCATCAAATGTTTTACCGAAAGCGAGAAGTGTGAGGATTGCACGAAGGGTTCTTCAACGCTATCGCCAAGAATCAGCATCGATCCTGCCAAAGTAACTACTGAAGGATTACTGGTTGAGCTAAACAAAAGGCTTGATGTGGTTTACAAGATGCAGAAGACGCTAGATGATATGAGCGAGGCCGTAGATTTTTATGCAGAGCAGTACCTTGAGCTATGGAAATACAAAGAAAGTAGTGAAAAGAAGATGAAGGCTGTAGAACAGAAAAATATATACTTGGAAAAGTGTAACAAGGCTCTTGAAGAACGTGTGGTTGCATTGGAAAACCAAAGCAAGGAAAAGAATATTGAAATAGTTGGGCTGGACATGAAAGAAGGAGAAAACATTCAGGAGACGGTGAAGATTATTGCCAAAAAACTTAATATAGACTATTCCAGCGTTCATGAAATAAAGCGGGTAGGTGGAAGAAAGCCAACCGACAAGGAACGGGCGCGGCCGCGGCCGGTGCTGATTACCCTCGCGTCGCGCGCCGCCCGGGACCAGTGGCTTGCCAAGAAAAAAACCCGCATCACTAATGGCGAGATTTTTAACAATGATAATACGAAGCCTATATTTATAAACGAAGATCTCTCCAGGCATCAAAGACAGCTGTTCTGGGCCGCTAGGGCGGAACTGAAGCCGATCTTCAAGTTTGTATGGACCAGTAATGGGGATATTCTGGTGCGCAAGAATGAAGACAATAGGAAAGTCTATGTTATTCGCTCTGCAGAAGACATAGAAAAACTAAAAAAATCTAGTGAGGAGTAGTGCATTCTTTCTTGCGCACTCCACATTATAAAGGAGGATCCACATAAAATTCAATCATATAAATACCTACACTTTAGATACTATTACGGATACAATATATAATAGATATAACGACCCAAAATTATGGAGTCAATTCGTCAGTAACACACATAGTAGCTTGAATTTAGTACATATAAATATAAGATCGCTGAGGAAAAATTATAATGCATTTTTGGTACTTATAAACCAATGCCAAGAAAAACTAGACCTGATTATACTTACAGAAGTTAACATAAAAAAAGAGGAGATACCACTATACAGGATAGGCGACTATGATACTTACTGGAATACAAGAGAAACACGTAAAGGAGGAGGTATTTTAATTTATGCAAAGAAGGAGTTGAATTTTTCAGCTTCAAACATAAATGGAACAGCATCCGAAGTAATACATGGAAAAATAAATACATCTCAACAAAAAGACATCCACATAATATCGGTATATAGACCGCCTAAAACTAATAAATTAAGATTTACTCAAGAAGTACAGAACGTATTGAAAACTATCCCAAAGTTCACTGACGTAATATTTGTGGGAGATACTAACATCAACCTGCTGGATGACAGCATGAGCACAGCTATAGTGAAATACAAGAACACGCTGTATAGCCATGGATTGGAATGTCTCATCACCGACGTGACGCGGGAGGAGGTCGTGGACGGCCGCCTCACCAGATCCTGCATCGACCATCTGTGGGTGCGCAGCCGCCGACCCGTGCCGGCTGCACACCTACTCACCACCAAGATCGCCGACCATTATTTAATTGGTGTTACAATATCAAAAAGTAACGACACAGCAAGTGTCAGTGACAGTGACAAATATGATAAGGTAATAATATCGAATAAATTAGTGCGTGAAAAGTTGGATGGTGTAAATTGGGAGGAACTTCAAGACTGTAAGTGTCCTTTGTTATTATATGAAAAATTGTGCTTAATTTTTGGGTGTATTTACGAAAGTTCAAAGATAAAAGTCCCATTAAGGAGTAAGCGTACTCGACCGGTGTGGATAGATGATAAATTGAACTCAATGTTATGTATTAGAGATGAACTGTTTAGAAAATGGAAATCGAAACCAAACTGTATGAGTATTAGACTAGAGTACACGAAATATAGAAATAAAGTTAGTAAATTAATTAATGTAGCTAAAAATAAGAATAGACAAGAACAACTTAGAAAATGTAACAATGATGCAAAGAAGATATGGTGTAACATAAATAGTTGGCTAGGAAGAGAGAAACCTCGATTAGATGATGTTATTTTGAAATATTTAGGACAAAAGGATAATCTAGAAAATGTATGTAGTAAGTTTTCTGAAACATTTACTGAAGAAATACATAACATTAAACATAATTGTGATAAAAAGTTTTTAAAAAGAAAAGAATATGTAAAAGAGAGTGATGTGTCATTAAGATTTCGAAAAATTTGTGCTTCAGATGTAGAAAAAATTATTGTTAACATGAGTAATGAGAAGTCACCCGGCTCGGATGGTATCAGAGTAGAGGATATTAAATACATTAAGAAACGTATAAGTCCTATTCTTGCTATCTTCATAAACTTGAGTGTACAAAAAGAGCTTTATCCAGATGAACTGAAACTGGCTATGATTAGACCCATATATAAACAAGGTAGTCACCTTGACTACACAAATTATAGACCCATAGCTATTTTGTCCATTATCAATAAAATAACAGAAAAACTAATTATAAATCAAATAAGTAATTTTCTAGACAAGCATAATATTATCTCAAATAGTCAACACGGTTTCCGCCGTGGCCGCAGTACGGCGACAGCTCTTAAACTATTTACGGATTACATAAACAATTCATTAGATAAACGAAAACAAGTAGTAGCTCTTTTCATTGATTTCAAAAAGGCTTTTGATACTTTGGATCATTCACAGCTTTTGCAGGCGATGAGTGAATGTGGAATACGAGGTCCTTTGAACAGTTGGATACAGGTTTACCTGAAAAATAGATCTATGCAGACCGTAGTGAGTGGTACAAAGGGTGCAAAAGCAAACATAAGGTATGGTGTCCCAACCGGTTCCGTGTACGGGCCGGTTGGGTACATCATGCACGTAAATAGTGTTTGCAATGTAGTCAAACACTGTAAAATGTTCATGTATGCAGACGATACGTGCTTACTATGCGCCCACAATGACTTAAATGTTATCCAAAATTGTATACAGACGGACCTTGATAACATTGTCAAATGGTCACACGATAATGGCATTATTATTAATCTATCTAAAACTAAATGTATGCACATCTGCTCCCCATATAATAAACCTAAAATAAATAAACTACAAATAATTGGGCATTCTTATGAATGTTTACATCGAAACAGCCCAAATTGTAACTGTTCAGAAATTGAATTTGTAAATCAGTACAAGTACCTGGGACTCACAATAGATAAAAATATGTCATGGAAATCACATATAAATAATGTCTGTTCAAAGCTAAGATCTGTATTATGTAAGTTGTATCATCTGCGGGGCGTAGTAAACAGAGCTACTATGTACTCTGTTTACTACGCACTCGCAGACTCGATAATATCTTATGGTTTGAGTAGTTATGGGTGCACCTTCCAAAGTTACTTAGATCAAATAAATACTATACAGAAAAGGCTTATAAAATTATTGGTTGATAAAAAAACAAGGAAAAAATGCCGCCCTGATTATGATCAATTATATGGTACGTGTAAAATATTACCTGTTCAAGAAAAAGTTAAGTTGTTAATTATGTTAGAGGAATACAATAACAATGAGTTTAAAACCCCCGTTTCACATTGCATTAGTACAAGAAAAGTAGTCAACAAAAAGTTGTATGTACCCAAAATATGTAATTTCTATGGTTCACGGACCAGAAAGTATTTAGTACCAAAGATTCTTAATGATCTCCCGGACGACGTCAGAAACAATACCTTTACTAAACCTGTATTTAAGAAAAAAGTTATAGTATCCTTATTGGATTATTTTGTAGCAAAGAAAAATTAAGACTGTGTATTATGTTAAACTTATACCTATACATGCACATGTGTGCCTCTGTCGAAATACCTAGTTGTCTTTAAAATTATATAACAAGTAGTGCCTATACCTAGCTATATAAGAAGAGAACGGTTGCTGCGATCAACAATCTAACACCCCGATAGGTATTTAAGTGGATATAGTTGAGGAAATATAATACATACCAATGCGTTCCGGCGTAGTTTGTTTGTGGATTGCAGGAACCGGTTCCTGTTCTATTCTATTGTATATATGTAGTTCTATTTTTAGAGTGAGAGCCCAACTGCCAATAAACTGTCTTGCAGTTTGGCGGTGCATTGTAATCTGAAATATTTTGTGTTTATTAAGAATAAAAAACTTTGAACTTTGAACTTTGAACTTATGGATTCGTCATGTCTGTCTGTCCGTCCTTATGTCATAGCCACTTTTTTCCGAAACTATTAGGACTATACTATTGAAACTTTGTAAGAAGATGTATTCTGTGAACCGCATTAAGATTTTCAGACAAAAAAGAAAAAAAAAAACAATAAATTTTGGGGGTTCCCCATACTTAGAACTGAAACTCATTTTTTTTTAACAAACCCATACGTTTAGGGTATTTATGAGTAGTATATTGAGGTTTCTGATGTATTTTTTTTAAAACTGAATAGTTTGCACGAGAGACTCTTCCAAAGTGGAAAAATGTATGTCCCCCCCTGTCACTTCTAAAATAAGAGAATGATAAAACTAAAAAATATATATCATGTACATTACCATGCAAACTTCCACCAAAAATTTGTTTGAACGAGATCTAGTAAGTAGTTTTTTTTAATACGTCATAAATCATAAACCGAAATTTACCTTTCATTCAATCAACTCAAATATAAAAATAAAATAAAAATATTTAAATTCATAAACCTACCTTATGCATAAACCGTGAACCATTATTTTCTAATAATACATCTGAAATAGGTGCCTGAGTAAATAATAATTATGGCTGGGCGTGGCTTGATCGTAAGCGGGCGCGGAGCGCGCGGGTGGCAGGTTCCCGACTGTGCTTACCCGAGCGGGCTGACACGTTAGGGCAGAAGTCGTTGAATCTCGTGCACGCGGAACTAATTTTTCGATACATTTGCGAATGCTAAATATTTTACGTTTACGATTTGATACTGTTTTCGTTGGATAAAATTACTTTCAATAACTTACATCGAAATAATTTTTTTAAGCTCATGTACTGCCTACAAATAGGTAATTACTTACTATAAAATATCAACCTAATAAAAGTCTAGAGATTTTCTGTTCATTTCCTCACATCTAAATACATAATATACCTAACTACTTCCATAATGCCTACTCATATTATAATAAAACTAAAGTGTTATTCTAAGTATGAATTCCTTGGATGATGATACTTTATCCTATGTATTAAACCCAAATAACGTTCTGGAAGATGACGGAGGAAGGTGCAACGTCAACCCAATGCAGTGAAGAAGCACCGATTTTTGTAGGTAAATTTGTAGATGAAATTGTATCCTGTGATAGTATCGAGATTACAGATGACCTTCTTCGCATTCAGACACACAAACACACCCACACATGTGATAAATAAGACCACCGCGTGTGCTTCGATAGACCAGACCTAAACTTGATAGTCCATGTCGCTTCGATATTTTATTTTTTCCCATTGACTGTACCATAGTATCAGTGGAACTCCCAAAATGATGACGCTTGTTATAAAAGAGTCAAAGATTTAGCTAAGAATTTACAATCAATCCTACAAAGTTTGCCAGAAGAAATAAAACATTTGAAGAGTTTTAGACGTTTGTAATGTTACATATGATGATTATATTTAAGCTATTAGAAGAACTTTGAAAAGGCCGCAAATATTTTTGAAGCGATCTCCAAAAGATGTTTACATTAATTCATTCTCCAAGAAAATCTTAGAGTTACATCAGGCAAACAAGGATGTTTAGTACATCTTAGGTCCATTTGCTTGTGCAATGTATATTGTAGATTATATAAATAAAGCTGATAAAGGAATGTCACGTTTGCTTTGAGATGCTGAGGCTAAAAAAGGAAAGAGTAGTGTAAATGAGTCTCGCCGTAGCAATTTCTGCGCAGGAGGCGATATATTGTATCTCAGTTCTTTCATTGACACGAACTAGTAAAGCAGAAATATATTTGAACACTAGCTTGCCCCAAGAAAGAGTATATATTTTAAGGAGTAAGCAAGACATTAGAAACTTGGATGAAGATTCATCCGACATTTTCCAAAATAGTTTTATGGATTATTACGCTAAACGACCTGTTGCTTTAGATGACATAAGTTTAGCTTATTTTGCAGCCTATTTTGTTTATTCGAAACGTCGTCCACGTATATCAGTAACACAACCAAACAATAGTCCATATAGTAACTGTTCTCAAAACCAAACAGATGAAATGATTTTAACTGGTGGCCATTACAAGACAATCTAGGATTTATACGATGAAAAGCAATACCAAGGATAATTCGTTTCAGTTTTTTAGACGATCCAGATATTTTTATGCAGAACATAAGTTTATGTTGTATATTCCATGGCGAAACAAAGAAAAAGAAATAACTAATCCAGATCTAAACACAAAGGACAAATTTATAGAAATGAAGGAAAAAAATTAAACTTGAGAGCGAACAATTTAATAAATTAGGAGGACCAGAGCAAATCGAAATTTTATTGTTAGCTTTAAGCAATACAGAGCTTATTGAAGAAAGTGAAGAAGTTATTGGAAGGGGACTTAATGAAAATCCTTTTAATGACTTTGAATTTGAGACCCAGTTAGGAGACGTCACTGAAGACATCATACCAGGTGATAATCCAGGACCACAGCTATGCGGTGACAGTTGCAACTATATAGCTTTATTTCCACAATAAAATGAAGATGGTATTAACTTTAACCAGAAAACATAATTCTGGCCAAAGAGACATATTTTTTCACGTTACAGACAAAATATGTAATTTGTCTTCTCCTATTTATTTGTTGGTGAGCGGTGGAGCTGGAGTTGGCTAAAGTGTTTTAATAACAGCTTTGTTTCAAACATTGACGCTTATTTTTAATAGATAACCTGGTTCTATTCCAGATGACTTAAAGATATTACTTATAGCTTTTAATGGAAAAGCTGCTTTTGGCATAGGCGGCCAAATTATTCACAGTGAGTTAGGTTTACCAATTTGACAAGCAGGAAGTATTTTACCAGAACTTTGGAAAACTTTCAGTACACTTGCAACTAAATTATCAAAATTGCGATTAATCATTATTGACGAAATTTCAATACTTTGGTCTAGAATTTTTCACCAAATAAACCGCCGGTTACAGCAAATTTTTCATACATCACTTTTATTTGCTGGAATATCAGTTATTATACAATTACCACCAGTTGGTGTTAATCGTGTTTCAACATAATTCACGAAATCCTCTTGGCGAAGTTTTGGGGACACCTATTTGGGATCTATTTCTACTTACTGAATTAAACCAAATAATGCGACAGAAGTACCATGTTGCATGTTGCTACGGCTTTAAATAATTTAGCAAGTGGAACCATGACGCGTGACGACAAAGAACTGTTTAGAAGTCATTGTTTTACTAGATGATGCTCGAGGTGCTGTCAATTTGTACGCTAGCAACCTAGAAGTAGACGACCATAACAGTAGAGTTCTGCCGACTATGGATAGTGAAGATGCTATGTCATTAGCAATCGATTCACTATCACTATGAAGGAGAAAGCCTTAGAAACTGTTTCTAGGTTGTCAACTCAACAAACACATGGACTTCCTAAAATATTAATATTGAAGGTAGGGGCAAAATATATGTTGACAATTAACATAGACACTGCTGATGGTCTAATTAACGGTTCTACTGGAGTATTAACAGCTATTGATTTTGCTATTAGCAAACAATCTGATGAAAAACCGCCGCTGCGGATTTGTTTGAACTTCGATGAAGCAATTATTGGTAAAATTAAAAGAAATAAGGCTGCTAGTTCACTAAGTCGATAAAAAAAATAGATTAAATAGAAATTTGACTCCGTTAGAACCGGTCACATACACAATAAAAAGATATAAATCATCACATTTACAAGTTCGCAGAACATTCGTTCCTATTAAATCCAGCAGAAGCCATAACATTCACCAAAAGTCAGGGTACAACATTAGAACGAGTTGTTGTCCATTTAAAACCTACGATATACGTCACTTGTTAGATCTCAAATCGTAAGAACCAATTGGCCTAAGGGAGTGCCCTCTAATCCTGGTTTCGGAACCTCAGCGTAGGTCAAACAAGACTTACACATCACGTTTCCCAAAAATTACTTCCAGCAATCTAGTACTTTTGGTCACGTTGAAGCAGTTTAATTTGAATATAATAATCATAGAATATTTGCATTATATAAATCGCCCAAATGTACAAACAATACTTTCATGGAGTTCATAAACAATATTTTTTTTTTGCAACAACGATATTTCAACATTAGTTTTTGGAGACTTCAACGAAAATTTTTAAGACAATTTTATACTGTATATACGTTATATACTGTATATACAATATATACATTCTCTTCGTGACTTTATTACCACCTTATCCAATTACGCGAGGAGGGACACAAATTGATAATATTTTTGGAAATATTTCTTGTCAAACTGGAATATATATTAGCTTGTTTAGCTATCACAAGCCTATATAGGCTCGCATATAGTTCGATATAAATCCCATTATTTAGGTACCTAATTATTATATTTACTTATCAAAAATTTAATTTAAAAAATACACTATTATTAAAACATCGATCAAAGTTACAACGAACTACAAGAACCTTTATATTATGTTATTTGCTGCTACGGAACCCTTCATGGGCGAGTCCGACTCGCTTTTTTTATCTGTATTTTATGCCACTTTGTAGTTTCTAGGCGCATTCAGTCACCGTGTCGCAAGGCGCGAGCACCCGAAAATAACAATAATAGGGCGGTACGCGCGGTGAACTAAAAGTTAAGTTAGTATTAATTTAATTTGTGTTAGCATAAGTCGACGAAAAATAAAATAAACGTTTTAATTTCATAAATTGATTCCACTCCTGCAATACTATGACGTGAAAAAATTGGCTAGTTGTACAAAAATAACCCTGTATACGGGTGTCATTTTAATAGCTGACTATATTTTTGGGCATGAAAATACTCATAATAATGAGCAACGTTCCCCAAGAAACTATGTCGCAGATGCCTAATAACTTTCTTCGCTCTATTACTGGTCACAAGGTACTTACTATGGGAGAGCCAAATTTTATTTTCGTTTCTTGAATAATAATGGGTACTTTCATGCCTCAAAATATAGCGAGCTAATTAAATGTAACACAGTATAGATAGATATTAATGTAAACCAACACATGTGTGGTTGTACACACAACACAACACATTGTAACCCAATACACAACCAACATTTGTGTACTCACCCCTGGATCAGAACTCTGAAAAAATATTGAAAATGCAGTTTTAAAAAGTTACTTAATTGATACGATAGTTAGGTAATTTGATGATAAAGTAATTAAGGTAATCATGCTCTCATTTACATTCTACCTCTATGGAGCACACAAAGCAAGCAAATCTTATCAGAGATAAGCTCGCCGTTAAACATTATTTTTATGTAACCCTTGTTTTTGTATATGATTTGTGTGCAATAAAGAAAAGAAATTATTAATCTTTCATTTTAATTCCTTGTTAGGGTTTCGCACGCGATGGGGACGCTATAACTAACCCTACGCTGTCCGTCCGTCTATCTGTCTGTCTGTCTGTCCGTCACCGGGATGTATCTCATGAACCGTAATAGTTAGAGAATAGAAATTTTCATAGAATGTGTTTTCCTATGTGTTGCCGCTACAGTAACAGATTATGAACTACACAAGATTTTATAAATGAAAGGGGATCCCCATACAATAGATATGTTTAAATAGGCCACTGAGAAGTACTAAATCATCACGATTAAAATATCACGCAAATTCTGCGGCACTCATCATCGTCGTGAATAGCGCAATTGGTTTTGGATTCGAAATATGAAGTGACTGTAGCAAAACCAAGTTCGGATACCTTTTTTGTTTTTATTTTATTATTTTTTAGTCCTTAAGTTTTCTCACAATGGTACGGAAGCCTTCGTGTGCGAGTCCGACACGCACTTGACCGAATTTAAATATTTTATATCTGCAATTTTGTCTACCGGACCGATGGAAATAGTTACTATCTGCTGAATATTTACCATTAGCTGAAAATAGGATAAATTTGAATTTAATAATATGGGTAAACTGCACAACTTCCGTCATTTGGAATAAGAAAGGCCGGGCCAAGCCCAAGAGTATAAAGGGTATAACAGAAATAAAACTAAGTTTTTTTTTTGTCGAAATGCGTGGAAACTTACTGACTGCGCAGTCGTTACAGCCAGCAAAGCTGAGATCACCCAGAAAATCATCATGACTGTGTTCATGAGGACGTTCGTCTTCCTTCAATATTTAATTTAACAATACAAAACCAATCTGAGAGATACTAACTTTAAACGTTATAATTAATTGGTGAATTATTCGAAACAGGACAAAAATTAACAATACGTTGAGCGAATATCGATTTCCTAATTAAAACAACACGTTAAAATTAATTGGTTAATAATCGAAACACGACAAAAATTACGACTCCATTGAGTGATTATTGAGTTCTTAACCTATTGACCACCTGACACCATGGCGTCAAAAGACGAAACAAACTTAAACACAAAAATTAAGTTTAATAAAAATTTAACAATTTTAATTATCGGAGTTTTCTTATTACTAATACTAGTCTGTATAAAGTCTTAACCTAGCATACGTAGTTTATATAAGCATAATAAATAAATCCACTTTTTATCAGACTGATTTTATACAGTAATTGTCACTGCGTACTACGCCAGCGTCGACACTAGTCGACACATAGTGATGTGACCGCTCGCTGTGTTTTATATTTCGCAATTTGTTAAAATTACCAACACATATTCGTTTATATATTATGGTAAAAAAAAGTTAATGAAACAAAATTACCATATATTAATAAAATATTATGTAATAATGGTATCCCACATACTTTTCACGCAGAAATGGTAAAATAAAAGTTCACTATCTAGTTAGAAATAACAATCGATAAACTAGGTTTGCACACCAATTTTAAGATTAATTAATCTGACCGAGTGCACATCGGACGTGTGCACGTGATTAAAGTAATATTAATAGAAATACTCTACTCAACTGATATTGTGACCTACTCATCGCGTTGTGCTTGTTCGCTTAATTTGTTGTGAAGTGTTTTTTTATAATATGCATCATTTATCTTGCAAAATAAATATGAGCAAGTAAAAGAAACCTTTTAAAATGAGCTCCGAAGTCAGCCCCTTTTACAGAAGCCGCTTCACCACTCGCTCGCCACCGCCGGCCGTTCATGGTCAGAAAAACGCCCAGGGCAGTGATGAAACAATGGAGGTTCTGACAACACCTGAACTTGAAAACTGGATGAGCTCGATTGAACAGTGTCTTAATGTGATATGCTCGGTATTTGCGGAGGGTCAACTAAATTCAGACCAAAAACTACAGATATACAACTTGTGCCGTAAAGTAGGATATGGTACATCGCAAATGGCTGTTCAGTACCAATCGCTAAAACAGAAAGCCAGGCTCAGATTTCTATCCAGACCTTAAAGGAAAATCAGGAATTAGCTGAAAACCTTATCGACCTTTAAGAGGCTATAAAAGAAAATTGTAAAAAGGAGACTCGGAAAACCACCTCTTTTCCCGAAATTTTGACTTTTGACAAAACAATTTGTTCAAAAAATCATCCGCCCTTAAGTAATGAAATGCATGTTTGTGGCCTACGGAAGACAAAAAACGAAGGATTCATAATAAGTGCGGATCACAAAGACGATTCTCAACTATCTACATCAGGCCTAACTGTAAATGAGCTATCTAAGCGCAAACCAAGAAATACAGTGTTTGGGGTTCCTACTTCTCTAACTGAGAGTGAGGTCTTTAACTGCATGTATGTGCAAATTTCAGCTAAAAATGCCCAATCTATCGCCATTTAGACCAAAAGCACAAAAAAGTCTGAATCCCCAAAATGTGCAACATTTCTGCGCTACAACAAGATAAATAGCCACAAAACAGGTGGCACTGATGATCCCGCCAAGATAAAGGTCGAGTATAGATAAATAAATTCAATAGATTATGGTGGAGCCTAAGAGCACCTTTGTCTACATTTTTACAGCACTTTTTTATAATTAATTTGTAGTCGATGAATAAGCTAATTAATAACCTAGATAATTTCAGCCTGAACAGACTCTACAACATTATTAATAAAGATTATAACATTTTTGGCCTATGTAAATTTGAATGTAAGTAAATAATAACTGACTGGCTTTTAACACTAGACTACGAGCAAACTGAAAATATTTTCTCTGTATCAAAATAAACCTGCATTCACCCAATTCAAATCTGTACCGAACACCCACAACTCATATGCATTTTCACCGACATAACCGCAAAATTATGGCAAAATATGGCTACATAGGTACTATAATATAAATTGTTGTGTATAAGGTACCCCACGTAAGTACTCTTGCACATCAATTTATAGCTAACTGAAGGCCCTATGATGTATCCCTATCCACTATAATGTAAAGATCCCCCCCTTTATGTTTTATATTTTTATATTTTAACCTATACTTAACAAAACGCTTTTAAGCATATGTTAATTGCAGAAATATTCAATAGTAATATTTCTCAGTGTAATGGCCAAATGTGATCGTATTACTGTGGTAGGACTTGCTACGTTGTGTAATTTTTTGTTTCAGCATAACAAATAAAAAATTGTATAGAAAGACTTGTAAGTATCCTTGGACGAGGCAAACATCGAATAATTATAAACTTAAAGAAGGTAGTTACAGTTCCCTAAATCTAGATTCTGTCGCTTTGTCATAAAAAAATGGGGGAAGGGGGGAGTGGTAGACGCCCCAAACCTCGCATCTACCTGTGAATTCCAACCAGCATTGCTGAGTGAAAGATCTCGAATTTAGATTAACATCTAGTTGAGAGATCTGTTGAATTCCCTTTAATGAGGAGTAAGGATTTCCCTAAGCTTGGCACAGGATGCTACGATAGGGCCTAACGGACTCTAAGTGACGCATGTACTTATATCAAATGACAAACTTGGAGCTATTTTGATATTCCCTACGGGTGTGATTCCTCGACCGAATGCAAATCATGTTAATTCGTTAGCATTCCCGCAGTATGAAACTTTGACAACGTCACGTGACTCGGAAGTATTCGCGGTCAACTGTCTCACTCAGACAACCGCGAGAACCAGCCAGCAATAATTTAATTCGCGGGGTTTGGAAGACATATTCCCATCCTTTCTTACGCGTCGCGTGTCCTACTCCCTTGTGATCGGGCACCACTGCTACTCGCCATGACAATATGTACATCCCCTACCCTGTAAGACTTTTCAGGCAATCACACCACCTACAAAGGGGCAGATCCCTATTATTCGCCCAAGTTTGCAATATGACACAACCACCACATCACACAAGAGGATAAATTACAATTCAATATACAATACAAATAGCCAACAGGCACTCCGGCTACCAGGTAGTGAAGTTTTAATCAACACCAAACCGACAGCATAATTCTTATCTGTAATAAATAACAATCAAAAATAGCTTCAATTGAAGCAGGCTAGATAAATTAAGTATATGTAGGTTTTTAAGAACGCTAATGCAAGCTCTGTCATTCGTAAGAATTTGGTATAGTTAAAAAACTTCACGGAAGGTGGAGAAAAATGTAACCAGAGTAGTTCTATAAAACGTAAATAAATACAAATGCCAAGTAGATTAACGCAATACTACTAAGTGTTACCTGTGTAACTTAATTTTACAGAAATTTAAAACACAAAGGAAGGGAAATAAACTAATCCGTCAGTTTGATTATTACAGGATGAGCTAACTGACAAAGAACTCAACAGTAATTTTAGTTCAGGATATAAGGATGGGGAATGCCTACCTAAGCGGCTAGCCGACGACAGATCTACCTTAATCAGTTTTGAAAACCCAGTAACACGCATCTCATGTCGACGCAGCTATTTAAATAGGCAAACGACAGTGCTACGCATTATGGATTATCATTACACGCTTTGTACCTACATAACATTTTTTAATAAGTATAATGAGGAGTCCGAGTCGAGATAATTAACTCAAAGTTCCAGTAACAATTATACACGCCCCTACTAAGACCGAAACTTCTTCAAAAGGACAAGCAACGACAATATTGACAATACACGGTACCGGTATTTAAAGTGAAGAGCAATCAATAAATAAGGTTAAGTAAACTGTGCATCAAACCAGACAGGAGTTCCCGGCGCGCTGAGATGCCGCGCGAAAGCAGGTCATCGCTCACCCGATCAGCCGGCTGATGGTCAGGTACAGCCGCGCGTTGCTAAGCCAACAAGCACGAGCGCAGCCCCTGGAAATGTCTGCCCGATACGAAATGAGTGATACGTAATAGCAAATAGTTTTAAGCAAGTTCACGTCGCGAACCTGAATTTCAAATTACGCGTAACATAAAAATAGATATATAAACAATAGTAAAATATAAATCACAGCAAGTACAAACAAGATTAGGCACACGTCACCGGATTGTAATAAATACTTAACAAAGTGGGCTTAGGCCTATTCCTCTGTCAGCCACGAGAGCTTGTTAAATCTAATAAACTTTATCATTCTAGAGCTGAATCAGATCAATAAATATGATTTAAAACGGCAAAGAAATGCGTCTTGCATTTCTTAAAATAAATTTAAAAGCGTTGATCAATTTAGTAACTAAAACTATTGCATTATACTCAGTGATCTAGATTCAAACCAGATTAATTATAATTCAAGGTCTAATGGGCCTCACGCTTGCCTCTCAAATAGAAGATGCAGGTTCGACTCCGATGTACGACATACTAGCCACTTAATGATAAATTTATTAACTATAACTACTGGATGATAATCAGTTCTCTGGATTCGAATCAGATTAATAATAAAGAGCTCCGTGGTCTAATGGGTCCCACGCTTGCCTCTCACACAGAAGTTGCAGGTTCGACTCCCGACCATGTACCAATGCGACAATCAATCCATTTTAAGTACATTATATGGACGTTCTAATGGTGATGGAAAACATCGTGAGGAAACCTTTACTACTCCATAGCTGCGGCGATGGGCTTATTATCAGCCAAGGCGGAGCATGAAATAACCTGCTCAAAATGGGCACAGTTGTGTCCCTACCACCCCGCATGGGAAAAGGCGTGACGCTATGTAATTATAATTCTCCACATCTCTGAAATGTAACAAAATAAAATAGACTTACCACTTTGTGCTATCCTTCACTCGACAGCCGACGCCTACCACGTGTACCTTTACTCACCACTCGGCGAAGGCCCCCTGACGCCGCAGTCTCGCCTCTCGCGCCCGGCGCCAGAAAAACTCCCGCAATTCCGCTTGATGAAGTCCTCCTCCCTGTCGACTGCCCTGTTCCGTGTCTAAACCCGGCCTCCCTACTCTGTCAAAATTTCGTCCTTTCGGCGTATGCGCCTACCCTACCCCTACCTACCTACTCTACTACCTACCCTTCCAGTCTCGACCAATCACATCGCCAAATCTCTTTCAAGACTACGCCCCTATGTCATCTCATTGGCCCATGTACTCATGGTGCTATCAGGATTATTATTTTAACAAGCATAATAGTTAGCCTATTTAGTTCTTTCCATGCCTAGATCCACCCCAAGAAATAGAACGATACTGACGATACTGATACATGAAACTTTTCGCCACCGCCTATAAGATGTTGTTAATATTAGGTTTTCGCTATATACTTTATTTGGTTCTTTACGTCACACACTTGCCCAAAGTGGGTGATAAAATAATTAGCAACCAAGATTAAATATATCAGGATCTCATTTTAGTATGTTACCTAAAAACAATGATTCAGTGAATGATTATGAGCCTAATCTAACCTATCAGAGCTCAATTAATTTCATCGACGCGAATGGCCGAGTCGGCAGTGCCCTACCTACGAAGCCAAGGGTCCCAGGTTCGAGTCTAGGTGGGGGCAAATATTTGTTCGATGAAAATGGATGTTTGTACCCCAGTGATGGCCGTTCATCTATCTTAGTATAGTATTTATAAGTATGTGTATCGTTGTCTAGTAACCAAGATACAGGGAATCCCAGTTTGGGCCAGATCAATGTGTGTAAATAGTGCCCAAGGTATTATTATTATTATTAATTAATTTCAAAGATGTCGTACGGCATTCATTCAGTGGGGTGCCAACAATGGCATCGATCCCTGGCTTTATTTAGACAACAACGTCTTAAAATAATAAAACATCCGCGCCGTAACGGCCTTTTTACACAGTCATCATTGAATTACTGCAGGACAGAGTATTGTAAAAAAATAACAAATTACAAGTTAAGACTTGCTTACCCAGAACTTTGTATTTCTTGCCATGGTGCAAGTACATAATTGGCCAGAAGATAAATGACCTTTATTTTATTATCTCGAATGATCATAAGAGTGACTTTGTGATAGACTAAATTTCTTACGTCCTAACAAGCCATACATAGAACTGAGTTTTGGCTAAATGGTTCTGGTCATTGTTTCTTTTTAGTCTAACAAAACTAATCTGTGCACATTTGTTTACAGTCAGATGTTATAACTTTATTACTTAAGTTATTCCCAAAACTCCAACAAACCGATACGAACTACCTTTCTTGATTTTATGATAATTTTGTATGATTTAGTTAAACAGTGCATGTTGGGATCGTTACAATATTTAAACCACATATTCGCGATCCGACCCATGGTAAGTATCACACACGATTCGACGGTTAGGATATTCATTTCAGTAAACTTTAATTTGATTCGCATAGGTACTCCACATAAGTACTCTTGCACATCAAATTATAGCTAACTAAAGGTCTTATTTTGTATCCCTACCCACTATATTCAAACTACAAATTTGTGATCCGACCCATGATAAGTATCTCACACAAATCGATGGTAAGGATTGACATTTCACTAAACTTTAATTTGATTTGCATAGGTACCCCACGTAAGTACTCTTGCACATCAAATTATAGCTAACTGAAGGCCCTATTTTGTATCCCTACCCAATATATTCAACATATTCGCGATCCGACCCATGGTAAGTATCTCACACAATTCGCATAGGTACCTCACGTAAGTACTCTAGCACATCAAATTATAGCGAACTGAACATCCTATCTACTATTTTAAACGACATATTCGCGATCCGACCCATGGTTAGTATCTCACACGAATCGATGGTTATGGTATTAATTTCAGTAAACTTTAATTTGATTTGCTTAGGTACCCTACGTAAGTACTTTTGCACATCAAATTATAGCAAACTGAAGGCCCTAAAATGGATCTTTATCTACTTATACCTACCAGACTGCTAAAACCGATACTTACTAGTTACCCAAACCAGTTAACCTCTTTTTTCAGAAACCTTACCTCAGAAAACCAGTGTACCTGTGATACCTCTTTTACCTTGACCTCGGGGAGTACCTCAGGAGTTATTTTTTAATATTCTCAGTCATAATTTCAAAAAATTAATTTAAACAAATAACTTAGCTACTATTTCTTCAACAACATAAGCTTGAATCTTCATCTCTTCTTTCTTGACCTACTCCTTGTGTATTTTACTTCTTCTTCACTCACGCAGGAGGTGCAGGCTCGAATCCCGGTGCTGACCATGTAACAATGCGATAAGTTATTTATCTTAAGTACGCTATACGGACACTGTAACGGTGATGGAAAAACATCGTGAGGAAACCTTCATTACTCCATAGCTGCGGCGATGGGCTAGCCTTCTGTCACGCAAAACGGAGTATTGAATCACTGGATTAAAGTGGGCACATTTGTGCCTCTGCCACCTCGTATGGGAAAAAGCGTGACGCTATGTTATGTGATTTTAATTCCAATTTTTTATCAAGAAGTATGCTTATCTGGAGATTAAGTATATGCAGTATTCGTTACAAAATAAGTTCGTTGAAGATTAAATATTTGAGAATTTTTCGATAAAACCAAAAACCTACGTAAAACAAAACTGAACTAAAAAGTAAGTCTTTGAGTCCTTATTACTCTTAACCGTTAAAAAAAAGAGGGAACTCCCTGGTTTTATCAAAATCATCCAATATCTTCAGAAATATTCGAATTTTTTTTCTTACGATTACGGGGCCACTTAAGGTCATTAAAATAATTAATCAACAGTTGAAGACAAATCTGTGTAAGAATTGAGAGTATTTAACAGGGATTTGATCAGGAGGTATGGTTGGAATTCGCGTGGGTTACTAACCAAGGTTGATCGGGTAACTAGGGTAAAGAAATACTTACATAAGAACAAATTATCTTTTATGATGATGAGCAGCTCGATTATGACACTTTTAATTGATATACCATAGCACAAATTCACTGAATTTTTATTAGTAGACATGTTCTTAAAGCCGTGTAGGTGCAACCACACGTATAATTAATGATTAAACGAACTTACCTGTACGTGAAGTTCTATCATAATTATAGGAGTGCTTTGTCCGAAGAGATTAGCAATGACACTTGTAGTACCGCGTAGTGTACGCCTTTCACACACTATATTTTTGGAATCCTTTATTTGAATCCATTTTTTTTTTTTTTTTTTGGGGAAGTTGTGTATCACCTCACCCGCGCGCATTTTGCTATCTTCATTTAGTTCAGAGATAAGTATTTATATCATTCCAATAAAAAAGTATTTCACGATCTTTCTTCAGAGGGTGTAGATTTGTAGAAGCAAGGGTGGGAGGGTTTGCTAATCTCTTCGGACAAAGCACTCCTATAATTATGATAGAACTTCACGTACAGGTAAGTTCGTTTTATCATTAATTATATGTCGTGCTTTGTCCTTTGAGATTAGCAATGACACTTGTAGACTTTTAGAGCTAATCGTGAAATATATCACTATCGGATGGAACCAGATATAATTAAGAAATGATAACAATAAACCAATTGCTTTCAATTGTTCGATTTACTTAATAATGTTCTAGCAAATGAATCGTCATTACAATAATAATCTACCGTTTTGCTATAAAATTTGGAAAAGTGTTGGAGTTAGCACTCCAGCCAGCTGTTTTTCTTATTCTGTCAAGACTGACACCTAAGAAACGAGCTGCAGATGTAGCGGCATGCCGCTTACTATGTGCGGAATAAACAGACACATCTATGCCACACATATCTAGGGTAGATTTAAACCAACGGCTCAAAGTTTGTGAACCTACTGCCCTATAGGGCTTTCTTATACTAATGAATAAATTATCAATATCCGCACGCATTGGATTTGTTTAAATTAATTAAATTTAAATTTTAAGCTGTTTATTTCAAAAAAAATAATTTATTTACATTACATGGCATGAACTTAACTTCTAATCTTAATATTTAAAGATTTTTTGAGTTAAGGTGCTGCTTATTTATAAATTTACATATACATTATATTTTTACATTTATTGAGGTAGGTTTAAATAAGTACCGCTTAATAATATTTTTTGTTTGCTGACAAGTTTTGTTTTCTATTCTACTAACTAATTCTATTGGAAATCTATTCAATACTCTAGGCAGAATTGACTGCCAGACTCTCTGGCCATATTCGTTTTTACTTGTTGGTATCTCGAAGTTTGAAAGATAAGGTAGGTTACGTAGATTTACGGGTCTTTTCTTTTTTTTTAAAAGGGGTATAAATCCAACTTATCAAATACGTTCATCACTTTACAATAATTGAATAGATTTTCATAGTTATTTTTATATTTATATTTAATCTTTGCGGGAACAATCGCTTTCAGCAATCTTAATTGTAGGTTGTAAATATGATTTAAAGATGTTTTGAATGTTTTTCCATAGCTGGCTAAGCCATAGCTTATTACAGAATCAGCCAAGGACATGTAAAGAAGTCTTAGCGTATTATAGGGAACTTTATGCCTAAGTACACACAGTTTTGACAAAATGGATCTTAGCTTATTACATACATGCTCAATATGTGGACCCCAGTTGAATCTATGGTCTACTTTTAGTCCAAGGTAAGTATGTTCTTGTACAAGATCAAGATGAACGCAGTTACAGGAAGCGCTCTGTAGGTGCATACAGTTGTGTTCGTGGGCCACGATCGCCGGTATAAAGTTTGTTTTTTTATAAGGCGAATGAATATGAATGAGTTTTGTTTTAGAGTAATTTATCGATAAACCTAGATCGTGAGCCCACTTACATAATAGATCAAAATCCTCCTGCATCATACTTTGGGCCATCTCAAGGTCCTGATGAGCGGTAGTTATACAAGTATCATCTGCAAACTGATATACTGAGCCATGCCGAAATATTTTGCACATATCATTGATGTATAATAAGTACTCGGTTGGTCCCAGGATCGATCCTTGTGCCGTACCACATAAGGTGGGAATCAGATCACTGAGTTCACCAGCTATGCTTACCGCGTTATACCTATTAGTATGATAGTTTTTCATGAGTTCTAGCACAGGTCCCTGTATACCGTTCTGCTGCATTTTCTGGTAAAGTGTCTTATAATTTAAAGTGTCAAAAGCTTTACTGAAGTCTATCATAACGGTAAGTACATGGTATCTTTTATCTAAATAGCTATTTATTTCGTCTGTAAATAATGACAAAAGCTGAGATGTGCTTTTTCGTTTTTGAAATCCAAATTGTTTTACATGTATTAAGCCATTACTTGATAGGAAGTTATTTACGGAATTTCCGATATATTTTTCTATAATTTTATCTAAGCATGATAGGATTGTTATAGGTCTGTAGTTGTTTGTATCTGTATGACTACCTTTTTTATGTATCGGTCTTACAAGTCCTATTTTAAGTTGGTCGGGATATGTGGATTGCGAGATACATAGATTAATTAGATGCATGAGGACCGGTGTAATTTTTTCAGAAATATATTTTACGTCTTTTGCCCTTATCGTATCATACCCTGGGCTTTTTTATCGTTTATTTTTCTAATTATTCTGTGTAAGACTTCTTCGTTAATTTTTCCCAGACGTAATGATAAGCTAGGGGTATGTATGTACTCCTTCTCATCAAGCAATGGCCTATCACAAGTGTTCAATACATTTTTAACATTGTTATCGAAATCGTGTGCAAACTTATCTGATAATTGCTTTGGTCTTAACCTAAAGGACTTAACCAGTACATCATCGATAGCCTTTATAATTCTACCAGTCAATCTATTAATAATTTCCCACATTTTTTTAGGGTTTTTAAAATTATTACAAATTTCTCTTTTTGTTAAATTATTTCTAGTATTACAAATCATTCTGTTAGTTCTGTTTCTATATTTTTTGTATATTAACTCATTTTGTTTATTACTTGTATCATTTAAAAATATTTTTAAAAGTTCTTTCTTTTTGTTACACATGTTAATTAACTTATCAGATATCCAATTACAATCAGACTTTGCATACTGATTGATTTTAGTTTGATAGGTACACTTACTATATACTGCCTGGTATTTTTTAATAATAAAATCTACTACTTCGTTCGGCTCGGTGCAGCCGAGCGCAGAGCTCCAGTCAATTTGACTTAATTCCTGTTTGATTTTTTCATTATTCAACTTATTAACAGTCTTATAGGAATTCACGCAGTCGTAACTGCTGAGCGCGAGGCCTGTTACATAATGGTCGGCTTGTGCATCGCGCACAACAGCTGAGCGCACTGAATGCCCGAGCGTACCTCGCCTGGACGCGCCACGAACGAACAAATGATCGATACATGATTTGGATATGCCATTTACATTTGACTCAACTCGTGTGAATTGTGAAATACAACACTCAAAACCTAGTTCATTTAGGCTGTTTAGGTAAGACCTTACAGTATTGTTGATGCATTTAGTGTCTATGTTGGTATCACCTACTAATATACAGTTTTTGTGGGTGTTAAATCTAAGTATGCATTTAATGTTCTTGCAGGGCATATTTCGGGCCGTTCATCGAAAAAAGGTATAGATAATATCGGTTGGGACGCTCCAACGCGAGATGTTTTAATCAGGTCTGGAATTTTTATGATAACCTTTGTGGATTGTGACTCGATGTTGCAAACTCTAATTTTTGACATTGTTTGAGATCTGTGAGCCGAGCGTAATAAAAGCGAGAAGCGTAACTAGTTTAAAAGTTTTTTTTTTTTTTTTGGATAGTCAAGCCTTCATTTGGATACCAATTAGCGACGTAGTTAAGAACCAAGGTAGTGTCCCAAGTAGTGTTATACCTCGGCAAAGGAGGCCTTAAACGGAATATGCCCTTAAAGAACCTCTTCAAATTACAATCATCTCCGATATCGTTTAGTATTATCAAAGATAATGCAGAACGGCAAGTATTTAAAGTACCATACTGGGCACCAGCCTCAAATAATTGCGTTAAGAAGGTAATCACATTAGAAATAGGTGTTTCAAACATATCCAGATTATTTTGATTGCAAAACAGAAACCATTCCTTAAAATAGACCTCGTATTGTTTCATGGTATTGTCCGATAAGGAAGAGGCCATAATGTCCATTGCGGCTGATGGAATATTTCTTCTTAACATGGCTTGTTCGACAATATTCCTGCTACCAGGGTAATCTGGATGTGGATTTGTCGATAGCTGGAATAAGGAGATACGATTAAGTTATCATCTGCTTTGAATAATAATAATTCTGATTTTAATAACCTCTTAAATAGAGGGAACCATGGTTGGGTGGGCCAGTACGGTACCACCATGATGCCCCTAGCTTTATCAGTGATTTTCTTTCGCAACGACTTAAGGATCATGGTGAAAGGAGGGAACGCATAAAAATAAAGATCGGACCAGGATATTGTGAAAGCATTGATTGCAAATGCGTCCGGATCTTTATGCCATGAGACTTAAACAGCACATTTCTTATTAACTCTGCTGGCAAATAAGTCTACAACAGGTAGTTGAAACTTTGTAATTATCCTTTAAAATGCATAATCACTTAGCTCCCATTCTATATCTGGGTGTATACGTCTTGATTCGGCATCAGCGATTACATTATCAGATGATCGAATATATGTAGCATAAACATGTATGCTTCGACGTGCACACCACTGCCATAACTGTTTCGTAATATCTGTTAAGTATGGATATTGAATCCCACCCATTCTATTCACATATGATATGGCAGTAGTGTTGTCTATTCATAATAAGATTTGACAATTTGTTAAACTCTTTGCAAATATTTTTAGACCAAAATATGCAGCTAATATTTCGAGATAATTAATATGTTGTAATCGTTCCTCCTCACTCCATAGTCTACTTGCGGTTTCTTTTCCACAAGCAATCCCCCACCCCGTTTTTGAGGCATCAGAATAGATTTCCAGGCAAAATTCGTCAGTTTTGATAGTCTTTACCGAGTGGGAAATTGCATGTTTCCACCAACGTAAATCCGAAATTATGTTATCAGGTATCATCATGTAGCTGTCATAATCATTATCTTTAATCAAGCTTAAAAATTTACAGCGTTCAAAGAGCTTGTATAAAGCCAACCGTATTCAATGGCAGGGCAGGCCGAAACTAAAAGACCCACAAAACTGGCAAAATCTCTTATTTTGCATCTCTTGAGTTTAAGATCTAATCTCAGTTTGGATACGTTTTGCCTTTTCTACAGGAAGACTAACCTGGAACTTTTGCGAGTCAATTACATATCCTAGGAATTTACAAATTTTATAGGGAGTAAGGCAGCTTTTTCCTTCGTTAATGATAAAGCCTAATGCTGTCAATAGTCTTTTTGTAGATAGATAACCCTTAAGGCGAAGAAGTTTTACAACCGATTTCAAGATTTTGGTGAACACGAACGGTGCCGTATTAAGGCCGAAAGGTAAAAACGTTGAATTCGGAAGTATCTTGCTCCCACTGAAATCTCAAATATTTTTTGAAATGAGGATGGATTTTTATCAAGAAATATGCATCTTTCAAATCGAGCGTACTCATGAAACTATTCCTCGATATTAATTTTAATGCTGTACGCAAGTCCTCAATTTTAAAGTGAGCTGTGTCAATGAATTTATTAAGAGATTTTAAGTTTAATATCAATCTCATTTTTCCATTGGGCTTTGGGATCAAGAAGATACTTGATAGATATTGATCATGACAAACAATACATTTTGATACTGCGCCTATTGATAACAGATTGTCAATCGCTGTCCTAAATTGTTTTTTGTCAGCTACAGAGTAATTTTGGAACTTTGGTAAAGCCTTCTGTGTCACAGGACGAGAAAATGGTATTTTATATCCTTCAGTATATGAAAGAATAAGCGGATCTTCAGTTAATAATCTCCATATGTCATAATGTAACGCAAGCCTACCGGCATAGTTTACCGGGATTATCTGCGATGGTACTGCTGATTGGGTTGCCGATACGACGATGGTTTCGATGAGGGACCCGGCCGATTCTTCATCGAAGTCGTGGCAAGCTCCTTCGTCCTTTGAACTCCCTGCTGCCTGCGAGGCGGAAGAGGACCCTTTCAGTTTAAACGCTTCGCTGGCGCTGGATTTTTGCTTGGTTGAGGCTTGGGTACTTGACTGGACTTCAGTTCTGCGCCGGATTTATTTATGGCTTTAGCTGATTTTGAAGTGTCAGCTAAATTTTCACTGAAGAGGTACTGGTCAATTTTGGTGTTTTGAAGTTTTGATTTCATCTCAGTTTTCAAAGCAGTTAGGATAAATTGTTTACGTGTTTTAGAGTGTGCATGTTGGCAGTCACATAAAATTTTGCACGCATCCATCAAAGTTTTTACCATTTTCATGTCCTTGTCCTTTGTCGAAATCAAATTGGATAAGACTTCGCTCAGGCATGCTATAGCCACCGTCAGATCTTTTTGTCCTTCTTCAATCGATTTATCACGCTTGGTCATCGTATCCCTAACTGCTGCTTTGATCTCTCCGTTAAGTACAGGCGGGTCGATTAACTTACAGTTACTAGGTGTAAGATACTTCTCTTTCAATACTTTTCGGGCTTCTTTAGTGAGCCCTGTTGTGGCGTAGTGTTCAAGCCGAACTGCTATGTCCTTTTGTATCTCCTTCCCGTAAGTGTTAATAACCGTGGGATCATCTCCTAGAAGCTGTAATATGTCAAAATCAATTGTATTAGTCTCGTCTGGGATGGCAGCTTTGGCCGTGTCTTTAGATAGCGGCACCGTCGTTTCATCAGTCTGACTAGTTTCGACCGGTAGGATTGGGTCTCTTAGCTCGTCAGGCTCATAATCGCTGAATGCTGGTTGTACTGTTTCAATGTCCGAAAATAACGAGACCAAAGCAATGATAATTCAGTCTAACTTGAACTAGTCCCTAGTACTAGTCGCTATAGCCAGCCTGAGGATATCAATATATGCCTATAGTTGAAACAAGGAGCTAGTCCTTAGGTAACATCAGTCATGAACCATTCCACTAGTAATGGCCGCTTAAGACTGTGACGTTAGCAAGTATGCAGATGAAACAGTCCCCAACAGTACTGTTCGCTAATTCTACTACTTTGTTAACTTATTGATCTTGCAATTCGACAACACAACACCTAACTTGTAGGTATGTACGTAATAAGTCTGTGAACCAGTCCCATTGTACCGGCCGCTATAGACTATATAGGTACATAGGTAGAATGAAACAGCCCCAATGTGCTGTCCGCTTTATCTACTTTAGCATGATTACAAAACCAATAAAGTATAAACACAATGTTTATTTATTTGCAATTGAATAATTTGGTTGGTATAATCATGTAATCGTTCATTAGAGTACAATCCTCTTGTAACGAAAATAGTGTTCAAATTGCAATATCAATGTTGGCACCATAGATGCGATGTGTAAAAAGTAGGTCACGTCCCTATTCTGGACGTGCGTACCTGGCGGGTACCTATGACCTCGAAGGCGTGGAACCTCGCGATGACGACGTATCGTCGGAATCTTTCTTGTTTCGCCGGTGCCGTCTTCGTGCTAGTTTTCTTTGCAGCTTTCTTATTTTTCGTTCAATTGCGACATCGTCGTCGTCGTCGCGATGTTTTCTTTTCCGCGGCATTCCAACAGTTCACCAAGAGTTCAAAATTCACAACAACAGCTACTAGAATAGGGGTGCGGTCGGAACGCGGGCGCAACGTATGGAAAGGCGGAGCACTAGAACGCGAATGAAGATAGCAAAATGCGCGCGGGTGAGGTGATACACAACTACCCCAAAAAAAAAAAAAAAAAAATGGATTCAAATAAAGGATTCCAAAAATATAGTGTGTGAAAGGCGTACACTACGCGGTACTACAAGTGTCATTGCTAATCTCAAAGGACAAAGCACGACATATAATTTTACTTGAAGAATGAAGTCAGACACTTGTTTGTGCAAAGTGGCTCAGTAAACTTGCATACATACATTACAGTAACAAATATACGGACCGCTTCTTAGAACATTCTATTGGCATAAGTAACTCGTTACAATAATTGTAGGTATGCATAAATTTATTAATTAAATATGAAATATATAGTAACATATTTTTTTAATAGTTGCATACACCAAAAAAAAGTATTACGTTGTATAATAAAATACATACTTAATACATTTGGATTATAAGCATGCGATTACTTAATATCTAATATATAGTTTTTTTTTAATTAACCAACATTCACACATGTGTATGCAATTACAGTATCTTATACTTTGCGGTATGAAGGAATGCTACTGTTCTGAATTTACTGTGGTATCGCTTAGTCAGCACCGTTCTCACGATCAAACTTCTGCAATATTGTAATAAGAAACTTTTGTTTTTCTGTAATGATGAATTTGTGTAAAAGGTAGGTAAAAAAGATCATAGAAAATGCGAATTTCACCTTTCGTAATTACTAAATTAAGTAAATTGTGGGAATCAAAGTCCTATAACTGGATAAGCGTGTTAAGTCTTTTTTTTACATACTACTCAGTTGCATTAGTAACATCGTGATTAGTAATATCATGATGGTTTATAAATTTCAGACCTATGCCGTATGTTTTTAATATTTTTTTCGACTTTCTAGTACTAGCAATTAAGGTCTTATTGAACGATTTAATTTTTGTGGACTTAGCGTTTTATTTTGGTTAAATATCGGGGAAAAAGCTCTCAAAGTTACAATTTTCTCCAACTTTGGTCAAGAAACTTGAACAACCAGCTGCAGCCTCTATTACCAGAAACCTCCAAGCAGATAAATAAAAATGAATTTGAGTATTTTTTTTTCCTATTTTTATAGCATTCTGGAACACTTCGCTTTTTATTATTTGTGTTTACAATTACATGTACCTTGCTAATTTCAGGTCTGACTTCGAATAAGAGTACGAGTCTGAAGCAGTCGTGACAACTCCACCTCCAGCACCACCGGCCTCAACAACGTCGGGCCGGAAGAATAAGCCGAAAATCGCTCCAGCCACAGTCCCAGAGCAGACAAAGCGAAAGGCGACTACATCTGCGTCTAGCGGGTCTGCCAACTATGCTGCAGATAGGTAATTTTTTCCATACTTTGATTTTTCAATTTAGTACTGTAGCGCCTGAGAAACTCTGAAAAGAAGGCAACATCACCGATTGAGATTTGCATGAGTTTTTACATGTTTCGTATGCGCTTAACCACATTGTTTTATATTTATGCGTCGGAAACGCACCGGTTATTTGTTGCGCGAATCGATCGCGAGTAATCGAGACATCACTAGCAAAAACGGACTAGCAGCTGTCACTCGTACCGGAACGAGATGTAAAATTGGAGGTTATTTTTCTCTTGCTCTTTGTTGTCTCATCGGGAGAATAACATGGCGGCTCGGGCCCCGTGGCATTGATGGTATTTCGGTGTACCAATTATCATACAGGCATCGGGCCTGGTCGAAGTGTAAATCTACCTCATAGCGTCGGGCTATTGATCGTAATTAGATTCGCGTCAGCGGTCAAGTGATCCTTGTTGGTTGGACATCGTCGTATCGGTAGCGGCGACTCCACGCGACGGCAGGCAGCACGCCGGCGACAGCGTCGGCAGCGACGGCAAGATTCAATCCATATCCTATCCCAAACTGTGCCCTTTTCCCGAATTCCCGTCTCGAATCGAGCTTTCGATTTCCTGCCTACGGAGACAAGGTCAGTAACAAATTCATCATTTCTTTTCTCTCACGTGGCAAAGGCACATCCCCCTCATGATACCACGCCGTTCGGTAGGCGTGGGAAATTAAACATTTTGGTAGCAGAGCGTGGTTTCCTAGTGGGAAATCATCGATTCACGGTAGGGTTGCCTTTGTCACATTGTAGTTGGGAGAAAAGAATATCCCAGATTGGCTCAAGTCGGCAATGAGTCTGTGGTCGGTATACCACGATTAAAGTTCATTTTCGGTAAGTGAAAGTATAAGTGCCAATTTAGTTAACAGTTGTTATAAATTTGTAGTCGGAAACTACTATTTGTGCGCATAAAGGATTTAACAGTCATTCTGCGAAGCCTAGATTGTATTACTTGCGATAGAACGTCGGGTTCTATAGTCCTACAGTGTTATTTCGGTTTACACAGCAGGGTCGGGCTATTTAAGGGGTATTAAGCTGATTTTGCTGACCTCAAAGGAAGTGTGGTTCCTATCGGAGGGGCCACTGCCAGATTTTTTTTTTTTTTTTATAATAACCTTTTGTGTGTTATTTGTATTGTACCACATGGTGGCATTCTCTAATTGATTTAGAGTGTATATTATAAGGTGTATGTCCACAGGGCGACCATATTAAATATTGTTTATGATTTAATTGTTTAGTGGTTGCCTTGGGTTTTACAACTTAGTTTTAATTTCTGTGCCCAGTGCTGACGGGAAAGTGCTGGTATCTGGCTGTGCTTAGTTCGGCAGTGAAGCATAGGACCAGGAACAATTAAATCGGTAACCATGGCACCTTCGCCCTTGACGGTACTGCGATATGGTGTCTGTGAGGAGATGAGATGGCTCGCCCATACTCACAAGTATGTGGAGCGACCCGACATGGACGATGTCCTGCTCAAGCGTGTGGAGGACGCAATCACACGCGTCGGGAAGGTGTGTCGGCTGGCTGCCGAGGCTGAAGCCCTCGGGCTTAAGGATGAGGCCTCGGTGGCTGCAGTGAGGCAGCTCTGCGCGGATGCTGACCAAGCGATGGAGTGCTTGGGCGACATCGAGCGTCGCGCCGAAAAAATTAAGCGGTCGCGTCGGGATGACCGCGGGGAGGGTAGCGGAGACCCCCCCCTAAGGGTGTGGTTGGACGGCTTCCACACCTGGAGATTCCGGCCTTCGGTGGGGCAATTGATGAGTGGCCGGCATTCATCAATTTGTTCGATAGCCTGGTCCACGGTCGAGACGACCTGGACAGCGCCTACAAGTTGGCCCAGCTATTGATGGCACTGCGGGGTGAACCGAAGGAGTTGGTCGGTCACCTAACGGTTACGGCGGGCAATTATGAGATTGCCCGGGTCATATTGTTTGACCGCTACCAGCACAAACGGCGGTTGGTTGATGCGAAGCTGGGGAAGCTGTTTAGCATACCAAGAGTAACCCGGGATGTTGACATCCGGGTACAGGTGCTCAACCCTGTGCTGGTGGCCACTAAGGCCCTTCAGAACCTTGGTCTGCCGGTAGACCAATGGTCATATATTGTGTTATATATGGTTTTGTCACGGTTGCCTGCAGCTGTTCAAGGTCGGTTTGAACAGCTGCATGGGGGCAGTAGCTCGGAACTGCCCATGCTCGTCCAATAAACGGAGTTTTTGGAGGGTGAATGCAGGCGATGCGACACCATGGATTCGGAGGCCAGTGTGCAGCGCCAACCCGCGCGGATGCGGGAGAGGCCGCGCCCCCCACCCCCACGGGGGGGTGGTCGGTCAAAACAATTTGGCGTTTTGAGTGCCGCGCCGTCGGGTGACGGCTGTGTGCACTGCGACAGTGCCGGTCATGAGGTGACCAGTTGCGCCAACTTTAAGGCGCTCGGTGTGGCTGCCCGCAGGAAGGTGGTCTTCCGCCACCGATTGTGTTTCGGTTGTTTGGGGCCGCACCCGCTGAGCGAGTGCTCACGGGCGTCCCCCTGTGAGGGCTGCGGTGGCAGGCACCACGTCGTGTTGTGCCTGAACCGGTCAGGCCTATCGGACGGTCACCAGGGCCGGACTCAGGTTGGTCGGTCACAGGGCCCAACCAGGGCCGGACCCAGTCCCCCTCCGGGCATCGGGAGTCACCAACGGGGTGACTGGGGTACCCAAAATTCAAAAAAACTCAAAACGTTTATTCTTTAAATAGGCCACAAGGGCACTTTCACATGTCATTTCATTTCATTTTTTACAGAACATTTGGTATTATTATTTGTATCATATTATCAGAAAAAAAAAGTACTTAATTATTGTTTCTGAGAGATGTAAAGAGTCTCAAATGTCATAATAAAATAATTAAAATATAAATAACAGAGATGTATAGTCTCTTTAGTGAATAATACAATGATAATAGGAGATGTAAATGGTCCCCACAGTCAAGAGTTGTATAATTAATTTAATCTTTGGAAGTGTAAAAGGCCTCCAAGTGTCCAGTAAAAGAAACTCTGGCAGTGAGGATGCTCACAATTAATTAGAACAATTCAGTCCCAAGCATTTTTATCGTCTATGTACTCTTTAATACTGTAGTAAGCTTTAGAAATAAGCCTTTGCTTGATGTATTTCTTGAACTTATTAATTGATAGATCTGTCAAAGTGCTTGGGAGTTTATTGTAAAATCTTACACAATTACCCTTGAACGAGTTTTTTGTTTTATGGAGCCGAGTAGTGGGCACTGCAAGTTTGTCCTTGTTTCTAGTATAAAAGTTATGTATATCATAGTTTCTTCGAAAGTTAACAATGTTCTTATGGACATACATAATATTCTCGTAAATATATTGACTATGGACTGTCAATATATTTACTTCTTTAAACTTATTTCTAAGAGAATCTCTATTATTCATTTTATAAATCGCATGAACAGCCCGCTTCTGCAGCACAAAAATAGTATTTATGTCAGCAGCACTGCCCCAGAGCAGAATACCGTAGGACATAATACTATGAAAATAACTAAAATAAACTAATCTGGCTGTTTTTAAATCTGTCAAGTGACGGATTTTCCTGCATGCAAAAGCTGCAGAGCTCAGTCTGTTCGATAGCTTATCAATATGTGGACCCCATTGGAGTTTGGAATCCAACTTTATACCTAGAAACACTGTGCTGGTTACCAATTCCAATTCCTCATTTTTAATTGTTATACATGTCTGATTATTTTTAACGTTAGTAGTAAGAAACTTAACACATTTAGTCTTTTTCTCATTTAATAGCAAATTATTAACATTAAACCAATTTACCACTCTTGATATGGTATTGTTCACGTGATCATCATTAGCGTGTTAGTTTCGCTTTGTTTTAAAAATAAGTGAGGTGTCATCAGCAAACAGTACCATATCATGACAGTCCCTTCCTAGATAGGGTAAGTCGTTTATATAGATGAGGAATAGGAAGGGTCCCAATATTGAGCCCTGTGGCACGCCCAAAGAAACCAATGATCCTGGTGATCGTTCTCCGTTTACGTCTACCCTTTGTATTCTTCCGTTCAGATAAGATTTTAACAAATTCAATGACGTGTCTCTAACTCCATAATGATGTAATTTCCTGATCAATGTTTCATGACAAACGCAATCAAAAGCCTTAGATAAGTCACAAAAAATGCCTAGGGCATCTTGTGACTCTTCCCAGGCATCAAAAATACTTTCAATGAACTGAATTCCGGCATCTGTTGTTGAACGACCGCGAGTGAATCTAAACTGTTTGTTATGCATTAGCTTATTTTATTCAAAATGATGTAATAGCTGTGATAAGATTATTTTTTTTCAAAAATTTTACTAAAAGTTGGTAGTATTGATATAGGTCTGAAATTGGTGGGGTCTTGAGTACTACCTGCTTTGAAGAGGGGAATTATCTTACTTTGTTTCATTAAATCAGGAAATTCACCGCAGTCTATACAATTGTTGAAAATGACCGCTAGGTCAGGTGCAATTAATTCGATCAGGGATTTAACGACGTGAACAGAGAGTCCCCAAAGATCATTCGTTTTCTTAACATTTATCAATTTAAATGCCTTTACGACATCTGAACTTGTGACGTGATTAAAATTCAAGTATGAAGCACACTCTGAGACATTATCTTTTAATATTGCAACAGCAGACAAAGGTGACGAATTTAAATACTTAGTCGTGGAAGCCGGTGCATTAGTAAAAAACGATTCAAATTCAGTTGCAACTTCTAAGCTAGAACTCGTAAGCTGTCCATTGATTTTTAGTTCGTAATCGTGACTCGCTTTTTACTACGACCGGCTTCCTCATTAATTATTTTCCAAGTCGTTTTTATAACATCGGAACTATTCTTAATTTTACTACTCAGAAAATTACGTTTAGCTGTATGACAGTCTAATTTAAATTGTTTGGAGAACTGTTTGACTTGTTCTTTAAATTCGTCACTCATGTTGAACCGTCGTTCCTCATACAATGCATACAATGCTTGCCTGCGTTTATGCAACTCTGCAGTAGCCTACGTACTAAAGTCGTTTGAACCACTAACCACAACCGATTTTGAAGTGAATATCGCGCTGTACTGTTTCATAAAGGTTTCAAATAATAAGTTATACATTATATTAGGAGACTGTTCAGCAGCCAAAAACAGTAGTTTCTGGGCTAAAGAGTATCTCATTCTTTCTAACCGGTCAGCAGTTATTGGCACAAACTAAATTTTCTTTTTAATGACAGGTTCTCTAATAGAATCAAATTGAAATAATTGACCTAAATGATCTGAATCCAATTCACTGATAACACTTTTACTGATTGGAATAACATCAGTAAAAATGTTGTCAATGCATGTAGCACTAGTAGCAGTCACTCTTGTTGGCTCCATAAATAAATGGCTAAGCCTAAATGATGAGAAAAGATTTATCAATCTAACGCTGAGAGTAGTTCTTTCTAACAGATTAACATTAAAGTCACCACATATAATTAATCGTTTCGTACTGTGTGATGAAATAGTTAGGACGGATTCCATTATTTTCTCGAACATTTCAAAGTCGCTCAAGGGTGGCCTATAGACACATATAACGATGAACTGTTCTAATTCCACAGCTGCAAGTTCTATAGTTCGTTCAACAGATAAGGAAACAATGTCCTTACGTTCCTTGAATTTCATATGATTGTTTAGTATGATTAATGCCCCACCATGTATTGAATTAAGTCTGGTGAATGAACTACCAACCTGGTGATCTTTAAAGCTAAACATAATTTCATTAATAGTTAACCAGTGCTCTGTTATGCACAAAATGTCAATTTTATTACAATTTAAAAATAACTCTATTTGTAGATCTTTGCCTCTAATAAATTGAATATTCTGATGAACCAGGCTTATATACTTAGCATGTGAGCTTCCCTTATTCTTAGGGTTTTCTAATATACTAGAACATATGTTGCCAGAGCCTGGGTCCTCTGTTGTCTTATGAACTAATTTAAATGCATCCTGTTATTCTGGTCTGATACCAGATTCATATTAGGCTGCTCAGTAAAAGCAGAGTTAGAAGCCAAATTTTTGGCTGTTATGTCATATAAATATAATAGTGACATAGCTATTTGTCGTTTACAATAATTTGAAAGGTAAAATGTACCTTTAGTCATAGTAAAATAATTACTAACATAATTGTTAGTGTTAATAATATCAAACTTATTATTATATGTACATAAATTGTACATAGTTATATTCATATTATGTCTATATACATTTTCATTTTGTGTCAATTGGTTGCAGTAGGGAAATGTGAACAATATAATTTTTTTCACACTAAGACCATTCAATGTTTCATAAAATTTTATTAAATTATTTTTGTTCACATCTCCCCTATTGCCCATGAAAATTATCAGTGTGGCACTGGCTGTGATAGTGCTGTCATTCAAAATTTGATTTATAATATTATCTACAGTGCTAAAAGATGAGCAATTACTAATAACACTATGTCCCTTAGAGTATGAGTGGAGTGCTGAGCCCATGCCACTTCCAATCTCATCACAGTACATTATAATATCAGGTGTTGTGGTCATATCAGACTTGGCAGAACTATTATCAGTAACACCTTGTGTTGGTAAACTGTCACACAAGCCCGGAGAGTTGCTCGCTGTCAAACAACCACCTTTCTGCTCACAGCGACAAGTATGGTTGTTGGTCAGCGACTCAAACCGCTCACAATTATGGTTCATTTCTTGAATTTATTTATTTATTTATTTATTTATTTAATAAGTACACAAAACAGAATACAGCCATTAGAGACAATAATATATCAATACAGGTCTTTGTGTTGGACTGTAGCCCAAACTATGTGTACATAGTAAAACTTAATTTAATGTGTTTATGATTACATTACATGATTTATCAAACTAACATATAAAAAAAGAATAGAAATCTAGTTCTAATTGTTTGAAGATGGCTGGGACAGAGCAGAGTTAATTAATTTAATAAATTTATAAGGTCTAGGTTCATAAATATCAAGATCAGGGTATTCACTGGAGAGATCGTTGTACAAACGGCACATTCTTGAGATGGGGTTATAGTAACAAATATTGTTCCGGTAAATGTGAAGGTGAAACGGTCTGTAATAACGAGTACGGGTAAAGCAGTTGAGATTAAGTTTGTTAAGCAAAAAAGGGGAATCGATTTTAGAGTGTAAGATTTTGTGAAGAAGCTTAAGATCCAGTATCTTTCTTCGGTTTTCGAGGGAGGTGAGTTTAAAGTAGTTCAATCTTTGTTCATAATTTAGAAGAGAGTTACTCTTATTAAAGCGGCATGACAAAATCTTAAGCATTTTGTTTTGCACGCTGTCAATATTATTAATATGAACTTCGTAGAAGGGAGACCAAACTTGGCAGCCGTATTCCAAAATACTTCTCACAAGAGCCTGAAATAGATAAATAATACTACCGGGTTTTTTGAAGTCCTTCGTGTTTCTTATTATGAAACCAAGAAGTTGACGGGACCTTTTAGTTATGTGTTCATAATGCTGTCTGAAAGATAACTCCGCGTCGAAAAGCACGGCAAGGTCACTAGCGACAGTCTTGCGATCTAAGGCTATGCCATCTAATGTGTATGTGTAAATAATTTTGTGATGTTTTTTAGTGAAAGAGATGACATAGCACTTGCTCACATTGAGACACATTTTATTGACAGAACACCATTCGCTTAGGCATTTCAGGTCATTTTGTAATGTAATACAGTCATTAACATTATTAATTTTAGAAAACACCTTAAGATCATCGGCATATAAAAGACAGTGGCTCGACATTTTATTGATTAGATCATTTATAAATATTATAAATAATAACGGACCCAAATGGGAGCCTTGTGGTACTCCTGATGTGACTGACGTAGGTGATGATATGAACCCTTTTATGGCAACAAGTTGACTTCTGTTTTGCAGATATGACATGATCCAACGTAGCAAACTTCCATGTATACCGAGGGCGGATACTTTATGACAAAGAATTGTGTGGTTCACTTTATCGAATGCTTTACTAAAATCTGTGTACACTGCATCTACTTGACCACCGACGGCAAAAGATGAGCATAGGAAATGTTTATACTCCAACAGATTGCTGATTGTAGATCTACCTTTAATAAAACCATGTTGTTTATCAGAAAGAAAGGGTTTAACCTGGCAGAAAATATATCCATAGACGAGAGACTCGAATAGTTTCGCAATACATGATAAGATACTTATCGCAGTTTGATTTGTCACCTGACTTTAGCACTGGGACAATGTGAGCTGTTTTCCAGACGGTCGGGAATATTCGCGTTTGGAGAGATCTATTGTATAATATGACAAGAGGAAGACTGAATTCCTCTCCGCACATTTTTATAAAAGATATTGGAATACCGTCTGGCCCTGCCCCTTTATTCGAGTCAAGTTGTTTAATTTTAAGTAGAACGTCTTCTCTCTTAATATCTATATTTGCCAAGCAACTGCCCAGATCATACGACAAATGTCTGAAGTCTCTAGTTAGATTACTAACTGAGTATTCATCCTGAACCAAAACAGAACCGAAATAATTTGAGAAAAGCTCGCATATACCAACTCCGTCCGATGATGATTGCTGGCAGTAGTTGACAGTCTGCGGTATAGAGACATGTCCTTTTTTACTATTAATGAACCTCCAGAAACCCTTTATGTCATTATCCAGAGAATCCTCAACAGAAGACACGAAATTACGGTAACATGATGTCGTAAGCCTTTTACATCGAGCACGTAGTAGAGAAAATGTATCGTAATCCCTGGGGTTCCCATACATTTTAAACTGACGGTGGAATCTATTCTTCTCCTCTAGACAGTTTTTTAGTGCCGGGCTGTACCATATGGGGAAGTTATAACCTTTGGACTTGCTCAGGGGTGTATGTTTCTTAATAATTTCATTGAGCTGGCTATAGAAAGTCCTCACACTTTCATCCAAATTCGGTGAACATAGACTTTCATACCATTTAACGTTATGTAAATCACTGTTAATTTTACCGAAGTCGCATTTATGAAAATTGAATTGCATATCTTTTTTATTAGTCAAGGATTTTGTAATCCTAATTTCTGAGGCATCAATCACGAAAGCCGGATGGTGACGGTCTAGTCGGGTCAAGGCGTCAGCACCGTAGACCTGGATATTATCTATTGTGGAAAGGACAAGGTCTAGATATACATTATTATGATAAGGAATATTTTGGAACTGATTAAGATTGCAAATAGACATTGTCTCCATCAAAAGCCTCGCTTTATGATCCAAGGGATCACCTGGAACCAGTGCTGTTGAAGTAATAGACCTGGTCCAGGTTATGTTGCGCGTGTTGAAGTCTCCAACTATAAGGAATGTTTCGGATTCCTTAGCTTTAAGTATACTTACTTGAAGATAATCATAAAAAGAGGATAACTCGTCTTTCATTATGTGCGGAGGGAGGTAGCAAACACAAATATTTAAAGTAGGTTTATGGTCATGATCAATTATGCTTACCCAGACATCTTCAACCAAGCTCTCCGTGGCTGTTTGACGGAGGACGTTTAGATCTTTTCTGGTGGCAATAAGTACTCCACCGCCTTCATCCTTACATATTGTCGTTTCTTGTCGATCACGGCGAAAGATATTGTATCGATTATCCAGAATTTCTCCGTCAAACACCCCGGCGTTAAGATTTGTTTCAGTCAAGCAGATAACATCATAATTTAAGTTAGTAGCGTTTATGTATACATCAGTTAGCTTGGATCGGATCCTATTTACGTTTTGATAAAATATGTGTAGCATTTATAATTAAAATATTATTACAGCAAAGTAGAATCAAAGGAAGGTATGTACTTAAATAATATTTTTTAGGATATCAATATTTTTAACATGAACGTGGGGAGCGCCTTCACTTTTGCGTAGGTAAACCTGTCCGTTGCGCACCCAGGCGTACTGGTAATTATTATCCTTCTTAAATTTGCGTGCAGCAGCGTACAGTTGTTTCATTTCTGGTGAAAGATGTTCTTTGACGTAAATTCTCATTCCAGCATCAGAGAGACCAACGTGCGTGCTGTTCAGCAGGTTGTTGGGATTAGATTAAATTGAAATTGAATTAAATCATCCATAGCCAATGAGTATTCATTTATAACTTTCTTAGAGTTCAAATATGCACTGTTTAGTGATCTCAATGAATCCTCTAAGCTTTGGATTTTCAAATGTAAGTTTTGTGTGTCAGTTTCATACATCAACTTAGTACTTTCTAATGATAATACACACATATTCAAATCATGTAATAAGTTTACATTTTTCTTGCTTACTTTTAAGTTTTTAGTACACAATTTATTATGTTTTATTAATTTCTGAGTTTTCCGTATATACCTATTTATTTTAATGTATTTTTTCAGTTTGTTATTGCTGCAACTTAATAACCTTGATGTGGGCAATGTGTCATTAGTTAAATCAATGACATCATCAAGGCTTCCAGTTGTAACAGTAACCAGCTGCGGGCTGATCCCTACGACTTCACTGTAGAGCCTCTGGGTCTGCAACGCTGCGGTGTTTTCCTTCTCCTCCTGGAGTGCATGTATTTGTTCATGGGCATCGAACAATGCTTTCTCCTGGGAATCAATCGATTTCAGGGCTTGCTCGTACTCTGCACTACATACAGTGAAGCTATCTACGGTGACCTGCAGCTTGTCCCGCTCAACAATTACATCACTACATTCTTGTTCTAATACACATAATTGTTTCTTTAGCTTATCTCTACTTTCAATTACTGATAGCTCTTTCTAATTTTCCTCCCTTTCACAGAGTAATTCGGTGACCATTTCCTTTGATTTTTTTAATTCTAGTAAGGTAACTTTGAGCTTGTCATTTTCCTGCTGTCGGGAGGCGACAGCAGCAGCTCTGCGGGTCATCATGGTTACAGTTGAGATAAGAATCAAGGAATTGCACACCAAAACAATGCGAAATTACTTACGTGGAATAGTAACGTTTTTCAGCGTTTGCACATCACTAATTGCTATGAAATATATTTTAAACGATGTTAAATATAATAATTTAACAATAAGGTAACAAAAAGCGATGAAAGTGTACGGAAATAACAAATACTTTTAAATTTATAACCTGCAACGGTCACAAATTTAACATGTTTCGAGACACTAGTAAACGTCACTAAAACACACTGCAAACAATAGAAATACTTAACATTACACTATAATCCTAAAATAACACTAAATTGGGCTCAGAATTACACTAAATCATATTGAAATATAATTTTTTCTAGGGACATAGTGAAATCAGCTGTTTGCCGTTTGATAGCCAGTGTTACCCGCGGACGGGACCCCCCCCGAGGGGAAGGGGGCAGCGCGGGGGGTAACAGGCGGGACAGCCGGGGTTCGGTCGCCGCTGTCCAGGGTCAGCGAGGACTTCGGGCCGCTGGCTCACCGCGTGTTACGGGCGGGTGTCAGATGGCACCTATGAGTGGCGCGAAGGCTAGGAGCCCACCACCTTCTGCGCCACCCTGCCCGTCGCTCTGGGAGGCGAACAGGGAGGCGAACAGTCGGATGTCGCCCCCATTCCTAGAGCGCCCCAGGTTGGATCCGCTCTCCCCCCTCCATCCACGGTGGCCACCGGGCACACCGTACACAGTCCGGTATGGTCGGGTACCGGGACAGCGAGGGGCCTATTATGCGGGTTGGGACCCCCTGATGTACATGCGGTCTGATATGCCACCGGTGGCATATCAGCAGCCGAGTTACCAGGCCGACGGAGGTCTGAGAGGGTTCGGATCCCGCGGGGGTTCCCGCTAGGGACACGCCGCCCACTTACAAGGTGCCGCCACTCCACAGACGGTTATGCTCCCCACCGCCTCGGTGATAGCGTGGAGTTCGGACGGGAAATCTTGTGTAGCACGAGCACTATTGGACTCGGGGCCCCAGGGGTGCTTAGTCTCGTGCAACCTTGTAAGACGGTTGGGCATTTCGGTAAGGGAGTACCCACATTCCATTCGGGGAATTGGGAACACGGAAGTCGGTTCCGTTAAGGGAGTATGTCGGATTACTCTCTCGTCACGGGTGGATTCATCGGTGAATCTGACGGTCACGGCATTAGTCATGCCTAATGTGAAGGGCTCACACCCTCACGTACGGTTGTCGCCCTCGGTGCGACAGTTGGTCGCTGGGCTGTCACTGGCAGACCCGGAGTTCGATATTCTGGGCCCAGTAGACATTTTATTGGGTGTCGATGCCTTGGGATACCTGTTAGTGCCAGGTGTCCACGTGTTGCAGGCGACTGGTCTGGTTTCGGTCAACACCAGACTGGGCCATGCGGTAATGGGTCCGGTCATGCCGGCTGCCCCACGCCTAGCGACTCGTAGTCCCTTATTCGGTTCTGTACTCTCGGAGGTGATACAGAAGTTTTGGGAGGTGGAGGAACCACCTACGGTACGCCGGTTGGACCCGGTTGAAGAAGAGTGTGAACAGTTTTATCGGAACAATACTGGTCGCCTTCGGTCAGGTCGATTTCTCACACGTCTTCCATTTCGGAGTGATCGACCACCGCTGGGCAGTTCACACCATGCAGCCGAGACGCGGCTTCTGTCGATGGAACGACGCATGAAGCGTGACGGGATTTTCCGGCAGAAGTACGTCGACTTCATGCGGGAATACGAGTCGCTCGGCCACATGTCGGTTTCGGGTATTGACTGGAAGCGTGAAGACCACTGCTTCCTGCCTCATCACGCGGTCTTGAGGACCCCGGAGGGCAAAATACGGGTAGTGTTCGATGGATCGGCATCAACATCTAACGGCATGAACCTGAACCAGTGTTTGCATTCAGGGCCGAAGTTGAATCATGACATCGCGGATGTTATCACACGGTTCCGTCGACACAATGTTGTGTTTGTAGCTGACATCCGGATGATGTTTAGACAGACGGTCATTCACCCTGACGATAGACGGTATCAGCTGATACTGTGGCGAGAGAGCCCAGATCAGCCCATCAGGGTGTACGAGTTGAACACCAACACGTACGGGCTACGGTCTAGTCCTTATTTGGCGATTCGCACTCTTCGGGAGTTAGCGGATCGAGAACGGTTAAATTTCCCTAGAGGAGCAGCGATCCTGGAGCAGGACCTCTACGTGGACGATATCTGTACCGGTGCAGATTCCGTGGAGGAGGCGCTCGCTCGACGGGACGAGCTAGTTGAGCTCTTACGGGGTGGAGGTTACGAGCTCCGGAAATGGATGTCGGACTCTCCAGAGTTACTGACTGGACCAGCAGGATCCCCACATTTTTGAAAATTTGGAAAATCCAAATATGTTGTCGGTATTAGGCGTCCAGTACCAGCCGGTGTCAGACATGTTCTCGTATCGGGTCGAGTTGGACTCCCCGAAGGTCTGGACGAAACGGAACGTCCTCTCAACCGTGGCTAGGACATTTGATCCAAACGGGTGGATCACCCCGGTAACATTTCAGCTCAAGTGTTTTATGCAGCAATTGTGGTCTGCTGAGCTGAAATGGGACGACCCGATCGGCGGGTCATTGAGCTCGGAGTGGGACTCGTTCTTTTCGACCCTCCCTGGCATTAATCAGATTTCACTGCCACGGAGGTTGGTCCCCACCAAACGATACACCGCCACCCTGCATGGGTTTTGCGATGCCTCGGAGAAGGGCTACGGAGCTGCGGTGTATCTGCGTACGGTCGACTCCTCGGGGGAGGTTGATGTGCGGTTGGTCATGGCCAAGAGCAAGGTTGCGCCGTTGCGCACTCGCCTGACCATTCCCAAGTTAGAGCTTTCGGGAGCGGCTCTCCTGACTCGTCTGCTCAACCACACGATGACGGTTCTTCGTGGGTCAATAGCGTTGGAAGATACGGTCTACGCTTGGACGGACAGCCAGATCGTGTTATGCTGGCTGAAGGCTTCAGTTCACAAGCTGGAGATTTTTGTGGCGAATCGGGTTTCGCAGATTTTGACTTCGGAGGTTCCCTTAATCTGGAGACATGTTCCAGGGGAAATGAACCCAGCAGACTGTGCGTCTCGTGGGTGTCATGCTCCGGAGTTGGTTGGACATCCCTTGTGGTGGAGTCCAAAATGGTTGACTCAAGCCAAATCGGATTGGCCAATGAGTCCACGCGTTACCACGGCGAACGGCGCCTTGACAGTCGGTGTCTGTACGACGCAGCCAGAGCCGGAAAAGGAGATCAGCCTGCTGGAACGGTACAGCTCGCTCGACAAGCTGGTCAATGTGACCGCCTGGATCTGCCGATTTGCGCGAAATTGTCGGAATTCTGAGGCGCAACGAGTGCGGACACCGGTCCTGACACCACGGGAACGGAACCATGCGTTGTTCGCATTGGTACGGAACGTGCAGACGGTGCACTTTAAGTCCGAATTGGACATTCTGAGACGCGGACGCGTCCAACTGAAGGGAGCTGTGGCTCGGCTCAACCCGTTTATTGACCCTCAAGGATTGCTGAGGGTAGGAGGTCGGCTGCGGAATGCCAACCTGCCTTATGCGGCTCGCCACCCGTTGTTACTCCCTAGGAAAGGGAAGTTGGTCGAACTGTTGATACAGGATCGACACATTCGGAATGGGCATATCGCATGCCACGCCTTGATGGCGTTTCTCCAGCGCGAGTTCTGGATTCTATCGGGAAGACGCTTAGTGCGTAGCGTCGTATTTCGGTGCCTGCCTTGTTATCGGGCCAAGGCGGCTACGATGCAGCCCCAGATGGGCGATTTGCCCTCGGATAGGGTTAACGAAATCCGGCCCTTTGCGGGTGTCGGAACGGATTTCGCGGGACCATTCATGGTCAAGTCTTCACAGCTACGGAACGCCAGATTAGTGAAGGCATACCTGTGCGTCTTCGTGTGCTTGGCCACAAAGGCAGTCCACTTGGAGGTAGTCAGTGACCTCACTACAGGGGCATTTATCGCATGTCTAGATCGGTTCGTCTCACGAAGGGGCCTCCCGACATTAAACCGTTCGGACAACGGCACAAATTTTGTCGGAGCCAGGCGATATCTGCAGGAGGTCACTCAATTCCTGAACGGTAATCAGGATGCCATCGGTACGGCTTGCTCCCGACGAGGGATTGAATGGGTTTTCAGTCCGCCGGGATGTCCTCATTGGGGAGGAATATGTGAGGCTGCGGTTAAATCGGCTAAGTCGCACCTGACGAGGATCATCGGTGAGACCTCTCTACGCTTTGAAGAGCTTGCGACGCTGTTCTGTAGAATTGAAATGATACTGAACTCGCGTCCGTTGTGCCCGCTCAGTTCGGATCCAAATGATTTGGAAGCGTTGACGCCGGGTCACTTCCTGATAGGTCAGCCCCTTAACGCCCTGCCAGAATACCCATTCGGTGATGTTAAGTTAAGTCGGTTAACTAGGTGGCAGATGTTGCAGCAGATGGCTCAAGATTTTTGGAAACGGTGGTCCCTTGAGTACTTGCACATCTTGCAGCAGCGCCTTAAGTGGACTGACCGGATGAGCCCCCCTCAAGTCGGTGATTTGGTGCTGATTAAGGATGCGAACCTGCCATCATTGAGATGGAGACGACGACGGATCGTCAATTTGTACACGGGTCGGGATGGCACGCCTCGATCAGCAGAAGTCAGGGTGGGGGACTCGGTCCTCAAGAGAGCGGTCGCAACACTTTCTCGCCTTCCTATTGATTAGGGACAGGTTCGGGCCTGTCCGGGCGGGTGACTGTTTAATATTTATGCTTCGGAAACGCACCGTTTTTTTGTTGCGCGAATCGATCGCGAGTAATCGAGACATCACTAGCGAAAACGGACTAGCAGCTGTCACTCGTACCGGAACGAGATGTAAAATTGGAGGTTATTTTTCTCTTGCTCTTTGTTGTCTCATCGGGAGAATAACATGGCGGCTCGGGCCCCGTGGCATTGATGGTATTTCGGTGTACCAATTATCATACAGGCATCGGGCCTGGTCGAAGTGTAAATCTACCTCATAGCGTCGGGCTATTGATCGTAATTAGATTCGCGTCAGCGGTCAAGTGATCCTTGTTGGTTGGACATCGTCGTATCGGTAGCGGCGACTCCACGTGACGGCAGGCAGCACGCCGGCGACGGCGTCGGCAGCGACGGCAAGATTCAATCCATATCCGATCCCAAACTGTGCCCTTTTCCCGAATTCCCGTCTCGAATCGAGCTTTCGATTTCCTGCCTACGGAGACAAGGTCAGTAACAAATTCATCACTTCTTTTCTCTCACATGGCAAAGGCACATCCCCCTCATGATCCCACGCCGTTCGGTAGGCGTGGGAAATTAAACACACATTGTAACTGTTCTCATATCAAGCTGTGTGTGTGTGTGTGTGAGGGTGCGCGTGTGTGAGGGTGCGCGTGTGTGAGGGTGTGTGTGTGTGTGTGTGAATGTGTGTGTGTGTGTGTGTGTGTGTGTGTGTGTGTGTGTGTGTGTGTGTGTATGTAGAGAGTCCAATTTAAACCACATAGTTTATCTAGTGCTATCACACCCGATCACAAGATACGGGTTCGATACCCACGATTTGTCGTACTTTGATTCATACAAATACCGTGTATGCAGAGTCCAATTTAAACCGCATTGTTAGTTTATCTAGTGGCATCACACCCGATCAGAAGATAGGGGTTCAATACCCTTAACTCAGTTAAGTTAACGGGTTACCATGTTATCATACTTTACTTTATTTCTGATATTTTTTGTTTCAGCGCAAAGAAGCGAAAGCCGGATTTGTTCGCCATCCTGCGCGGTGAGGAGCAGGCGTCCGGAGTTGAAAACGGAAGAAAAAACAACGTGTCGTCGAGTTTTACGGCGAAGGTCATTTTCAATGTAAAGATAAAAAAAATATTTTTATAAATAAATTATTTAAAGATAAATTTATTAAAAAACCAATCCTGCGTATGGTGATTTTTTTATTGACCTTAAAGTCTATCATATTAAAGATGTGATAGCTACAAATCCTGAAGAGCGTTACAAAAAAGCGCTTGCGGCGCTCAAACTACAGTGCACCGATGACTCAGAGGCTTGGGAGGGTGTACAGCGAGTCCTCTCTAACGCATATGAGCTGTTCAAGGGTGGTGAAAGTGTGTATTTTACAGACAAGTAAAAATACACACTTTGAGCTGTTTATGAACAGCTTAGATTTCGTCATCTTATGACTCCTTTTAGTTTAATAACTGGTTTTGTATTTGTTAATTTTCAATTAGTGTTGGACCAATTTCATGTATTTTTGTGACTTGATTAAATTATTAGTTTCTATTATATTCTTTTCACAAATCATCATCATCATTTAAATGGAGGTAGTTATACACTGTCCGAGTGGTCATAAAAATGATGTATTCAAATATATGAGTTTCGTTTGTTGCCTGTGAAATCGGCTTTGTTTAGATCATTTTAATTATCTACGTGGATAAAGAAGATTTTTTTCACACACTATTTATACATTATTATAGCTACTTCAAATCAAATATACAAAACCTAATCTAACTAAATGATAAGATAAAAAGAAAAGTTATTTTAAATTCAGTATTCAGTAGTAGTAGTTAGTACTTAATTAGCATTATATATTTTTTTTTAGGTACTTACATTCGATTTAAAATGCCGTTTTGTGTGTCCTGTTCAACATCAGTTGAGAACCGAGTATGGATAGGTCATTTACGTTGCAATGCACATAAACAAAACATTGAAAAGGTCAGGCATAGTGATGGCGTGGATATAGTTGCATCAGCATTTCGTTCACGAATTGTCACTTATCGCCTTACTGCTGATGATGATTAGCTGCATAAGGATCGTTAATCTCATTTTTAAATTCTAAAAAGAGCGTCATAAATTCTCTTTTAGATGATTCATTAAAAAAACACACGTGTGTTAAAGTCAACTTTGAGGTTTTTGGTATGTTTTTATCATTCAAAAACGATACACAGGAAATGAAATATTTTGGCACCAAAAACATGGTGCTTTACTATAATTATGACTTTGACGAATGCTTGAAAGGAACTTGCTCTAACCTTGAAAAGATAATTCAAGAGTTTCAGGGACAGGACAGTGGTTGGACATATGTAGGAATGTCTCATCTCGAAATCAATATAAATAAATATCAACCGTTGCGCGCCTCAAGTTACATAAGGCTACCTAAATTTATTCAGAATGAAAAGGCATGTTTAACCTTTAACTGGTGACAAGGGGTCTTACAGGCCCAGCGGCGTCAGTAAAACAACATTTTGGCACCTTCTCCGGGTTTCCTTGGGCTCATCACCTGAGTAGCTTCGAGTTTACTTGCGTCCATGCCGTAGAAGGGGATAGCTGTGTCGGACAGGCTCAAATCGGTAAGTTACATTGGCGTAAAGTTCGGCAGGGGTCTCTCAGACCCCATGTCACCACTTACGTAATTTTTTACGTAATTTTGTTGTATTGTTTTTTAAAATTTTTAACCGAGAACAATCAAAACTCCAGGAAAGCAGGAGCCAGTTGTCTTCCTCGATAAAAGCGCCAATCAAATTACCAGTTTGAATCGTGTCCGAAACGTGTGTGCTTGCAGTGTGCAAAAAAATTATGCCCAGACTGCATATAAAAATTGGCAAAGTTCGACCATTGTCAATTTCGTGAAAATACACTTTTGATTTTAGTTGTTTTTTTTTCTTAATTCATTATTACTTCAATATTATAGAAAAAATTGTTTTTTTGTCAAAATATGTTGATTAATTTTTTGCTTATGTAAATTGTGATCTCATCTCTAGTTTTTTGATTGTTAAGACGACACGACATACATCAAAATTGCAAGATCGTAACAAAAAAATATGTTCAGAGTATAGTTATTTGTTTTATTTTATCCATTTATTTATGATAACACATTTTTTACATACTCTGGCTAGCTACCACACTTAATTTCTATGATTTGTACTAGATACCACAGTGGGCCTCTCAGTCCCCTCGTCACCAGTTACGTTACACAAAAACCATGTCACCAGTCAAAGGTTAAACATACGCAACAAAGATCAGTGCTGTTTTATGTGGTGTGTTACAGCAGCTCTCTACCCTGTAAAAAGTCATCCCGATAGAGTTTCATCATATCCACATTACAGTTCACTCTTCAATACTGCTGGTATGCAATTTCCTGTAACCTTTTCAGACATAAAAACGTTTGAAGAGAATAATCCAAATATCAGTTTTATTGTTTATGGGCTAGAAAACTCGAGAACAGTTACAGGACCTTTGTACAAGTCAGACACCCATGTCATTAAGAAAACAATAAACTTGTTATTGATCGACAGAGGCAACGAATATCATTTCTGTTTGATTAAAGACCTGTCTCGACTCGTTCGGAGTCAGGTAACAAGACATCATAGCAAACTGTTTTTTACGAGACTTGCTTAGTATTCATTCCTACAAATGAAGTGCTGGAAAAACACCTTTGCACTGGTGTTGCAACAGTTCTACCTGAAAAGGGGTCAGTCATTAAATTCCAAAACTTTGCTCGAAAACAAAACACGCCTTTTGTTATTTATACTGATTTCGAGACATTGCTTGAACCACACGGACAGAATAGTGGTGCAACTACAACCACTCATCGTCATACACCCTCCGCATTCGCGTATAACATTGTTTGTTGCGAAGACCCGAGCCGCAATCGCATCGCGTCTTATCGCGGTCCTGACTGTGTTTAAAAGTTCGTGCAATCAATCAATCAAGACGCGAAAGATTTACACGCACATTTAACAAATGTCGCTTCAATGATATTTAATGATGATGATAAGATAAAATTTGATAACGCAACTCATTGCCACATATGCGGAAATTTGCTATTTTCGGATAAAGTGAGAGACCATTCTCATATTTCAGGCGAATTTCGCGGTGCATCACACGCAATTTGCAACTTGCAGTATAATAATAATAATAGTATAAGTCACCGAAATTAATACCTGTATTTTTCCACAACTTATCGGGTTATGATTGCCATTTATTTATAAAAGATCTAGGCAAAGCACCAGGAGCTATCAAAATAATGCCAACCAAAGTAAATTACATTTGTTTCACATAATTTGTACCAGTGGATAATGGGGACATTGTTCAACTTCGTTTTGTAGATTCATACAAGTTTTTGAGCGCTGGTTTGGATAAACTTGCGAAAACACTGAAAAAAGCAAATTTCCGTCACTTAAAAAGTTACTATCCTGATGAGAAAAAATTATGTTACTGACTCGTAAAGGAATCTATCCTTATAAGTATATGCGCGGTTGGGAACAATACAGAGAAGAAAAAAAACCTGCTAAACACTTGTTTTATAGTTCCTTGCAGAACCTGGAAATAGTAGGCGTACCAGAAGTCGAAGGGGAATCAACCCACGGATTGGTCAAAAGCATCGCGACATGCGTGGGAGTTGAACTGGGAGCCGATGACGTCGAGTTCGCGCATCGAGTGCAGCCCCTACGCGCAGTGGCTGGCAAGCCGCGCGCCCTAGTCGTCCGCTTTAGGCAGCAGAATGTCAAGGACACGCTCTACGCGGCAGCTCGTAAACATCACGACCTAGACACTGCGCAAATCGGCATCAATGGGCCTGCGAAGCGCATTCACGTCAATGAACACCTGACTGTTAAAACCAAGAAACTGTTTAGCTCTTGTAAAACTAAAGCTAGTAGCTCTGACTATAAATACGTCTGGACAAAAAACTGTCGCATCTTTGTGAGGAGGGCCATAAATGCACCACATATACTGATATCAACAGAAGCAGATCTAATGAAAATTGTTTAAAATTAATTCTATACTACTATACCTACATATTATATAACTTAGTAAACCCCACCCCTAAAACCTACTTACTATACTTGCCCGACAACACTCTGAAATTACAAAACATAAATACACATACTTATCACAACACACACACACACACCCGCGAGAGCACTATCTCACTATGACAGTATTTACAACAAACTTATGTTTGATCGTTTATTTGAATGATAAAGGTATGTAAATATAGAAATATAACATTTTGATAAATTACAGTAACATGGATTTTACAAAAACATATAAAGTGATAATCACAATGTAGTTTTCATACTCAACATTTCATTAGTTAATTTCATTCTAGTCTTTTGTTTACCACTCTCTCGAATAGGAAAATTGAGATTTAAATTATCTAACAAATTAAATAACTCTTATACGAAACATAGCAATAAAGGAAAGAGGTACAATTTAAGTTATAAAACTGAATTATATATTATTTAATTGAATTACATTAAAACAATGAAAAAATCGAGTGTGTAAAAAGAACTTTTTTTTTTTTTTTTTATGTTTGATCATTTATTTGAATGATAAAGGTATGTAAATATAGAAATATAACATTTTGATAAATTACAGTAACATGGATTTTACAAAAACATATATAAGTGATAATCACAATGTAGTTTTCATACAATGTTAACTCTATTTATATGTTACATCATAATTATTTCGAGTCAGCCTAAAATTTACACTTCATAGTCTACGAATTTTTTATCAAAATATAAACGGTCTAAGAACCAAGACGGTAAATATATATAATAGTATCGCCGCATTTAGCTACGACCTTATACTAATAACGGAAACAAAACTATGCGAAGGGTTCCTTAATGCGGAAATCGCCGATCCCGACCGCTATAATATATTCCGCCGTGACCGTGTATCTGCGACGGCTGGTGGCGGCATTATGGCACTAAGCGCGCCCGCGCTCAACGCCCGCGCACGGCCTGAATGGCATCGAGACGACCACGAGAGTATTTGGCTTACTGTACCGGGTAGCACAATGGCTACCAAAAAAGACCTGCACATTGTGCTGGTATACTTACCCCCGGATTCAAATCTACCCGTACGCATACAGTGTTTTCTGGAAGCGCTGAGTGAAATCACGCAGCGACACCCAGATGACTTATATCTTATAGTTGTGGATTTTAATTTACTTTGTTTGAATTGGGACTCTGGAGTACCGTTGTGTACGAGGAAAGTCTCGGTAGCGCTTCAGAATTCCGGCTCAAACCTAGCAAACTTGATGAGTTTTTTTGGATTTAGGCAATATAATAGGCTAAAAAATTGTTGTGGTAATGTCCTGGATTTAGTCTTCACAAATTTCGCTATAGACGTACAACAGGCTCCCTCACCATTAGTGGCCGAAGACCGTTTTCACACGACCCTGGAAATAGAGACTAATGATATTAATATTCTGGAAATCCCCACTACCAGACAACTTAGGTACCAATACAGAAAAGGTGACTATGAAGCTATGAACGATTACTCTTCACTTCTTGTTTGGTCTGGCCTAAACACAGGCTCGACCGATGATGCGGTCTGCCTGCTGAACTCAAATATACATAATGCTATCTGTTCCGGGGTGTCCGGAGCTATGAGACTGATTTAACTGAAAGACTGATTAAACTGATAATAAAACTGTATTGAAATACTGGTAAAACTCTATGGATGAAGTACTGAGCAAATTATAATGAGAACGCGACGATCGCTTGATGGCTGTACACGAACTGACCCAAAAAGTAGGTAATTGCCAAAAGTGCAATATTGAACGATAATACAATGCTGATTTTACTATTGTACGTGTTAGCTCGTACATATTCCCGGGCGAGAGAAATGGGTTTAGTATAGATGATAAGATGCTGATATGATACATGATGATTTAAGCTTAAATAACTAAAATATTTCATTTTGTTAGTAGCTTAAGATTAAAATATTCTCACTGATACTGCACTTTTCTACATATAATGTTATCGAAACCATATGTTTATAAAACTAAGAATCTAAATGTCCGTCCGATATTTTAAAAACTAGTTGATTCACTATAGGCGAAGAACTAGTGTCTTTCATTAACACTCGCGTACTTTGATCGTTACTAAAAAGGGTACGCTTTGCTGGTCCCGGCGCACACGCACTTATTTTGGTAAATTCACTCAATTCACTGTAATGTTCAATACACTGTACACTGGTGGATGCTGCCGCTGCGGGCGAAGCCGCCGGTGGCTCCGCTGCGGCCGCGGCGCAAGCAGGCGTGAGTCGACAACTGAAGCGCCGCCACGCCCACACCACGACGATGACTGCTACCAGAGCGAACAATATGTATATCGCTGCATAATGATGTATATCATTGTATGATACTCCGACTGCTAGAGGCTCGTTGTTTTTCATTATCTCAATATTCTTTTCGATTTTTTGAAGCTGTATCTGATTAAATTTTGAATCGACTCTGTCCATTTTGGATGTCGATACATTTGGTAATGATATATTGATAATATGATTTATTTGGGAAATTTCTGGTGCCTCTATTTTGGCGCTCACATTAATCTGTGTAAATTCATGTCTGTGTGAGTATATGAAGAAGTCAGCTGTTTTGATAACGCATCCTTGATCTATCTTGAAGAATCCAACGTGAGTCATTGTTAGTGGGGTAATCTGATCGCCACATACAAGTTTCAATTGACACGGCTCGCAACAAAAATAGATATAAAAATTTATTTTGTTTAGCTCAATCCATTTATTGCTACATGGTCTTGTTATCGTATTACATCTTCTTGTGTTTGGTAATACTTCGCATAAACTTTTATCGTCCTTGATCATACGAATCGGCCTCTTGATATGGCATAGAATATGTTCCGGATCTTTATGTAAACAAAACCGTATTTCCTGAATATATATCTCAATGAACGCATCTCGCCGTAGATCGACTGCGATGTAATTTGACACTGGGACTACTGTTATCTCTTTATTTTCAATCTGTCGGGGAATCGGGATCACCTTTAAAACTTCGTACGTGTCTTCTCCAATGAGGGGTATCTTGATTTCAAATATAATAAAGTTGGCTGTAACTCTTGCACGCACTTGTAGCAAGTTATATATCTGTGATAAACTGTCTGTTTTCTTGATTGGTAGCGACAAGTCCTTTGGGAGCTGCTCAGAAATCACACCAAGTTCATGTCGTAACTGATCCGGGGTAAGTAAATGGAAATTGAATTTGCCGTTATAAATATTGGTCACTGATTCCAGCAGCATCTGATGAATATTTTTTAGATTGAATAAAATATTGTTTGCAATCATTGCGGTTGATAAAAAACCGCTGATAAGCGATTCATTCTGAACGGCAAAATTTACTTGATAAACTGCATTTTCGATGTCGTTAAGTTTCTTGTTTATTATCTTATGATGCTTGTCCATCATAACTTCTGTTCGTTTTAGCATATTAAACTCCGCTTCTACTACGGACGTTTGATTTTTCCACAGTGAAGCCAGGTGGTTCTGATTCGTCTTGATAAGGTTTATATCACGCTCATATTTTTCCGCAAAATGCTCATCCAAAACGCCGAATAGGCTGTTAGCAATATATTCTATTCCATTGATAAGGCCGCGGCGCCGACGACGAAGCGATGTTTTGGTGTTATGATTCATAATAATATCATGATAATATTGAAGTTCAGTGGCCTCATGACGCAGCTGCAACATGATGCCTTCGCAATGGGACTGCAACTGTATTTTTGTACATATGTTACTCAGGTATGTTATGTACTTTGCCAGTGCCATATTTCCTTCTTGATAAGGTTGAGTATCATAATAGACAACAAGGCGCCAGTCGTCCCGAATTAAATTCATGTTATTATTCCGATCAAAATACAGGGTGTTGTTGTTCTGTAGCGGAGATATATTGTAGGCGCAGTTTATAGATGGTACTGCTAAAAACATGAAAAATAGAGTCATGAGTACTGATGATATAACTGAGGATGTCTTTCTGATTCTTGATTTAGGTTTTGTCTCTTTTGTTTCTTCTGATTTATTTCCTTGTTCTTGCTCTGCATTCTGGCTGACTGGCAGAATAGCAAGTTTTATGACTGGCCTTTTCATGAGGCCACCCTTTGTTTTAAAGTCACAACTCTCACTAAACCATCTCCGCCGGGATGCAGTTGTACTACACGGCCCAAAGCCCATTTTCCGGGGGGAAGGTTTTCGTCCTTGATTATCACTACGTCATTTAATTTGATATTGGGGTGAGAATGACGCCACTTGCTACGTGATGAGAGTTGTGATAAATATTCGTCACGCCAACGAATCCAGATATCACTGAATATTTTCTGAGTCAGATGCCATCTTGTTCTTAGATCTTTCTCGGTATCATAGAGGGTCAAAATGGTACCGCTCGCCAAAAAGTGTGACGGTGTCAAAAATCTAGGTCGTCGGGGTTTTCTGTTATTGTGCAGAGTGGGCGTGAATTCAGGCATCCTTCTAGTTGACTTAGAAGTGTGGAAAACTCTTCAAAAGCTAGGTTCTGATCGCCTAATACTCTTTTCAGGTGGCGTTTTAGGCTTTTGACTGCAGCCTCCCAGAGCCCCCCTGCTGAGGGCCAAGAGGGTGCGTTGAAGTGCCATTCGATGCCCATGCTTGCTATCTCTGCTCGAAATTCTTGATCAAATGTTTCTTGCAATGCTGCTAATTCTTGTTTTAGTACTTTATTGGCCCCTATAAAGTTAGTACCCTGGTCACTGTATAGATGTCCGGGCTGGCCCCTCCGGGCAGATAGTCTTTTTAATGCAGCCAGAAAGGCCGACGTTGTTAAATCGGAGACCAGCTCTAGATGTACAGCTTTCGTAGCCATACATACAAACACTGCCACGTACCCCTTCGTGGTCTTGATACCACGGCCCTTGTTAGCTTTGACGTTGACGTGGCCAGTGTAATCTACGCCGCAGTGATAGAATGGGCGCGATGGGCTGATACGTGCTGATGGTAAGTCTCCCATTAACTGAGGGTGAAGAATGGGGCTGTGCTTTCTGCATTTCACGCATAAGCGTAGTCGTTTTTTAGTATTTGTTTGTTTGTTGTTGCCACCCAAAAGCCAATATTTCTGTCTGATGAAAGCTGTTGTAATACGTGCCCCACCATGATATGTGATTTTGTGGGCCTGGTCGATGATCACATCTGCTAGTCTTATGTTGCTTGGGATGAAGGCTGGATGTTTCATCTCAGGGTTAAGGTTCGCGTGTCTCAACCTACCCCCGACTCGCAGAATGCCCTTTTCATCTAATATAGGACTTAAACTGGCTATTTTGCTTTTACTGCTGACTGCTTTGTTTTCTGATAAGTTGCTTATTTCATCAAGAAATATTTCCCGTTGGATGCCTTGAATTATTAACAAGTTTGCTCTTCTCAACTCTTGTACTGTCAAATAATCTTGTTCTTCTTTCTTGCTTGTAAATCTTAGGGCCCATGCTAATATCGTTACTGCTTTATGTAATGAAGACTGCTTTTCCAATAACTGCTTTATCGTATCGCAATCACTTGATATTTGCGTTACAGTTGCTTGCTTAATTTGCTTGGACTCTTCATTGGTTGTGTGTTTCTGTTTGAAATCGTTTTCTGGACTGAAAGTAGGTAGCCAAGCCGGACCTTGCCACCACAACGAGTGTTTCTTTAGCTGTGAAGCAGTGAGGCCTCGGCTGGCGCAATCTGCTGGATTTTCCTTTGACTTGACGTATCTCCAACAGCTTGCTGGCATGGCATTCGTAACTTCTTTGATGCGATTGGCAACAAACTGCTTCCATTTATCTGCTTCACCATTCAGCCAACCAAGTACCGCCATCGAATCGGTCCAACCATAGACTGTTATGACATGGTTGCTTAAGCATGCCTTGATTTTTATCATTAATTTTGACAATAAAACTGTTCCACAAAGTTCTAGTCGCGGTAATGAGGTGTTCTTGTTGAGTGGAACGACCTTTGTCTTGGCTGCTACTAAACTGACTTTCGTCCCATTTTTCTTGTATAATTTGCAGTAGACGACGGCAGCGTACGCCTTAGTACTAGCGTCACAGTACCCATGGAGTTCCACTTGATCTCTCTCATGTGTCTGCAGCCACCTTGGGACTTCACATTGCTAATTAACTGTATTTCATTTCTAATTTTGATCCATTCGTCGCAGATATTTTGCGGTACGGACTCGTCCCATTGTACGTTTGCTTTCCATACATCTTGAAACAGTATTTTCAGCTTGGTAGTGACTGGGGCGATCCACCCTAGGGGATCAAAAAGCTTTGAAATGTCTGATAAAAGAGACCGCTTGGTTGGTCTTGACGATGATGATAGTATTCCTGATTGAAACGTAAATACATCATTTTGTGGATTCCACCCGAGGCCTAAGGCTTTGGTTGAATCCGCTTGCTTGAAGTCAAAACTTTCTGGCTGCTTCTGATCTGTTTCTACACTTTCTAGCAACTCCGGTGCATTTGATTTCCACTTCCTTAGATTAAAACCTCCTGATTTTAATAGGTTAATCATATCTGCTTGTAACTGCTTAGCTGTTTCTATAGAGTGTGTACCATGGATCAAATCATCCATGTAGAATGATTGTTCTAAGACACTCGGTGCTGGACTGCTTTGATAATTCTTTCGTTCATCCTGAGCTAACTGTTTTAGCGTCATCATGGCGAGGAATGGGGCGGCTTTTGTGCCGTAGGTCACCGTGGCTAACTGATACTCTCGCAGACTCTCGTACTGATTGTCTCTCCATATGATCATCTGCAACCTTTGATCTTCAGGATGAACCCATATCTGCCTAAACATTTTCTCTATGTCGGCCGTAAATACGTACTTATATTGCCTCCACTTGATGATGAGGCTCTGTAAATCCTGTTGCAAATTAGGGCCCCTATACATTACGTCATTCAAACTCTCCCCTGATGAAGTTTTGTCTGATGCGTTGAAAACCACGCGCAACTTGGTAGTCATGGAGTCTTCGCGTGTGACGCAATGGTGAGGTAAATAACATTTTAGTAAGCCACCGTTTTTGCTGGTAGGTACTGTGTCAGCGGGTTTCATATGACCAAGCGATGCATACTCGTCAATGAATAATTTATAATTTTGCGCAATACTCGGCTGTCTTGAAAGTTTCTGCTCTAACTTGTAATATTGTGCGATCGCTTTTGATTTTGACTGGCCCAATTTTTCTTGATAGTCTGATCTTAACGGCAACCTCACTTCATAGTGACCGTCATCCCGTCTTGATGTTGATTGCTGATAATACTCAAAGCACTGCTGATCTTCAGAAGATAAATTTGAATCCTCGTATATTTCTTCTATCTCCCAAAATTTCCGAATACTGTCGATATCATTGAGTACTACATTGCACTGATATGTTTTTGCATTGCCACTCAAAATCCACCCGAGCCGAGTTTGTTGAGCGGTCGGTAAAGATGGGTTAACATGGCATATCCCACTCATTAATATATTTGAATAAACGTCGGCACCTAGCAAAATGTCCACAGGGCGACTTTTATTAAATTCTGGATCGGCCAATTGGATGTGCTCCAGGTATGACCAGTCTGGTTTGGAAATAGTCTGACTTGGTAAATCTTTTATTAACTGCTTCATAATCAACACATCTGTTTCGAAAGAGAAGTCGCTAGCAGTTGAAGAGCAGATGATGGTAATCATGCCTTTACAGTTGCTTTCCCGTGCTCCGATTCCCGAAACCCCACCATTGCATCTCTTCCTAGGTATCTTCAGGAGCTGAGCGGCATTTTCTGTGATTAGTGAGACCTGGGAACCCTGATCTAAAAGGGCGCGCATCTTGATATACGATCAATTTACTGCTTGAACATTGATGAGAGCGGTAGGCAAAAGTACTTCGTAAAGGTCATTCTGCAGCGACACGTGTGAACTGGTTCTGTTATTTTTTCCTGCGCTTGCATTTCCGTTGGAGGCGCTCTTCGCCGCCCCCGCCCAGCGCGACCCGCTTGTACTCGAGCCGTCCGTCGGCGGGTGGGGGGAATGCGCAAACGCCTCGTGTAACAAACTATTATGGGTTTGATTACATTCTCGACAAAGTTTTTCTGAAAGGCATTGATTGTCATGCTTAAAAAGACAATTGGGGCAGAGGTTCAATCTCTTCACTGTCTTTTGTCTGTTGAAAGGCGGCAAATCTAGAAACCATTTACAAAAATAGATTCCATGCTCGTCGCTATTGCACAATGCGCAATGATATTTTGCTGACATGTTTTTTGCGCCGTTGACGTTTGATTGCGAAATTGCATTGCTGTTTGTGGTAAATGAATTTTTGTAGTTATTATTATAGTTTGATGACTGATATTTTGCTGTGACTTGATTCTTTTGCGTAGAATTATCTTGCTTTCTGCGCGATGTTTCTAGAGTCGTAAATTTTAACTCTAAAAATTCTAGGAACTCTTTCAAAACTGGCAGCTCCTTTGGGTTGTTAACGGACTCAACGTAGTCAGTATACGTCTCTGTATCCAATTTCTGTGACAGGAGATAGACTATCATAGGGTCCCATGAACTGATATCGATTCCCATATTTTTCATTGCGTTGAGACATTCGAGAGCTGTGTCATGTAGGCGTTTTATTTGAGCGACTGATTTCTGTTGCATAGCCGGGAGATTCATGATAGTATGTATAAGCGACTTAAAAATTTATTTTTCATTGTTGTAGCGTTGATTCAGTATATCCCAACAAGTGTCATAATTCTCAGAACTGATATGCAAGAGCTGTATTAATTTTTCTGCTTCACCCTTCACCTTTGATTTTAGATATTGCATTTTCTGAGCATTTGACATAGAAGGTTTTTTATGGATGGTTTCACTGAACAGATTCTTAAATGAAATCCAACTGTTATAATTCCCGGAGAAAATAGGTAAATCGATTTTAGGGGTAGTTTTCCCGATGTGCGAAACCGACCACATTTTCTTGTTTATGGCTTTCTTGATAGCCTCGTATTTTCTTTCATAGGTAGTGTAGGTATCTTCATAATCTTTGTTAGAGCCGTTCAACTCGCTGTCTAACTCCCAGTGAAACTTGTCGATGGTAGTCCAGCGGGACTGTACGGTGTTAAGAAGATCCTCTAACTCCCACTTTTCTGATACTGCATCAATATTAATAGTTGATAGGGGGCGATGGAAGGCCCTAAAGTTGCTCTGTTGTCTCCTCAGCATCTCCTCGGTCTTGTTTGTCGTTGCGCTGGATGCCTGCGGGCTGGCAGACCCACTCGACGCTGCCGCCGAGACTCCAAACGCTGAAGGCTGGACTACAAAAGTAGCTGGCTTGATAACGGGCGGTTCCGATCTTTTTTCTGAAGCTTGAGACTGAATGTACTCCCTGATGCTCGTATATCTTTCACGCACTGTCTCCCTATCATTAATGATATACTGCTTTACACCTGGTTCCGTGTCCATGGCAGACATTTTATTAAAATTGCGTTCATATTCATACCAATGGCTATCCAACACATTTATTTTTTTCTCAAAATAACTCGAAGTTTTTCTCTCCGCGCTATCCTTTTTGAAATTGGTAAGAACGGACTCGATTGCTTGAGCCAGTTGCTGCTGACCAGCGCTGATTTCGTTGAAAGAAGCCATAATGTAGATATGTAAAAAGGCAAGATCTTACTTGATCTACTCGTACTACTTGATAACTGCTGAACTGCTAGTTAGGGGCTGGCTGGCACGTCGCCTAGGCCAACGCTGATGATACTGCTGCTGGGTAGAGAATGAACCGATGATGTTCAATCTCACTCTAATCCTTGATAGTTCTGATAGTTCTGATGATAACTGATAGTCCTGATTGTAACTGATAATCACTGCAACACTTGATAATACAGTTCCTCATTGATAGTCACTGCAACACTTGATAGCACAGCTGAAGTTCTTTGGTAGACCGTAGAGGCACTGAGTCTTTTTCACGGTAAGCGGAAATGGTGACACGAGTCACGTCTACGCGACACGGACACGTGTTCAAATCCAATCTTTCCGTAGGTTCGAAGGACCAATGTTCCGGGGTGTCCGGAGCTATGAGACTTATTTGACTGAAAGACTGATTAAACTGATAATAAAACTGTATTGAAATACTGGTAAAACTCTATGGATGAAGTACTGAGCAAATTATAATGAGAACGCGACGCTCGCTTGATGGCTGTACACGAACTGACCCAAAAAGTAGGTAATTGCCAAAAGTGCAATATTGAACGATAATACAATGCTGATTTTACTATTGTACATGTTAGCTCGTACACTATCGAAAAATACGTCCCTAAAAGAACAACATGCAGATCGCACTAGTATCCAATCTGGTATAGTCGCTCACTGGTTGCTATTATCAAGGAGAAGGACAAATTTCACAGACTATGGAAAAAATATAAAAATCCGTTGGACTACAGTGCCTTTGCTCTACTTCGTAGCAGGTGTAAGACCGTCCAACATGAATGCTATCAAAAACATATATTATTTGCTCAGGATGGCATTAAAAAGGACCCGAAATTGCTCTGGTCGTATTTCAAGTCCATGCGCAAAGAAGGTTCAGGTTATCCAAAAAATATGACACACGAAAATATCACTCTACAAACAGAAAAAGAGACTTGCAATGCCTTCAACGAATACTTCGGCAAAATGTTTAGGGAACCAGCAGCTCTATATGCCGATACTGACCTTCTAGAACCACCACATCCCACAGTAACTAGTAGCATTCGCGTCTCTACAGACTCTGTCTATAAATTACTAAGCTCTCTAGACAAAAGTAAGGGACCTGGCAGCGACAAGATACCGTCTATACTAGTCGTAAGCTGTGCAAAAGAGCTTGCAGGGCCCCTAACAGTCATTTTTAACAGATCGTTTACAGAGGGTAACTTTCCCAACCAATGGAAATTTGCTAACATCGTTCCTGTACATAAAAAGGGTTCGAGATTACTGGTTGAACATTACAGGCCGATATCGATTCTCAACTTTTTCAGCAAAGTCATGGAGCGGGTGGTACACAATCATATCTACGGTGAACAGCATGGCTTCATGAGATCTAGGTCTACTACATCAAATCTGTCTGTATTCGTCGATGCAATGCTCAGAGGTATGGACAATGGTGGACCAGTAGACACTATCTATACAGATTTCGAAAAGGCTTTTGATCGCGTCGATCATCATATACTAATAAAAAAGTTAGGGAAACTTGGAATTCAGGGTGATTTACTACGTTGGACAAAATCGTATATTTTTAATCGTAGCCAGGCTGTTGTGATTGGCGAGCACAGGTCGGATCTAATGACTATACCATCTGGTGTCCCGCAGGGCTCAATATTGGGTCCATTACTGTACGTCGCTTATCTTTACGACATAGGTACCTGTTTTCAACACGCTAATTTCCTACTGTATGCGGACGACAAAAAAGTTTACTGTAAAATTAAGTCTGCACAAGACTGCGCTTACTTGCAGGAGGATTTGAACCGTCTGTCACATTACTATAAAGAGAACAGAATAAGCGTCAATGTTTCCAAGTGCAACATTATTAGTTTCACCAGAAAAATCAAACCCGTTCTGCACACCTATCACCTGAATAATACGCCTATCCTAAGAGTTTATTCTATCCGGGACTTAGGAGTAATTCTGGATTCTACATTAACTTTTGAAGAGCATATAGAGTCAATCACAAACAAAGCTTTTAGAAAGTTAGGGTTTATTTTAAGGGTTAGCAAACCATTTATTTTATTTTAGTTTAGCCTAAGTTATTGTTATTTTTGTGACTATTTTATAACAATGGCTCATGTTGCCTGAGAATAAACGATTATTATTATTATTATTATTAACTGACCTGAGTTGTGTTCGGAACCTCTACTTTGCTTACGTCAGAAGTGTTTTAGAATATTGCAGCACTATATGGAACCCGCAGTACAACATATACATAAGCAAAGTTGAGCGTGTTCAAGAAAGGTTCTTACGACATTTGAATTACCGTGACAGATTCATGAGCGAGGAGTATGAGAGTTCTTGCGAACATCATGGCTTCGTAAGCCTCAAGAACCGTCGTACTCTGCTTGATATGATGATGCTGTATAACACTTGTCGTAGCCACGTTGGTTGCTCTGACCTGGTGAACTCCTTACTCAGACTGAATACGCCATCTTTTCGCACCCGCCAAACTGTATCTTCTCTCTTCCACATACCATTAGCGCGCACTAATTACGCCACCAACTCCATCAGCTGCAGACTGCCACGTACATACGGTAATTGCTTTTCCGTCGTTGACATATTCCATCTCTCAAAGTCTATATTTAAAAAGCAGATTCTGTCAATACTGAAGGACAGTTGTAAATAAACTCTCACACATAAAAATGCAAATTAAAACACAACCAACACACCACACACTGCCACCACAACACACAGGTACACATACACAAGACCCACACACTTACACCACACAATCCTCAATCAAATCAAGTTATTGTTTAATTTAGTTAAAGTTAGGTTAGTTTAATAAGTAAAATTTCTTGAAATATTTTCTGCACGCAACTAATACCATAAGTCTAGATTTAAATAATGAAAGCCCGTAATTGGCCTTAGCAATGAATAATTGTTAATTTATATTTAAATCGTCATGTGCTGTGGGTTTAGTATCAATAAATAAATAAAATAAATAAATAAAAGTTCACTTACTGACGAGTGAATTTCCGATGAAGATAACGAAGATGCAAAATCTGTTTGGAGGGAATTCGATATCAAAAATTTGGGTCAGTACACGGATTTATGTCTGAAAACTGATGTATTGCTGCTAACAGATGTATTCGATTTTTTTAGAAAAACTTGTCAATATCACTATCATTTTGATCCAGCGTTTTACGTCACTACACCGAGCTCATCATTCGATGCAATGCTTTTGAAAACCGGTATAGAGCTCGAACTTATCCATGACTTTGAGATATTAAGAATTCCATTCATATTCGGAGGGTAGCTCGAACTTACGTTATTTTTGTATCATCCCCGCTTTTGTGTTTTTTAATAGTAATTACTAATATTTCACCCCAACCAAATTAATTATCGTGTTGTGGTATAAGTGAAGTTTGTGCAGAATCGTTATTACGAAGATCATATACACAAATACTGCAGAATCAGACCTTTAATCACAGGACAAATAACTACAATATCATCAAGTGTCGCCGCCCGCATAATACGTCCGACGTCGACGCAAGCTGGAGCAACACCATTCGCAGTGAGTCTAGTGTTCCTAGGTCATTCCACTGCCCTGAAACCTAAAAAATTCGACAAGCCATAGACAACAGCGACATCTACTTGAGTCCACTCAAACTGCCATCGCAACGCCATCTAGCGAATCTTGCCCGCACCTGTCAGCTGTGCGTCCCACCTAGCCACCTACGATCTCGACCGCGCTATAGATCCTCCCGCTATGATGAAGTGTGGTGGCTGTGGAAAGTTCATCTCAGCAACAGGTGGCGCTGCCTGCTCACAGTGCAAAAGCCATTTCCATAAGCAGTGCGTCTCTCTTAACGGACCTGTCCCTGCCATCTGGATATGCCCATGCTGCATTGCTAAAAAGGGCCGTGTAGCCACTGGCAGCAATACTCCAGTGGGAAAATCTGTGAACCAGCCGAACACCACGACGACGCCACTACAACAGGATAATGCTAACATCGACGACGGCACTTCATATTCGACCGACGTCAGCCTGCCCCCCCTGTCCGCCACCAGCTCGCCGGCACCATCAGCACCACCAGTCACAGATAATATCGACAGCACAGCACCATCAACCGATGGCAGTCGCCTGCACACCCCCACTACTGGGAACTATAATGGTAATAACGACGACGTGATGTCAGCTCTGCTAGCGGAAATCCGTTTATTCCGGTCGGATATGGCAGAAATGCGAAACGAAATGACCTATCTTCGAAACGAGATCCACTCCATCCGCGAAGACATAACATCTTGCCAATCCCAGATGCTTCTAACTGTTGAGAGGGTTGACAAAGCAGAGCAATGCCTCGCTGACTTCCAACAAAGCCTTACTAAAAAGGAAGAAGTCGTGAAGTCCATACGAGCTGAAAATGTGAAACTTTCAAACCAGTGCAAGGATCTCGAGACACGTTTGTCGTCCCTTGAGCGTGAAAATGCACAGCAGCAGCAATGGGGGCGCCTCCAGAACCTCGAGATTACAGGTGTACCTGAAAAGGAAGGCGAATCTGCGACGGGCCTAGTCAGGAAAATCGCATCGCATTTGGGAGTTGAGCTAGGGCCCGACGACATCGAGTTCGCTCATCGTGTACAGCCGTTTCGCGCGCAAAGTGGCCGGCCGCGTGCGCTAGTCGTGCGCTTCAGGCAGAGACTGATGAAGGACGCCGTGTACGCTGCGTCGCGCAAGACCGCACACAGAGACCTCAACAACACGCACATCGGCCTACCCGGGAATGCTGAACGCATCCACGTAAACGAACACCTGACATTACATAACAAGAATTTGTTGAAGCTGTGTAAAGCCAAGGCAAAGCAAATGTCGTATCAGTTCACATGGACAAAAAACTGTCGAATCTACGTGCGGAAAGCAGAAAAAGCTCCCTACATACAGGTTTCCTCGGAAGCGGACCTGAAGAAAATTATTGCATAATATTACTATTACTACTGTGTACCCCCCCTGCTTTCCTATATCTGCCTCTTATTTATTTTAATATATTTCCCGCCGTTTGCGTTCCGTTCCCACCACACATCAACACACATACACACACTCACAAACATGCAATATACACCACATTGATTATAATGACTATGGAGAGATATACTAGGGCAATATTGGGACTCACGTACACTGGTGCGCTAAGTCGTAGCTGTCGTTTCGTCCGCCTACTAGCCTCTGACACGATTGTTAGATGTTTGGATAATTATTTACTGCGAAATTATAAAAGGCAAAAATAATCATGTGTCAATGTTTTACCAGAACGTAAATGGACTTCGGACAAAAACGACAAGTTTTTATAACAAGGTTGCCGCTTTTAACTTCGATCTTATTTTTATTACAGAGACCAAACTCTGTGAAGGTTTTCTAAATGCAGAGTTTGCAGATCCAGACCGGTATAACATTTTCCGGCGTGACCGTGTGTCGGAGACGGCTGGCGGTGGTATAATGGCGCTGTGTGCGCCGGCGCTCGGCGCCCGGCCGCGGCCCGAGTGGGAGCGAGCCGACCACGAGTGTATCTGGCTAACAGTACCTGGGGCCGCGCTCGGCTCCGAGCGAGACTTGCACATAGCGCTCGTGTACCTACCGCCGGATGAAGAACTGCCTGTACGTGTACAGTGCTTCAATGAGGCGTTAAGTGAAGTCACTCAAAATAACTCTGAGGATTACTTCATGATAATCGGAGATTTTAACTTATCCTGCTTAAACTGGGATTCGGGTGAGCCTGTCTGTATGAAGAAAGGTACAACCGAATTTCAAAACTCTGCTATTAATTTGATTAATTTAATGGACTACCTTGGCCTTAAACAGTACAATTTGTTTAAAAATATCAGCAATAATGTCTTGGACCTAGTCTACACAAATTTTCCTATTGACGTACACAAAGCGACCTCCTCTGCAGTTAATGAAGACCGCTTCCACATTTCACTGGAGATTGAGTCCTTTGACTTAGCCATAAAAAACACGCCCTGCACCAGGCGTCTCCGTTATCAATTTCGCAAGGGTGACTATGATGCCATTGATAAACATCTGCGTGAAGCCGATTGGTCAGCCCTTAACGCCGGTACAGTCGATGACGCGGTCTGCATCCTAACATCAAATATTCAGGTAGCCATTGATAAATACATACCTAAGCTTACTACCTGCTCCTCCCGTCAATATCCGATATGGTATAGTCGCTCCCTAATTAACATTATTAAAGAGAAGAGCAAATGTCATAAAATGTGGAAAAAGCACAAAAATCCAATTGACTACAATGCATTTGCTCTTCTCAGAAGTCGTAGTAAGGCTGTGCAGGAGGAGTGCCATCAGGCCTATATTAGGATGGCGCAGGATGGGATCAAGAAAAATCCTAAACTCTTTTGGTCCTATGTAAAGTCTAGGAGGAAGGATGGCTCCGGCTATCCCAACAATATGACTCACGGTTCCAGAATGTTACAATCTGAAAAAGAAACTTGCGATGCTTTTAACACCTTCTTTAATAACATGTTTCAATCACCAGCCAACTCTTATCCGCCCCTTGAACTGCAGGAGCCCTCATACCACAGAATAAGTGCTAGTATATCCGTCACTGTTCAGCAAACTCACAAATTACTACGAGATCTTGATAGGAGCAAGGGTCCTGGCAGTGATGGTATACCGCCACTTCTTATATCGCGATGCGCTGAGTCCCTCGCTGTACCGGTGTCACAAATCTTTAACAAGTCCTTCCATGAAGGGATTTTCCCGGATGCTTGGAAATTTGCGCGCATTGTGGCAGTCCACAAGAAAGGTTCTAGATTGCCGGTAGAGAACTACAGACCGATTTCAATCCTTAATGTATTTAGTAAGGTCATGGAACGTATAGTTCACGAACATATATATAATAACATCGCTTGCAATATCCCCGGCGAACAACATGGCTTCGTAAGATCGAAATCCACAACCACTAACCTAGCTATATTTGTGAACGCGGTTCTTAGAGGTATGGATGACGGGGGTCAGGTGGACGCCATCTACACTGACTTCGAAAAAGCATTTGATAGGGTAGACCACGTTATTCTCATTCGGAAACTGGAGAAGCTGGGAATCCAGGGTGATCTGCTACGTTGGACCGAATCATATCTACACAATAGAAGTCAGGTAGTTGTGATCGGCGAGAATAAGTCAGACCGTACCACTATACCCTCAGGTGTCCCCCAGGGCTCTATTTTGGGTCCATTATTATATGTCGCTTATCTTTACGACATTGCTGACTGCTTTGAGCATGCTAACTTTCTCCTGTATGCTGACGACAAAAAGATTTATATGAACATCAAGTCTACACATGATTGCCTCAGCTTGCAGGAGGATCTTAATCGGTTGACATTGTACTATATAAAAAACCGCATTAATGTCAATTCGTCTAAGTGCAATGTCATCACCTTCACCAGGCGCACTAAGCCTATAACACACAATTATCTGCTTGACAACGCCCCGATTCATAGGGTGAAATCCGTCCGAGATCTGGGTGTTCTGTTGGACTCAAAGATGACATTCGAAGACCATATAGTGGCCATCACAAAAAAGGCGTACAGAAATCTGGGCTTTATCTTAAGAGTGTGCAAGCCGTTCAAGGATGTGAGCTGTGTGCGTATTTTATTCTTTGCCTATGTCCGGAGTATCCTTGAGTACTGCAGCACTGCCTGGAATCCGCGGTATGCAGTACACGAGGACAGGTTGGAACGCATACAATCAAAATTTATCAAACACCTGAACTTTCGCGATTGTTACCGTAACACCGACTATGATACAGCGTGTCATCACTATAATCTACACAGCCTTCGAGATCGCCGCATTCTTTTAGACATGCAGTTCTTGCACAATGTTTATCATGGCCATGTTGACTGCCCCGAGTTGGTCAGCGAGCTGCTGCGACTTAGAGCACCAACCACGCGAACCCGACAAACTTCTGTCCTCCATGTCCCCTTCGCCCGCACAAACTACGCGGCCAACTCCCTCAACTGCCGCCTTCCGCGTACATACAATGACCACTTTGCACATCTCGACATTTTCCACATGTCGCGGGGTGAGTTCAAGCGGCACCTACTGCTACAGCTTACCAAAAGTAATGAAGACGGTGTATAGCTGGGTATTTCGGCTTATCATGTCTCTCATAACTACAAGACCTTAAATATCTCTCACTCGCACTCACACTCACACATTAACATCATAAACAAACACGACGACATAACCTTACACACACTCCACTCTCCTTCCCTCCCGTCCCATCACATCCAATATCTTATGTATATCACCCCTACCAATTATGTCTGGCCTATAAAATATAAGTCATTAATTGGCCTTTGCTCAGTTTAAGTTATTGCCTATTTTCAAATGTTTTGTGCTGTTGACTTTGTAACATAAATAAATAAATAAATAAATAAATAAAATAAATAAATGATTCAAAGCAGTATAAGAGGTGGTGTGTGTATGTGCTCGCTATTTACTTTCTATTTACCTGACTTTGATGAATCGAAACCAAATTCACATGTTGTTTACATTGATTGTAACAACCTTTATGGTCACAGCATGTGTCAAAATTTACCACAGTCAGGCTTTAGATTTTTTAATGAAAGTGAAATTCTAAACTTGGATTTCTTAAATATCTCAGACAACGGTTATATTTTAGAGGTTGATTTGACTTATCCAAGACATTTACATGACAAACATAATGATCTTCCTTTTTGCTCAGAAAAGTACATACCTCCAGGTGGAAAAACCTCGAAACTTGTGCCTAATTTGTGTGACAAATATAATTACGTTATCCACTATGCACATCTTAAAACATGGTTAAAACATGGTTTGGTTTTGAAAAAAAATCATTGTGCAATTATTTTCAAACAAAGTGCTCACCTACAATAGTACATCGATTTAAATACATCGCTGCGGCAAAAAGGGGAGTCTACGTTTGAAGAAGATTTTTTCAAACTTCTTAACAACAGTATATTTGGCAAAATACTTGAAAATCAAGAAAAAAGAGTAGAGGTACATCTTGTTAATACTTGGTGTGATACCCAAAACAAAACAAAGAAATGTACCTCAGCAGATAAATTGATATCTATTTCAAGATTCCACAGCTGTGCCATTTTTGATGAAGATTTGGTCGCAATACAGTTAAAACCAGCCAGCAATACGCTGAATAAACCTATCTATATTGGATTCACGGTTTTGGAATTGTCAAAAAGCCATATGTACGATTTTCATTATTCAGTATTTGAGCCACTCTACCAAAACCGATTACGAATGTGTTACACAGACACAGACAGACAGATAGCTTCATCTATCACATCAAGACTGATTTTTTTTATGATGACCTTAAAATACAATTCTTAGAATACTTTGACACCAGTTATCTTCCAGTTACGAATATTCATAACCTGCCTCTCATTAACAAAAAAGTACCATGAATTGGCGGGAAAAAATATAGAAGAGTTTGTAGGCCTTCGCTCTAAGCTTTATTGTGTCAAAACAGCGGAAAAAACTATCAAGAGAGCTAAAGGAATCAGGGCTTGTGTTGTTCGCGAATTTGATGTTTCCAGTTATAGAGAGACATTGTTAACGGGCGCTATAGTGCGGAAAAAAAATAAACTTTTTAAATCCATCAAATACAACAACTGTGAATAAAATAGCCTTGTCAAACAATGACGATAAACGCTTAATCTCAAAAGAAATAGTAACTACGAAAGCATTGGGACACACATCAATACTTGGCATTTATGTATGTAGGATTTATAATAAAGTATGTTAATAATAAATAAGAATGTGCTAGGTTATGTTATATCATGGGTCATGTACCCACTTGATATTAACTATAATTAATGATTACTAATGATTTTTTAAACTTGTTTAGTTTAGAAGTATCCGAAAATGGATCTGAAGCAAGGTTTAATTAAAAGGTAATTGTTTGTATAACTAATTACCTAAGTAAACTAAGATAATACGTAATAATATACAGGGTGTGCCAGAAAGGGGTGTACAAGCCGAAAAAGGGTTGTTAGGGATATCATTCTGAAACAACTTTCACTATAGGACTACTAGCAGAGCACATTCATTGCTTCGCAAACTCCAATACAAGCAACACACTGTTCCAGTGGCATGTTTTAACCTCGTTTTATTCACTGCATCAATATGTCGCAATCGGTGAGTTGATACTTTGTTTTCAGTGAAACATAATTTTAATCCGTTTTGCTATAGATATAGTTCTTATAACTTTTTTCTTTGATACAGATTCTGACCCCAGACCTTATTATACACATCCCTTTTGAATTGGCGCAAAATATATTCGACAGTGACACAGAAGAAATTCGTCCCCCGCCTTCGAAGAGAATAAGTACGATTGCAACAAAACGGAGCTCAAACGAAACACGGAAAACTCCAAACTCTTCCTCCTACGTGTACAACAAACTCACTGGAAAGGGTCATCATTTGGTGAAGATCGCAGTGTACGACCTTTGTGAAGAAAATAGTGAAAGTGTTGTGTTAAATGCGCAATATGAGGTTCGAGACATTGTAGATGAAGTTATGGACATGGTTGAAAACATAATCCGAATAATTTCGAAAAAGGTATGCGAAAACGTTTCACTGTAATTTTGAAGTGTTGTGTAAATTTTTCTTCGATATTTTAATGTTTCATTTGACAAGTCTTATGTAATGATTTTCAAGTATTTTTTTAACCTAATGAGCACACGAGAGTAGAACAGCAGCGAACAGTAGGGACAGAGTTATGTGTGAATCTACATTTCTGTAGTAGTGAGGTATTGGCAGTCTTTTCTTCTACTGTTCGCTGCTTTTTTGCTCTTATGTGAAAGCTGTGTACACAAAAATCGGTATGTTGCTCGTATTCGAGTATTTGGTAAATAAAAGTATAAAACTACCATTTCGTTTAACTGTGTTTCCTCCTTCACTTAGGTCCTTCCTTATCAAAGTAATAAGTGGTGCTTAATACATAACACATTTTTTAGTGCGCAAAATTTTTCTTGATCAAAACAGTTCATTCTTTTATTCTTAGCATATTTTTCACATACATTTGCAAGATTTGGGCTGTCCTTGTCTTCAATATATATTATTTTACAACAATGTGGTGACAGCTCTTTTACCCATTTAACTTTCTCACAACCTTTTACAATAACATTTTTGTACTCCAAGATGGGTTTTACTATTCTTTAAAACTCTCGATAATCTATTTATTTTTATTTATTTATTTACATAATCTATTTGTTCCATTACAGCAAATCCAAGTCGACACAAATATACAAAATTAGAAAATACAATACAATTCAATTATTACAAATTAATTTAGCATAATAATGTCAAATATAATAAGTTCAATTCAATCGTATAAATGCAGTTACCATATTATCATTATATCCATAAACATTCGAGAAAATAATTACAAGACTACACTATCATGCAATCTTCTCACAGAACCTTCCACATTCTCGCACAATATCCCTCCATGCATCACCAAACAGATCATTCAATGGTGCTGCGGCCAACAGTGCATTGAGGCTATTCCATGCCCGGACCAGCGGAGACTGCAGGCGCGCCACCGTGCAGTGCGAGCCGCCCGCTAGCAGCTGGTGCCTACGAGCTTGTAGGTAGTTGTCAGGAACGTAAAGCGCGCATACGGCACTGACAAGCGCTGTGCAGTCACTGTCGCCTCGCAACAATCGACACACAGTTCGGTGTTACGTCTCACCTCTAGTGAGTTAAATCCAAGCATACCTAAAATAAAATCGGATGGATAAAGGTAAGGGTAGTATTCAAATTTCCTCTTATATAGGTATCTAAGAAAAGCTTTGTGTACCTTCTCGAGCATAAGGACGTATGAGTTTTCGTGCGGATTCCAAACAACCGAGCTAGATTCAAGTTTGGTTCTCACTAGGGCCGTGTATAGAAGCTGGACCACACCCAAGTTATGGAATCCCTTACTATTCCGTATCACAAACCCTAATCTTCTGAAGCATTCCTTGGCTAAAGTGCTCACATGCTCATGAAATGTAAGTTTAGGGTCAAACGTAACACCGAGGTCCTTCATCGAATACACTCGAGTCAGAGACTCAGTGCCGAGTGTATACGTCGCGCTAATAGGCCGTGGAGAGTGCGTGAAGGACATTATACAGCACTTTTCAGTATTGAATAGAAGCTTGTTGTTCACACTCCAACTATGAACCGCGTCTAAATCTTCCTGTAGTAGCCTACAATCATTATCTGACTTCACGGGAAGTACCAGTTTCAGATCGTCCGCGTACAAAAGGCAATTGGCGTGTTTCAGTTCAGATTCCAGGTCATTTATCATGATGATAAATAACAACGAACCAAGGATCGAGCCTTGGCTAACACCTGACCGTGTGTGGTACGGCTGGGACTCATAACAGCCATGTCGCACGTATTGTTGGCGGTTCTTCAGGTAGTCAGCGAAGAGAACCAACAGCCGTGGGGCAAATCCAATGTTACACAATTTCTTCATTATGACGTCGTTATCGACTCTATCGAACGCCTTGCGGAAGCCCAGATAGGCGACGTCCACCTGACATCCCCGAACCATGCTCTCTGAGACCAACTCCACTAACGTCAGTAAGTTGGTGGTTACTGAGCGACGACTCCTGAATCCGTGTTGCGAGTCACATAAAAACGGCGCAATCTGGGGCCAGATTTTACCGTATATGATTGACTCGAACAATTTTGCCAATGAATTCAGGATCGCAATCGGTCGATATTGATTTACAGAGGCAGTGTCACTAGACTTGGGCATAGGACTGACTCGAGAGAGCTTCCAGCTGGTAGGGTACTTCCCTTGCTCGAGAGCTAAGTTGAAGATTTGACCCAACGGTATAACTAGCTGATTACTGTAGGCCTTTAAAAAGTAAGGAGGGACGTTGTCCGGTCCAATTGCGCTCCTTGGCCTAAGCTGCCTCAGTCCCTGCTCTACATCCCTATGGGAAACATGTGAAATTTGGACGTAGTTAGCCGTGCGCGAGGCATCGGAACTATTTACCAGGTCCGGTGCAAGCACCGGGACGTCGGTGAGGAAAACGTCTGAGAAGTAGTCTGCAAAAGCGGCGGCTGCTTCCTCTCCGACACACTCTTGCCCCTGATGCGTGACCCGAGATTCAAAACCACCCTTTGATCTGAGGCCACTCACATGTTTCCAAAACGCACGCGGGTTAGATCTAATATTACCTTCAATATTTAGCATATGGTTCGTGTATGCTGTAGCTACGCGGGACTTTATGTTGGCTCTCAGCTCACTGAATGCTGAGTAGTCAACTGGCCTCTCCGACGATTTCCATTTACGATGGAGCTTTGCCTTAGTGGCAAGATCCCTAATATTATCACCAGTAAACCACACTGGATACCGCCTGGAAGGTTGGTTAGGCCTGGTCTTCTTGGGGATCGATTTATTCAAAACCCCGTAAATGGCATCGTAAAAGCGGCCAACTGCCGTCTCCACATCGCGAGCTACGTTAACATCGTCCCACGATACGCTACACATTAGCTCATACAGGACTGTGTGGTCGCCTTTGGCAAAGTTCCAGTCATTGTGGCCGCGAATGTTGCTGGGATCCAGACGGCCGGATCATCCATCCGCGTCCTGCGCTTTCAACAGCGGCACAATGACGTCGAGAGGCGGGTGGTAGGCGTCAGATCGTGGCACCATGCTGCCTGACACGGAGATGCGCACAGTTACACCAGGGATGGTCTCCGGCAGCAGCACCACATCAAGCACGCCACCGTGAGCATTCCTCACCTCATTCGTCTCATACAGACTACAAACACTGAGAAAAAAATAATAATAATTTGTAACAGACACTGACGCACTGTTCAGATTTAGGTCACCCAGGATGATTACAGTTCCACTTAGTTCCGACATGTTCTCCTCGGTTTTTGTAAACCAACTAAGGTATTGGGCGTCTTTTTTGGCTTGTGTAATTTTTTTCTTATTGTTCAGGCTTCTCGGCACCTAATGACCTCGCAGGGGCCCATCAGCTACGAGGTAGCGTAGCGATCAGATGCCAAGAAGTGTGAACGTCGGCGATTCACCGAGCTAATACTTATGGAGTCGATCTAACCTGGTCTGTGCTTCGGTCCTGTCAACCTTCTGTCTCTCTGCAAGGCCCGGGTGCACCCTAGGCTCTTCTTGGTAGACAGGTTCTTCAGCCAACCAGGTATGACTGGCAGGCCCACAGCACAGTGTTCCAACACAGGTTATGTTACGTGGGAAAAACCAATCGGCCACGTAAATGCGAACTTTATCTGGTTCGGGGAACCACAACACACTCAGCTATATAGACAATCCTGAGGGGAACCCGAATACATTCCAGATGGCTTGCGATTTAATTTCAATACCCTAATCAAATACGCGTTACATTGCGAGGGCTTTCGTCTGTCAGTTGTCAAAAACTGCTAGGTTGGCAGCAACGTCAAATTCAAAATGGCCGTTCCGAAACCATCGATCGAATATCGATTTGGAATCGAACAATCACCCGCCCGGACAGGCACCCACCTGTCCCCTAATCTACGGGCAGCCGAGACAACGTTGCTACCGCTCGTTTTAGAACCGAGCCTCCTACTAGAACCTCCGCAGACCGGGGGGTCCCGTCCTTGCCAGGGAACAAGTTAACAATGCGCCCCCTGCGCCAACGTAGTGGCGGTAGGTTAGCATCCTTAACCAGAACGAGGTCACCAACACTAGGGGGGCTGGTTTTGTCAGTCCACTTAAGGCGCAGTTGTAAGATATGCAGATACTCGAGCGACCAACGCTTCCAGAAATTCTGAGTAAACTGCTGCAACATCTGATACCTTGACAACCGATACAATTTCACTCCCTCGAAGGGGTGCTCGGGCAACGCGTTAAGTGGCTGTCCTATCAAGAAATGGCCTGGGTTCAGAGCCTCCAGGTCATTTGGATCCGAGCTGAGCGGACACAACGGTCGCGAATTGAGAACGGCCTCGATCTTACAAAACAATGTCGCGAGCTCCTCAAAAGTCAGCGTGGTCTGACCTACTATACGCCCCAAGTGCGTCTTAGCTGACTTAACTACGGCCTCAAAAATCCCACCCCAGTGGGGGCAAATCGGTGGGCTGAAGGTCCACTGTATACCCCGACGGGAGAGGGCCGTTCCAATATCCACTTTATTTACATTCAAAAAGTTGACTATCTCTCGTAAGTATCGTTCCGCACCGACGTAGTTAGTGCCGTTATCAGAGCGGATCAAAGTTGGAAGTCCCCTTCGAGAAACAAACCTATCCAAACAAGCAATGAAAGCCTCTGTCGAGAGATCAGCAACGAGCTCGAGATGTACCGCCTTGGTGGATAAACAAACAAACACACATGAGCTATACCGGTCCAGCAGAAACCCGGCGTCAGGGTCCTCAGCCTTCTGGGTAACATGCACGGCCTCTCTGGGGCCATGATCCGAAGATACTACTACATGGCTGTGGGGCCAGTCCGATTCTCTCCTGGCAAGCCAGGGTGGTCCCCACCACAAATGGTGTCTAACGAGTTCAGGAGCCCGACATCCCCTGGATGCACAATCAGACGGGTTCAATTCTCCTGGTACATGTCTCCAGGTCAGTGGGACCTCAGACGACACAATCTGGGAGACACGGTTTGCAACAAAAACCTCTAAGTTATGGACCGAAGCCTTCAGCCAGCACAAAACAATCTGGCTGTCCGTCCACGCGTACACCGTATCCTCCAAAACCACTGACCCACGCAACACTGTTAGAGTGTGATTCAAAAGTTTGGTCAAAAGAGCAGCCCCGGACAGTTCCAGTTTTGGAATCGTCATCCTTGTCCGAATAGGCGCTACCTTGCTTTTTGCCAAAACCAAACGCACGTCGACCTCCCCGGTGGAGGTGACGGTTCGCAAATAAACCGCTGCCGCAAACCCTCGTTCAGAGGCATCACAAAACCCGTGAAGGGTTGCCCTGTAATCCCCAGCAGGGACCAATTTCCTCGGCAGCGATACATTATTTATATTGAGGCCCAACCATTTTGCTAAATCATTCGATACAATGCAGCCCTGAGCTCCAGAATCTAATAGGGCGCGAACGTATGTTGGGTTGCCCGCCAAATCCCAAACAAGCACAGAGGCGATCGGTAACACCACCGTCTCCGGTTGGGGGGCAACAAATTGTTGGGCCGCAAATTCCTAGCGAGGGCCCCCGGGGCCCCACTCTGCCTGTAACCGATCAGGGATGCAGCTATACGCCAGCGGGTCCCATTGTACAAATGGCCCACGCGCCGGTTCCATTCTAAACCTACGATTCCCCTTAAAGGGGGGTGGGCGTGAATTCAATCGTGGCCGCTCCATGAGAGGGGGGGACATCACATGTGACCGACGAGGACGAGGCGACGAGCGGGGCGACAACTGAGGCGGCGTCCAAACCGCACCCGCATAGCTCGAAGGTGTCCCATGCCACCCGCCCGTTACGGCCTGCTCAACATACCCAATGTCCCGCTGAGTCGGATGCTGAGACGCAACCGAAAACTCAGGGCCCCCCATGTGATGACCCTGAGTGCGGCCCTGCACCCCTGGGTGGCCGCGTGCTTGTGGCCCCATTGCCCATTGAGTCGGATGCTGAGTCGCAACCGAAAACCCAGGGCCCCCCATGTGATGACCCTGAGTGCGGCCCTGCACCCTAGTACCGCCCTGTGCACGTGGGGACATTGGCCCCTGAGTTGCGCTCCGAGTCGCAAACGAATTCTCAGGGCCCCATGCCGTGTCACCCTGGGTACGGCCCTGTGGACGTGGGGACGTTGGCCCCTGAGTTGCGCTCCGAGTCGCAAACGAATTCTCAGGGCCCCATGCCGTGTCACCCTGGATACGGCCCTGTGGAGGCTGTTGGCCGGACCGGTTCATGCACAACAGATTGTTGTGGGCCCCACCACAATATCCGCACATTTTTGTGCGCGTGCAGTCCCTAGCCATGTGTGGCCCGAGGCACAGGAAACACCAGCTCCGCTGCTTGGCCATCCGGCGCCGTCCCTCAACCCTAAGTTCCCCGAACTTATTGCAATTGGCCACAGCATGGCCAATCTGCCTACAACATGGGCAGGTCTCACTATGTGGGGTCAATGCACTCACAGTCCCATACGACTGCCGGTTGGTGCGGTCCTTCCTCGTCGGAGGGCCCCTACTCACAGCGCTCCCGGCAGCTCTCTGTGGCTCCGAAGGATGGGTGACCGTCAACCCCAAATTCTCTGCCCGTCGAGCCTCCTCTTCCAAGAATCCGACCAAGTCGGAGAAGGCGGGCAGGTCCTCGGCCGACCTCCCGTGAGACTGTTCGAAACGAGTCTGCACGTCAGCGGGTAGGCGGGAAAGTACAATGTACAGCAGTAGGTACGACCATTCACCAACCGGAAGTCCAAGATTCTCTAGAGCCTTGGTGACGGACAACAATGGGTTCAAAACCTCCGTCTGTATGGCCCCGACCTTGTTCACAACCGGGATACTAAACAAACGGTTCAGTTGGGCATCGGCCAACCTCCGTTTGTTATGGTAACGTCTGACCAACAATTGTCTGGCCGTTTTATAGTTACCCTCCGTAACTGTCAAATGAGCGACCAGCTCCCTAGGCTCTCCCCTCAATGCTGCCACCAGCTGAGCCATCTTGACAGACTTGGTAATGTCCGATCGCATGTGCACCAAACTGTCGAACAGATTGATGAAGCTCATCCATTCACCGGACACTCCGTCAAAAGTAGGCATAGTTATGGCAGGTAACCTGGACCCCGAACCCTGAAGCGGCAGAGGTGCTTCAATGTCACCACCATGGCTGGACTCGCGCTGTCTACGTATGTCCGCAGCCTTCTGCGTGATAGCAGCTGCCATCTCCATACATTGGTCGACATCCCCTAGCAACCGTGACAGCCTGTCAGGTGCGCAACCAACAACTGATTCCGCCTGCGCGGACAATTCGAGCACCCTATTGTAACGTTCCTTAACGTCCATAGACCGCTCCAATACCACATCATGCCTATCTAAACGGTCTATCAGACCGTGTGCGGAGGAAAACCATCTGAGTTCCTTAGAAACTCCCTTCTGGATTTCAGATAACGACATGATCGGAACGATACTTACTCACAATTTGCAGTAACTCAATTTTATTGGACCCTCCAGTCTATAACCCAAACGAGGGAACCCTAAACCACAACTTAAACAATGCTGTTTTCCTTAAACAATAGGAACCGAGTTTTATATCTATATAAATTCTGTAAGTACAATTTAGTTTCCCTTTATCATTATAACACACACAGATAGTCAATATTAGTTCAAGTTATAAATTGCTATAAACTGAAAACAATGTAATAGCCTGCTATCAATAGATGTAACTACCTATGTTAACCAAACATTCATTAGCATTACTAGACCACTAATAGATTGACTAACTGGTACTTCAATGCAAATTTCAATTCACCTACAATGTACCTAAGTTGAGTACCTACTATTCTGAGTCACATCTCAGTACAACTGGTCATTTAGGGAAAACTGTAATATCTGTCTGTCTACTACCAGCAATAGACTTATAGCTTACAATACTACCAATCTATGTGGATACAGGAACAACACCAAGTTAGCTAATAACCGCCTATACCTACAGATTGATAGTCCCAAATCGTGGGTTCCTGGAGCCCTTGACGGCTGCAAATCTCAGGAAACCACGCTCTTGCTACCAAAATGTTCAGGCTTCTCGGCACCTAATGACCTCGCAGGGGCCCATCAGCTACGAGGTAGCGTAGCGATCAGATGCCAAGAAGTGTGAACGTCGGCGATTCACCGAGCTAATACTTATGGAGTCGATCTAACCTGGTCTGTGCTTCGGTCCCGTCAACCTCCTGTCTCTCTGCAAGGCCCGGGTGCACCCTAGGCTCTTCTTGGTAGACAGGTTCTTCAGCCAACCAGGTATGACTGGCAGGCCCACAGCACAGTGTTCCAACACAGGTTATGTTACGTGGGAAAAACAAATCGGCCACGTAAATGCGAACTTTATCTGGTTCGGGGAACCACAACACACTCAGCTATATAGACAATCCTGAGGGGAACCCGAATACATTCCAGATGGCTTGCGATTTAATTTCAATACCCTAATCAAATACGCGTTACATTGCGAGGGCTTTCGTCTGTCAGTTGTCAAAAACTGCTAGGTTGGCAGCAACGTCAAATTTAAAATGGCCGTTCCGAAACCATCGATCGAATATCGATTTGGAATCGAACACTTATCATGCTGGGATCCACATAGACGACGCAGATTGTGAATTGGGACCCATCTAGAGAGAAGGTTGCCCAAAGATCTTCTCCATTATCTGTCTCGAGGTCACGACGTCGGCGAATCGTGATGCCAGGGCGGGCGGCGAGCAGTACGCCTCCGCACGCGGTGGCGCGGTCCCGGCGCAGTATGCTCCAGCCCCCCGCCGTTACCTCCGCATCGCCGACGGACGTGTCTGATATGTACGTGTGAATCAAACAACGGCTCAATGTGGACTGGTTTATTAACCTACCTCCGCTTTGCGTTCGGTGGTCGAACTATCTTACAAGCATACATAACACTTTTCCCTCTCAAAATCACTCCATATACATTTTAAACTAAATAAAGTTAGAAACAGATTTTATATAATTATGAACCTTAACTTAACAGTTAACTTTTTGATACTTTTGACCTACCCGTATGGGATATGTCTGACGTACCTACTACCAACGTCTTATACATATTTATTTGGCAATGTATCACGTATTGTGACTTAAAATAAATATGCAGTTAACGTCAATGCAACAATATCAATCAATATTCTTAATAACTAAGTATCTAGGTACTATTTGAAAACAATTAAAATTTAACTTTTTTAAGTTTATCGCGGCACGTGATAGCAGCTTCCCTACGCGGGCGATTCTTATCTTAAGTACCGGGAGACAGCATCGGAGCCTGCAGCGGAGACGGCGGGTCCGCGCCCTCTTCCGCACTATCAAACGACTCGTCCTTCTCACCATCCAGTGTGACACCAGGCGAAGTTATATCCACGTTCACACTGTCTGATAAACCTGTCATTACTTGGCTAAGCGAATGACGTGACTTTCGCGCGAGTATTTGGTCAATATGACGCTTATGCATTTGGCCGTCATTAGTTTTGACTTTGTACGACACTGGCCCTAATCGTTCACGTACGACGCCCTCCGTCCACTTGTCGCCGGTCCTGCAGTAGTTCCACCAGGCACCAGGACGGGCTCGCTCTGGTGCACGACCCTGAGCGGAGCGGGGCGGCGCTGCTCCTCCACCAGCTGGCGCGCGCGCACTTGCTCGGCGGTGTCGGGGCGCAGTAGGTCGAGGCAGCCTCGCAGGCGTCTTCCCAGCAGAGCGACCGCGGGTTCGCGCCCGGTGGTACTCTGCTCGGTATTTCTATACATAAATAAAAACCTACTCAACGCCTTGTTTAAGTCGGCCTTTTCTAATTCTGCCTTTTTAAGAACACGTTTAATCGTTCTTACTGCATTTTCCGCAGCTCCGTTACTCGAAGGGTGATAAGGTGGCACTAACGTATGTTTTATACCATTGCTCTGCAAATATTCAGCAAAGGCATTAGAAGAAAATGGCGGCCCGTTATCACTAACCAATCGCTTCGGCAGCCCTAACCTCGCAAAATGGCGCCTGAGACAATCACAAACAACAACAGCTGACGTCGTGCTTACTTTTTCTGCCTCGATCCATTTAGAATGCGCGTCAATCAAAATCAGATAATAGTCACTATTGAATGGTCCGAGGAAGTCAACATGCAGACGACTCCACGGCTCCGCGGGCCACGACCAAAAGTGTAGCAGCGCGGCAGGCGGGGCGGGGCGCAGCTTGTTCTATTTCTCGGTCTATGTTTTCCCACCAAACATAATTACGCGCGATTTGTTTCATCCTAACTATTCCCGGATGGCCGTCATGGATTTTTTTTAAGATTATATTTTTTAAGGCGTCCGGAACTACAATCCGATATCCCCATATTATGCAACCCTGATCTATGTGTAAATTGTCTCTTCTACTATAATATTTTTTTTCGTTGTCATTATACTGTTTGTTTGGCGGCCAACCGTACATAATAAACCCATATATTTAAAGCAAGAGGCATAGGTCATGATTTTATAAAAACTGGTGACTCATCTTTAAGATATAGTTTAAATTCTGACTTAAATGTACCTAAGCCCTCGGCAAACACATCCGGAAACTCATTGCGCAGAGAGACCGCCATCGAGTCATCATCAGTTAAACTGTGGCATTCAACAATAGCTAACTTTAAATGTTTAATCCATGTGCGACCCATTAGCGGCGGTCCACCATTTTCAATAACAAATAAATTTAATCTGACCTGTTTTTTGCCATAACTAACATTCACCACAATAAACCCAAGAGTATCGATGATGTCTCCTGTATACGACTTTAAACATAATTGACGTTTTTCAATGGGAATTTTAGAAAATTGGTTATCATAATATCTTTTTGAAATAACAGAGAGCTTACTTCCGGTATCGATTTCAAATTTACACAATCTATTTTCAACAGTTACCATAGCATAAAAAGGGCCATCACCTTCACTATTAACTACTAAATTATAAAAGTTACAACCTTCATCATCCGTGTCCGAATCATCTAAAAACAATTGATTCTTTGATGACTTATTTGCACTGTTATCACTTTTAGCACTTTTACACACTGCTTTTATGTGACCTCTTTCACCACACCCATCACAGTTGTAATATTTGAACCGACACTTGCCATCCGTATGGCCCGATTTGCCACAGCGTGAACAGAGGCGCTGCGGGCGCGGCGCGGCGCGGGGGTTCCCTCGGGAGCCCCCGGGGCCGTGCGCCCCGATCTGGTGCAAGCCGTCGACGTCATCATGTGCCTCCCGAGCCACCCGTGCTGAGCCCGCGCCGGCGCCCGCGCCCGCAACGCACGCCACAGCTGCATGCCGCTCCGCCGCCTCCAGCGCCTGCGCCAGCTCCACGGCGCGCTTGTAGTCCACATTCCGCTCAGCAAAGATCCTGGATCTCATGTCTTCATTGTGTAGACCCGATACAAATTGGTCTCGTAAATTCTCCTCCAATTTATCCACGAAATTGCACGTTTTGGCCAATTGTTTCAACGATTGAAGGTATTCGCGAATACTTTAACCTTGACGCTGAGAACGTTGGCGAAAGATATGTCTTTCGGCAATTTCAGATCGATCTGGTTCCAGGTGGTTTTTTACTAAAGTAACCAAGTCGTCAAACGATTTCGATTCTGGAGTATTTGGGGAACACAAATCACACATTAACTCGTAACATTCCGCGCCTACCAGTGTCACTAACGTGGCTACCTGCAACATGTCGGCGATGTTATTTAACGAAATAAACTGTTTTACGCGACGAATATAGGTATCCCAGTTATTACTTCCTATGGTGTATGGTTCGATATGACTGATAGGCATTTTTGTTTCGTAACACAAGGGCACACGCGTGGTATTTTCTAGAACAGCCTGTCGCCAGTGATATGTACGTGTGAATCAAACAACGGCTCAATGTGGACTGGTTTATTAACCTATCTCCGCTTTGCATTCGGTGGTCGAACTATCTTACAAGCATACATAACAGTGTCTGAAAAGGTTTCAGTTGCGGCGACTAGGTCGTGCTCTAAAATAATCAAATTATTCTGCCAATACGCCAACCGACTTTTTATGCCTCTGACATTTTGATAGTGCATAGAGAGTGTCTTAGTCGTGCTTGACTGTGGCTGCGATTTTCGGAGAGCGGTAGTAGGCTTCGAGGTATTCCCGAAAGGGCATCCACTCTCTCACCCTTGCATAATCGGGCCAGATATCTATGCTGAAACAAGTGTCGAAACAGCTCATGGGAACTCCTATTTTGTAGGACTTATAGTCCCCTCTGGATGAGAGCTGCTCGACACTGACCGCTTCAGGCGCAAACAGTTGCTCTACATACTCTTTTACATCCTCAGGACCCGACATCATGTTCCAAAGATGTATATATTTGCGACGCTCTACAGCTTTCAAGGTTGTGACGCTGGGCCCCGCCGTATAGCAGAGAGATTGCGGTCGTCGGCGTGACTTCTTTTTAACTTCCTTCCAGCCCTCTTCAGCTTCGACAACGGGAGCATTATCTGCCTCTCGTGGGCGGTCGGTGGATAGGGTTAGATCGGGGACCGGTCCGACCGTAATGTTCAGCAGTCTTGGGAGGCTTGGCACATCCTCGCTCTCACTGCGACGGCTCACTTTTGGGACACCCTGTATATCTCTTTGTATTTTCTCCTGATACATGACGTCATTATCCCGCACAGCAGATACTTTTTCGTGTTCAGTCTTCTTCTTTCTTGCAGGTGCAGCTTTAGTAGACTGGGAGACACTGCGGATTGGCACTTGTTGTAGAGACGACGAGTGTTTGATCTCAAGGGTGGTCAATTTGGACTCTACTTTTTCAGTCTGAGTTACTATGGCATCCATTTTAGCTGAAAGCCCTGTCGTAGACGAAATAACGCTTTTTAGCATTTCTGCTATTGCGGCTACATCCTGCTGCACTTTGCGGATTTCCTCTCTGATCTCCATATACTCAGTCGTACGGAAATCAATGTCGGGGGATACCAGATGCTGGGTCTTGCTCCTTATAGTAACGGACGACGACGGGCGTATTTTCGGGGTACCAACGGGAGTCAGCGTGTTGTCGCCTCCCTTTTTCAACGAAATCCTACACTCCGGACAGACCCATGAACAAATCTCCTCTCGACTCATACGACCCTCGGTATTAGTGGTGCATAAAAAATGGAATTTGTTACGGCAACACCCGACCTTACAACTCAGGCGACTCTCTTCCAACTCAAAGTCGGCCCGACAAGCGTAATAATTATTTTCACTCCTATTAGCGCTCTCCTCCATATTGGTTTGATGAGGGTTGTTATCTGGTGGTTCCACTGATGGCGCTAGTGGTCTTATTATTGTAGTGGTCGTTAATTCGTGGTAGCAGGCCACAGAGGGCGCCACTGGGCACACACAAATTGAAAAAGGTGAATGCGGCGGGCGAGGATCGAACCCGGGGTCGATTGAGCGCTCAGCTATTAGACCAAAACGTTAACGCAGTGCGCCATCAAGTCACTATGTACAAATACGAAATTGGGAAACTCTATGGAGTTCTTGATGCGTTATTATAACGTTGATGTAGGTGTTTGGAGAAATGTGCGATCTTGTGTGCACTCAGCGGAATTCGGTCACACTTTGCACTGATTTCACTGTTTCACTGATATAAAAGTTGAAGATTTTACAAAACACTTGAAGATGTATTGGTCTGCTACACTTTGAATGAAAATTGGTACATTTGGTGCTTTTTGGACTAATTTTATGAATAAAATTGTACGGAGCGATATTAGAGGCGTTATCTTGTCGGTCTACCCGACTTTAACTATATATCCTTCTCCCCAGAAAATACCTCTTTTTATTTCTAACCACCTCACTTGCTTTTTTTCCTCTACTGTTAATGTTGAAAACGGGTATGGTGGTTTGACTAAATAGACTTGAGTAAATTCCGTGGTAGCAACTGCGAATTCTTTAACTATAAAACTATTCTTATAGTTGCGGAATCCTTGTAAGTCCACAAATATATACTCTTCACACATGATTTTTTTTTTAAATGTTGGATAATGGCTTATATTCTATAATACAGTCGTTCAAAATAAGACAGTATGCTGATATTTGATCAGCCATTTCCTAATCACATTCTTTCTCTACCCGAACATCGACAGGGCCTGTTTTCAAGTTTTCGTTTTGGCGACAGCAATCTATCACAAATAATGGAGCTTTTTCTTTAAACTCTGTCAAACTCAACAATGGTTCACAACGATGTCCATAGTACGACTGTTGGAATCTAGCATACTGTTCATATATTAATAAGTACTTATCTTCCGCAAACTTAATATTCAGACTTTTGTATGGAAAGTATGTAGAATTTAAAAATACTTTTACATCACTTAATTGACAATGATCGAATTGTGACATATCTTTGGTTGCTTAATTTTTCGATCAGTTTGCAGGCCTATAATTATAAATCTTGGTTTTTCCGTTGGTGAGGAAGTTTTGATCTACCAAGTATGTTTTGTACTTCTCGGCAAAAGAGGATATTCATAAAGATCCCATTTTCTAAACGCTAAACTAATAGCTTTATCTTTTTCTAAAAATCTTAAGATGTTTAATCTCTCATGATCAGATACTTTTATATGTGGTACTCTCCAAACTATTTTGTTGATGGTGAGGTCCTCTATAACTTCATTAGTGGCTAATTTTATCGCATTTAGATTCGTGTCATAGGCAGAAGTATCAATTCATGTTTACAGTTCATTATTATTTTGATATAAGCTTCTGCGAAGCCCAGAATTTTGTTTAGGGGAATACAGGCAGAAAAACTATCGGTATGTTTTATTCCATCCTTGTCCCATCCCCATAACTTAGACATTTTTGATTCATTTTCATTCATTGAAAGATAAGATTTCATAGTCGTTGTGATCCCAGCATTCTTTATTTTATCAACCTCAACTCCGTTGAGCTCATATCTAATTTCTTGAAAAAGAAAAAGAAATGAGTTATTAACAAACTCAATGCTACCAACTCGTTCTCTTTTATCGCCAACTGAACGGTATACCGCAACTGAACCTTCTATGTATAATGCACTTGCTGAGGGTAGAATATATAAGTCTTGTTGGTTAATAGGTATGCGAATTTCATCGTTTTTGTTACAACTATTAACATAAGGCTTATAAGAATGAATTTGATAGCTTTCGATGCTATTGTCAACGGTGAGAGAGCCCGCAATATTTAAAATATTAATTTTTTTATAAGTTTGATGTACTTGAGGAAGTCTTTATTTTCCTTAGTCAGCTTTCTCTTTTTAATTGATGATCCCTTATGCGCGGCACGTATTGAACTGAAGTCTTTACTTTTGGGTAGTAATATATTATTAATAAAATCAATAATTTTTTCCTCAAGTGCAAATATAACTATATTTCTTCCTCTCTTAGATTTATCAACTTGCTTTTGAAATCTAAAAGTCGTATATTGATTTCACTCTCAATGTTCCGGTTTACAGAAAAATAAATGATATTTTTCGATATTTCTATAATCCTGTACCCTGCTGGTACACCAGGCGCGAATTCATAAATAATGTGAGCTGGTTGTCCATTAATATATGATCCACTTATGATATCACATTCGATCCGAATGATGGTAGTAGGTAGAATGCTTATCGGAAAGGAAGACTCATGCAATATATTGGCTTTCAGAAGTTGATTTTTAAACCCCAACATATTTGCCAGCGAACGAGGTTTCTCGAAATGACAAATCTCTGAACAGATAATCCTTGTACTCGAAGTGTTATTGTTACAAATCAAGTTAAAAGTACAACCTACTATTTTTGAATTTAAAAAGTCGTTGATATCTGCCAGTTCGTACGAACCTTCAGGTATTTCAATAACGTGATCGTCACCATAGTGGAACATATTATTATTCGTATCTATATTAGGTATAGAGTTGAAGGTAGAAAATAAGACGAGACCGCATTCATATTCACCGTTTAGCTGCAAAGCAGGCGAATAATTTATTGATAGGGCTAATTTACACCCAGTTACTGATAGTGTGAACGACATCGTTATAATGAGCTACTTTGCACACAAAGCGTCAATTTAAATGTTGATTCCAAAAGCTTTTAGAAACTTAATGCACAAATGTCCGCAATTGTATGAGTTATTTTTTGATAATTTATATAATTATAATAAATATTTGTTGATTTTGTTAAATAAATAAATAATTCTTGAGGTGGTTTTAGATCTCCATAACTGTCAAAGTACTCGCAATTATTATCAATTTTACAATAGGTTACCCAGTGCGTTCCTGGATTTTGTGAAGTATCTAAATTTAAAATTGCGCATTCAACACGATTTGACTTACAAAGCAAAGTGTCTCTCATGTAAACTCCTCGAAAATATGGAATATTCTGAGTATAATTTAATAAATCAATATTACTAAGCGCGCGCCTGGGTAACCTTTTAATAAATTTTTTGAAGAATGTACACATAATCCCTTTCCATTTTTGTATGGTTTGATACACAACCCACGCCCTAAAGCGATAGATTCCATTATCTTGTTATGGCGCTCCGATTCAGCAAGATTTTTTTTGGCTGACTTGTAATCGTTTACTGCTTTATTTATACCTGCAGCACCTCCTGCTAGAGAACCCAATGCTGATAATCCTGCAAATATGGGGATAAGTGGGAGGATTCCTCCTGTTTTTGGGATGGGAATAACTCTAGACACTCTTACATTACTATTGTATTTTTTGTGAAATATTTTTTTTGCCGCTATTTGAGCGAAACGAAAAGCATCATTATGATTTTTAGGTTTTATTTTTTTCATATGTGATATGTACCAGCACCTGATTTTAGTTTTCTTTTCATAACCTTATTCACCAACAAAGATGATAACTTTTCACCAGTGCTAGTGTAACGATCCCAACATGCACTGTTTAACTAAATCATACAAAATTATCATAAAATCAAGAAAAGTAGTTCGTATCGGTTTGTTGGAGTTTTGGGAATAACTTAAGTAATAAAGTTATAAAATCTGACTGTAAACAAATGTGCACCAATTAGTTTTGTTAGACTTAAAAGTATGCTATTATGGCTCGTTAGGAAGTAAGTAATTTAGTCTATCACAAAGTCTCTCTTATGATCATTCGAGATAATAAAATAAAGGTCATTTATTTTCTGGCCAATTACTTGCACCATGGCAAGAAATACAAAGTTCTGGGTAAGCAAGTCTTAACTTGTAATTTGTTATTTTTTACAATTCTCTGTCCTGCAATAATTCAATGATGACTGTGTAAAAAGGCCGGTACGGCGCGGATGTTTTATTATTTTAAGACGTTGTTGTCTAATTAAAGCCAGGGATCGATGCCATTGTTGGAACCCCACTGAATGAATGCCGTATGAAATCTTTGAAATTAAATAATAATAATAATAATACCTTGGGCACTATTTACACACATTGATTTAGCCCAAACTAGGATTCCCTGTATCTTGGTTGTAACGTACTACCTCCTTGACCATATTGGCTACTGGCGGATTAGCCAGTTAAAAACTAAAACTATAAAAATTCGAAAATTCGGGTCTGGAATCTCGTCTGGCAGCTGATTGTTTTTTTTTGGCAGACATTGTTTGAGCTCTGAAACGTGAGGTTGTATCTTCTGCATCAATAATTTTTAAGTCACGCCTTTAGTTGCGGCGATGGGCTAGTCCCTTTAGTACTGTAATGGAGCTGAATGTTTAGTTGCTGTAAAGTGTAGTAGTTGATTTGAAACTTCCCTACTATCCCCAATCCATAGGGTTTCACGCCGAGGAATAATATCCTCCTGGCGCTAACGGAGCTCTGAATCGGTTCCACGCTGAGGAGTAATATCCTCCTGGGCTAACGGAGCTCTGAATCGGTTCCACGCTGAGGAGTAATATCCTCCTGGCGCTAACGGAGCTCTGAATCGGTTCCATGCTGAGGAGTAATATCCTCCTGGCGCTAAAGGAGCTCTGAATCGGTTCCAAGCCGAGGAATAATATCCTCCTGGCGCTAACCGCATAATCCCTTGTTGACGTCTGGAGAAGTGGACCATTCGGATTGAGTCTACCAATGAGCTGAAATCTACAAATTCCCGGCGAGTCCCTATCCAGCGTTTCAACTATATCACCAATATTCGACTCACGACCTTGTGATTAATAAATGTATCTTGAGCCTGCCAATAATCTCTTTTGGTCAGGTTAGTCTCACTGTTTCAATGGCGCCCGGATTAAGGGAATATTGGTGATAGAGTTTTATGTCTGGTCAGAGTAGTTAGGCCATAAGAGCGCCGTAGAACGCTTGATTTCTTTCGTAGCTTGTATATTTTGTTGTGTTTATTTTTGTCTGACAAGAGTATATTTGATCGTTTATCTGGGTACCTACCTCATTTCTACATTATTTATGGGCGCAGTCTGACGGCCGTTGTCATATTATAATTGTTGATAAATATTTTCCTCCAAATTCTCAGTACGAAAAATAAATTAATAAATTGTGAAGATTTTAGTAGGGAAACTTTTCGGACTATTAAATAATAAATAAGGTTAGTGTTTAACGGCCGATTTCTCGTACATTTAATCTGTTGTTGACAGTCCTTTATCAATTTCAGCTGTCAAAACGGTAGATCAATGGCTTGATTTTGTACCAGAAACCGGGCGTTAGTCGTGTACTCTGCTTACTTTCATGTAAACTTGTACAGTTTACTAGATAGGTAGTAAACATGACGTTTCCTATAAATTTCTGTACTTGTACCGAGCGATCTGTGACTGTCTGAGAGCACCTTCTGTCTGAAGATAGGCTGCGACAGCGTTCTGTCTTATTCAATAGTAGTTAACGATTCCTTTATGTATGTAATAAGTATTTTGACCCTTGTATTCTAAAAACCATCTATATCTACAGCTATGTAAAAGTTCTTTATTGTGTAACGTTACTCTGCAAGGTCTGTTACTTTAGCGTATGGCCTCTTGAACTATAATTATCTACTTTTTTACTCTTTGTTGTAGAATAGATATTCTACTCTATTATTATTTTCTGTACCCACTAACGGTGCAGGAAGTCTTGAACACTTGAGGGAGCTGCCCCTCATGGTGTTATTCTACGTTACGATAGTAGCTAAGCTATCGGGGCGTTTATGTACTAGGGTTCTTATTTTAGTTCAAGGGATCTTGCTTATTTTTCAACTTCTGACAGTTAGTCTGGGTGTGCATTTGGCTATAATAATGGCACTCTGTGTGTAAGGCTGTGTTTACACGATGTTAGTGTGAATTCTTGTATGAACTTAGTATGAATTCTGATGTCTGATTGTTGGTACGAATGTGTGATGTTGGTATGTAGTTGAGCTAGACTGTTAGTTATATATTTCTCTGACATTGTAGATGGCGAGCTTTAGAGAATTTTATCTTTAGTAGTTAATTTGGTAAGTTAGTTTAGTTTAGTTAGTATCTTAGCGGATTTTATCAGGTAAAATCCTACCCAAACAAGACGGGTATGTAACGTACTACCTCCTTGACCATATTGGCTACTGGCGGATTAGCCAGTTAAAAACTAAAACTATAAAAATTCGAAAATTCGGGTCTGGAATCTCGTCTGGCAGCTGATTGTTTTTTTTTGGCAGACATTGTTTGAGCTCTGAAACGTGAGGTTGTATCTTCTGCATCAATAATTTTTAAGTCACGCCTTTAGTTGCGGCGATGGGCTAGTCCCTTTAGTACTGTAATGGAGCTGAATGTTTAGTTGCTGTAAAGTGCAGTAGTTGATAATTATGAAACTTCCCTACTATCCCCAATCCATGGGTAAGCATTGGTTCGTAGTTAGTCTTTCTTATTCTCGTGTATTTTATACTCTCTATGTATTTCCCTTTTCTATACAGTGTCTATTGGACTGCGGCACTCTTAGATCCTAATTACCCCAGGGCCCTCGTCGGAAGTCTCCGTGTGGGGAGCCGTCGCCTGATAGCTGGGCGCTGTAGCGCTTTTGTATTCCTATCATTCACACTGGTCTCTTTCCAGGGTTCCACGCTGAGGAGTAATATCCTCCTGGCGCTAACGGAGCTCTGAATCGGTTCCACGCTGAGGAGTAATATCCTCCTGGCGCTAACGGAGCTCTGAATCGGTTCCACGCTGAGGAGTAATATCCTCCTGGCGCTAACGGAGCTCTGAATCGGTTCCACGCTGAGGAGTAATATCCTCCTGGCGCTAACGGAGCTCTGAATCGGTTCCACGCCGAGGAATAATATCCTCCTGGCGCTACCGCATAATCACTTGTTGACGTCTGGAGAATTGGACCAGTTGGATTGAGTCTATCAAGGAGCTGAAATCTACAAATTCCCGGCGAGTCCCTATCCAGCGTTTCAACTATATCACCAATAATCGACTCACGACCCTGTGATTAATAAATGTATCTTGAGCCTGCCAATAATCTTTTTTGGTCAGGTTAGAGTTTCACTGTTTCATGGTTACTAGACAACGATACACATACTTATAAATACTATACTAAGATAGATAAACAGCCATCACTAGGGTACAAACATCCATTTTCATCAAACAAATATTTGCCCCCACCGAGACTCGAACCTGGGACCCTTGGCTTCGTAGGTAGGGCAATGCCGACTCGGCCATTCGGGTCGTTGAAATTAACTGAGCTCTGATAGGTTAGATTAGGCTCATTATCATTCACTGAATCATTGATTTTAGGTAAAATTGTAGGTACATGTACATACCTACATAATATGTAAGCAAAATAAACGAAGTCAGGTGAGGCTGATGTAAACCAGGCCACTAGACTTTGGACCTAAGTGTGTATCTTTTTACGTTTTCATATTTAGATATGTTGAAATATATATTCAGTTCTTTATTGGCAGCATTGAGTATCATTCGTTTCATCCCACAAGAGTAAGAGACCCGTAGGCTCCCCTACAATTGGTGACCCCGACGCTGAAATAACCATCACTCAAGAAACTCGACGTTATAGAACTCCGACGTCACCTCAACGAAGACATGAGCCTAGGAAATAAAGGCAGTATAAGTAACCCAGGCTGCAGTTTTGCCGGCAATAGTTCATCTTCAAATGGCGAGCTGGCAACCATCACAGTGGCATCGAAGATACCGGAATTTTGGACCGACATGCCGAGAGTATGGTTCGCACAGTTTGAAACAGTTATGGCTCCCTAGAAGCAAGGCGACGAAACCAAATATAGTTTGGTAGTGTCGAAGTTGGGAAAAGAGCACCATCGCACCTGCTACGTCGCATGAGAGAACTAGCGAAAAATACTAGCGTTCCGGACAAAACCCTAATCAGCTTATGGACGTCAAGGCTACCATCTCATGTCCGCGCCGTCCTCACAGTGAGCCAGGATCAAAGTTTGGACAACCTCGCGGGAATTGCAGACAGGATCATGGAGAACAACAAGGCAGATATATGCGAAGTTTCCAGTGGGCACCCTTTCATGGCAGAGTTGATAGCACAAGTCAGTAAGCTGACTTTGGAGGTTGCAGCCCTCAGAGCTCATACAGACGAGAGAAGAAGCAGATCCATCAGTCATGACCGCAGTCGTTTTAGATCACGGTCTCGCCCGAGGGTTAACCCGAACGATCCCAATTGGCTATGCCAGTACCATTTTCGTTACCGCAACCGAGCCAGAAACTGCGAGAGCCCGTGTAACTGGAAAAAACTATCGGAAAACTAGAGTCAGCGTTGACTGGGGCGGAAATCAGCGCTATACTTCCCGCCAACCGCCTATGCGTTACCGACCGAAAAAGTGGGTACTGTTTTTTAGTGGACACAGGCGCCAACATTTCCGTATTGCCAAGACAAGGCAAAAACGAAGCAAGGTCTGCATACAAACTATACGCTGCAAATGGAACAGAAATACAGACATATGACGAGAAAACGCTGACGCTAGACCTACATATGAGAGGGCCATACCGTTGGACTTTCGTCGTCGCAAACATTACGCAACCAATACTCGGCGCAGATTTTCTAGAGTTTCACAACATTCTGGTCGATATCCGGAACAAGAAACTAATAGAAGGGACAACAGGACTCCGAACTCAAGGGGTAGTAAGTCAGTCAGATGAAACAACCCTGAGAACAATTAAGTTGGAAGAGCATTACTCGGACATATTAGAAAAATACCCGAACATCACCAAACCAATCAACGCCCTCGTCGAGCCCAAACACGATGTCGAACACCAAATTATCACCAGCGGACATCCAATATACTCCAAGTGTCGCCCATTAGCAACGGATAAATATCATAGAGTTGTGGCGTTAATTCAGTGTATGTCACTAAATCTTAATTTAAAATAGTTAAATTTAGTACATCAATATTTATTACTGAATGTTATTTATCAATCGCAATCCGTTATGCAAAATTTACATTAACATGTTTATAATAATAAAATCAATGTTAATAATCTAGTCTTAATAATCTAATTAAATATTGTTAATAATAAAATAATAATATACAAATATGATAATACTAACTTAATAATAATAATTTAATAGTAGTAATGTTTAAGCGCATAATGCATCCACTTATGTTGAATCATAAATGTCACTTTGTATTATATAAACTTTAATATATTTTGTACGTTGAAGCGGACAAGCGCACCGTTTTTTATTAGTAGATAGGAGCGCGCACTGCAACCGCCTACGTCACGGTATAACCTGTCGGCGCGCTCGCCTCCTCCGGAGTATGCGCGGCCGCCGCCGGACAGTGAGCTTGATGATACGACGCGAGACGCATGTCGCTCTGTTCCGCCGCTTTTGCTTACGCTCCGCTATCGAAATTACTTATGCGCCTAATATCAACCGCTGTGCTTGTTCCTTCTCTTTCCATTTCTCCTTCTAAGACTGTGCCTGACTATATGTACTGTGTGCTATACGTTGCTTTGAAATAAACTGTTAAACAGTGTTCTTGTTTACATTCACCGCGACCCACACTATACTCAAGTAAGTGTTGCGTAGGCACCAGCCTACCAAAGTGGTGACCCCGAACTGTGCACGACGATATGGAAGCCAAAGGAACATCTAAACAGGTGAATAATGATGGCGCTGCGCAGAATGGCGCGGAGTTGTGTAAAGTGGGTGTGCGGATACCCCCATTCTATAAAGAAAAACCAGCACTATGGTTTGCCCAGCTGGAAGCCCAATTTACGCTGTCCAATATTACTGCAGACACTACAAAATTTTACTACACCATGGCCCAGCTGGATCCTCAATATGCGTCGGAAGTGGAGGACATAATAACAAACCCACCAGTTACAAATAAATACGACAAGCTCAAAACAGAGCTGGTGAAGCGGTTGTCAGCCACACGGGAGCGAGATATCCAGCAGCTCTTGTCACACGAGGAGTTAGGGGACAGGAAACCTTCCCAGTTACTACGCCGCATGCAGCACTTAGCCGGCCCTGGGGTACCCGAGGATTTCATGCGTACGATGTGGACCAACAGGCATCCCCAGAACATCCAGGTCATCCTCGCGTCACAAACGAAGTGTACTTTGGAAGAATTGGCGGAATTGGCGGACAAGGTGCATGATTCCATTGCTTCTGCTCCACAATTCGCGGCGGTACAACCAGCTATAGCTCCTCCAACGGACCCGCTGGTCTTCTAGATCGCAAGCAGATGGAGGCTTTGACCACCAGAATGGACAGAATGTCCCGGGAGCCCCGCCAATCACGACCGACGACGAGTAACCGAAGCCGAAGCCGAAGCCGAAGCCGACATCGCCAGAACTCGACGAGGTCAAACTCCAACTACCGCAAATTTCCCACCTGCTGGTACCATCACAAGTTTGGAAGCCAGGCACGGCGCTGTGTGAAACCGTGTGACTATACAGCGGGAAATGCATAGGGCAGTCGATGACGGCGACTGGCAGCTGTCCGAATTCCGGTCGCTTATTTGTTATGGACTCTAAATCTAAAATACAATTTTTAGTAGATACCGGAAGTGATTTGTGTGTGTTTCCCCGTAATTAATTAAAAGAACGGAGAAATAAAACGAACTATACTTTGTGTGCAGCTAACGGTACAATTATTAATACTTACGGGTATGCACACTTAGTTCTTAACATAGGATTGCGCCGCGACTTTGCTTGGCGATTTGTTGTAGCGGATGTCACTAGGGCAATAATAGGTGTAGATTTTCTCGCTCATTATAATCTTTTAGTTGATTGCAGGAACCATCGCCTTATAGACAATAATACAAGGCTCACCGCCCCTGCTTTGCCTGCGCAGCCGTCTGATGTCATTTCTTCGGTAAAGGTTGTAACTGGTGAGTCCACATATCACAACATACTACGCGAATACCCTGACATCACTCGCCCATCTGGCATACATCGAACACCTAAACACTCAACAGTACACCACATTCGCACCACACCCGGTCCGCCCGTATCTAGTAAACCAAGACGACTGGCACCCGATAAATTAAAGGTAGCAAAAGAGGAGTTTGCCTCTATGCTTTCGAGTGGCATAGCCAGACCCTCTGAGTCACCTTGGGCATCTCCCTTACATCTGGCCCTTAAAAAAGACAACGGTTGGAGACCGTGCGGTGACTACAGGTTGCTAAATGCGAGAACCATTCCGGATAAATATCCGATTCGCCATATCCAGGATTTCTCGCACAGCATAACTGGTTGCACCGTCTTTTCAACCATAGATCTCGTCAAGGCCTACAACCAGATCCCCGTCAGCCCCGAAGACATCCCAAAAACCGCCATTACAACGCCGTTCGGGCTTTACGAATTCCCGTTCATGACGTTCGGACTTCGTTATGCCGGGCAGACTTTCCAGCGCTTCGTGGACGAGATGCTGCGGGGACTGGATTTCTGCTACAGTTACCTTGACGATTTCTTGGTCTTCTCAAAGGACCACAAGACGCATGAAGCACATTTACGGCGACTGTTCACCAGGTTGCAGGAGTATGGGATGGTGATCAACACCTCCAAATGCCACTTCGGAGTGGAAGAGGTAACCTTCTTAGGATACCGTATATCTGCAAACGGTACCAAACCACTACCTGCCAAGGTGGCAGCCATCCAGGACTTCCCAACGCCGAGGAACGTGAGGGAACTCAGGAGATTCTTGGGTATGCTTAATTTTTACAGACGGTTCATTCCTAACGCAGCCGTACACCAGGCTCCCCTGAATTCTCTCCTCACAGGTTCTTTTAAAGGTGTCCATCCAATCAACTTTACCCAGGAAGAACAAGTTGCCTTCGAAAGGTGCAAAGCAGGTTTGTGCGATGCGGCACTGCTGGCTCATCCAGATGCTTTGGCAAAATTATGCATCGTCACTGATGCATCAGACGTGGCTATGGGTGCTGTGCTGCAGCAGCTGAAGGACGGCGCCTGGGAACCTCTCTCATTTTTCTCGCGTAAACTGACGTCACCACAGCGTAAGTACTCTCCTTACGATAGGGAACTTTTAGCCATATACGAAGCTATAAAGTATTTTAGGCACATGGTAGAAGCACGAGACTTCATTGTCTATACCGACCATAAACCTTTGTGCTTCGCATATAGCTCTCGTAAAGATAATTGTTCCCCGAGGCAGTTCCGACATTTAGATTTTGTGTCACAATTTACGACAGACATCAGGCACATATCAGGAAGAGACAATGTCGTAGCTGATACTCTGTCACGAGTCGAGGAAATCACGCAGCCTTGTGACTACAGTAAGTTAGCTACGGCACAAAACACCGACTCTGAGCTACGCCTTCTTCTGAGCAGTAGCAGCTCACTGTGCCTGAAGAAAGTGAATGTGCCCGGAACTACTGTCGACCTTTACTGCGAGGAGAAAAAGGAGAAGGTAAGGCCCTATGTACCAAAGGAGCTCAGGCAGCAGATTATCGAGAGCCTTCACTTTCTAAGCCATCCAGGAGCAAATGCCACTGCCATGTTGGTTGCGGAGAGGTACGTTTGGCCAGGGGTACGCAAAGACTGTCGAGAGTGGACCCGAAGTTGTCTGGCTTGCCAGTGCTGTAAGGTCACTCGTCACGTCTCATCACCCTTAAGCACGTTCATACCAGGTTCCAGAATATCCACATTGACCTCATAGGACCACTACCACCTTGTCAAGGGTTCAAGTACTGCCTCACTGCCATCGACCGTTTCACACGTTGGCCTGAAGCAGTACCACTGCAAGATATATCAGCCGAGACCATCGCTAAAGCGCTGTTTTACGGTTGGATTGCTCGCTTTGGATGCCCAATTGACATTGTCACCGACAGAGGTCAACAATTTGAGTCGACGCTATTCCAGCAGCTGGCAAAACTGGTAGGATTTCGGCGTAAGCGCACTACTGCGTATCACCCTGCCTGTAACGGACTCGTGGAACGTTTCCACAGGCAGCTGAAGGCAGCTATAAAGTGCCACGCTGACAGCAGTTGGGTTGAAGCACTCCCTCTAGTCCTGCTAGGAATCAGAGCCGCATATAAGGACCTTCAAGCCTCTGCGGCAGAATTGGTTTACGGTGAGACTCTTAGGTTGCCCGGAGATTTCTTTGATCACGAGACTCATGCCACCATGGATGTTACAGACTACCTGTCCCGACTTCACATGTTTTCTAGGAATCTGAAACCAGTGCCAGGTACTCGACATGTGGGACGTCGGCCGATTTTTGTCTTTAAAGATCTAGCAGCAGCAACTCATGTTTTCCTTAGGGATGACACAGTCGGTGGGTCGTTAAAACCAGCATACACTGGCCCACATAAAGTTTTGAGGAGAGATCCCAAGGTGTATCGGTTAGCAGTCAATGGTAAGGAAATGACAGTATCTATAGATCGGTTAAAGCCGGCCTACATACTGCATGACACACACACCACTAGCACTCAACCGGATACACAAACACACACTCACAACACAAAAAACGTCACAAACACTTCATCAGCGCCACCAATCCCAGCAAACATCACCACACCTACAACCAGAACCGAAGATAATGACACCAGGCGGACGCGATCAGGCCGCGTTGTCCGGTTCCCTAACTATTATCGCCCATGATGGTCTCTGGAGGGGGGTGATGTGGCGTTAATTCAGTGTATGTCACTAAATCTTAATTTAAAATAGTTAAATTTAGTACATCAATATTTATTACTGAATGTTATTTATCAATCGCAATCCGTTATGAAAAATTTATTCTCTGTTATTTATATTTTAATTATTTTATTATGACATTTGAGACTTTTTACATCTCTCAGAAACAATAATTAAGTACTTTTTTCTGATAATATGATACAAATAATAATACCAAATGTTCTGTAAAAAATGAAATGAAATGACATGTGAAAGTGCCCTTGTTATTTACAGAATAAACGTTTTGAGTTTTGAGTTTTGAGTTTACATTAACATGTTTATAATAATAAAATCAATGTTAATAATCTAGTCTTAATAATCTAATTAAATATTGTTAATAATAAAATAATAATATACAAATATGATAATACTAACTTAATAATAATAATTTAATAGTAGTAATGTTTAAGCGCATAATGCATCCACTTATTATGAATCATAAATGTCACTTTGCATTATATAAACTTTAATATATTTTGTACGTTGAAGCGGACAAGCGCACCGTTTTTTATTAGTAGATAGGAGCGCGCACTGCAACCGCCTACGTCACGGTATAACCTGTCGGCGCGCTCGCCTCCTCCGGAGTATGCGCGGCCGCCGCCGGACAGTGAGCTTGATGATACGACGCGAGACGCATGTCGCTCTGTTCCGCCGCTTTTGCTTACGCTCCGCTATCGAAATTACTTATGCGCCTAATATCAACCGCTGTGCTTGTTCCTTCTCTTTCCATTTCTCCTTCTAAGACTGTGCTTGACTATATGTACTGTGTGCTATACGTCGCTTTGAAATAAACTGTTAAACAGTGTTCTTGTTTACATTCACCGCGACCCGCACTATACTCAAGTAAGTGTTGCGTAGGCACCAGCCTACCAAAGAGTGAAGAAAGAGATCGAGCTCATGTTGGAGATGGGTATATGCAGACCATTTAAGAGTCCGTGGTCTAGTCCTCTTCACGTCACTAAGAAGAAAAATGGCGATCTGAGATTATGCGGAGACTACAGGAGGTTGAATACGATTACGGTCCCAGATAGATATCCGATTCCTCGGTTAACAGACTTCACATACCTGTTACCGGGAACAACGATTTACTCTCGGATTGACTTACAGAGAGCATACAACCAGATTCCTGTCCAAGAAGTCGAGAAAACAGCCGTTATTACACCATTTGGTCTTTTCGAATTTCCACGGATGCCATTTGGATTACGAAACGCCGCACAGACTTTCGTCAGATTCCTCAATTCAGTGCTTTCCGGACTAGACTTCATTTTTACATATATCGACGACATTCTCATCGCGTCAACATCAGAAGAAGAGCACAAGCGTCATTTAAACGAAGTATTCGGAAGATTAAATGATAATGGAATCGCAATTAATCAAGCAAAATGTCTTTTCGGACAGTCAGAAATAGACTTTTTGGGATATCTAATCACGCAAGATGGGGTAAAACCACTTCCGGAAAAGGTCAAAGTCATACAAGACTATCCCAGACCCGAAACCGTCCAGGAGCTCAGACGTTTCCTGGGAATGATGAATTTCTACAGAGACAGTTTACCTAACGCAGCAAAACACCAGGCCTGCCTCAATAAATACCTAACTGGTACGAAGAAAAAAGATAACACAAAAATACAGTGGACACCCGACGCTATCAATGAATTAACACAGTGTAAGGAAAGTTTGAGCAACGCCGCTACACTGACGTCATCTTCTAGTGATGCCCCATTATCACTGATGACAGACGCGTCGCAGACATGTGTCGGCACCGCCCTGCAACAATTCAAGAACAATACATGGAAGCCACTATCGTTTTTCTCCAAAAATCTCAGCGAGGCGCAGACAAGATATAGTACATACGACCGTGAACTACTTGCAATATACATGGCGATCACTCATTTTCAACCGCACGTCGAAAGAAGAGACATAATCGTGTTCACGGACCACAAGCCACTGTGTCATGCATTCTCAACAAAATACGTCACAGGGAAGAAAGCAAATGATCCACGGCGAGTACGTCACCTTGAGTACATTGCGCAATTCACTACAGACATTCAACACCTCGCCGGTAACAAGAATCCAGTCGCTGACGCGTTGTCTAGAATAGCACAAGTTGATTGCCCGACACCGACCGATTGGAGCGAAATAGCAGACATGCAACAATCCGATCCACAACTCAAACAGCTAATCGACAATAACAACATCAAAATTAAACCGATCAACTTGGGAGATGAAAAATGGCTCTACTGCGAGAATTCGACACAGGAATTGCGACCTTATGTGCCAGAAAACCTACTGAAAAGCGTTTTTGACACCCTGCATAATTTAACTCACCCGGGCGTACGAACAACATGGAAACTCGTCGCGAAACATTATTTTTGGCCCAAGATGAATGTAGACGCCGGGAGATGGGCAAAAACATGCATAGCATGTCAGAAGAGTAAGGTATCCCGTCATACCAAGGCACCAGTTAGCACGTTCCCATCCTCAGCGCGTTTAGATCACGTGCACATAGATATCGTCGGCCCACTGCCACAGTCGGATGGATACAGATATATTGTCACGATGATCGATCGGGCGACAAGATGGCCAGAAGCAGTACCGGTGCGCGATATCACAGCGGAAACGGTAGCGCGAGTTTTCTTGAACACGTCGATCTCACGGTACGGATGCTGTACATCTCTATCTACGGACAAAGGGAGACAGTTCGAATCCGACTTGTTTAACTCACTCACAAGACTGTTGGGTATCAAAAAATTTAGAACCACGAGTTACCATCCTCAGTCTAATGGGATGATAGAGAGATGGCACAGAACAATGAAAGCTGCCATAATAGCACGGGGAAACACAATTAACTGGTCTCAGGAGTTACCGTTAGTTCTACTCGGTCTGAGATCTGCAATTCGAGAAGGAGACAACACAAGCCCGGCACAGATGTTATACGGAACCAACATCCGCATTCCAGGAGTGTTTTTCGAGCCGAAAAGGCAAAACACTACTCCGGAGGAATTCACCGGCCAGTTACAACAAACAATGGAGAAGCTGACACCATTGAGGAATGCGCATCATGCAAAAAGTCAATCGTACATATATCCAGAACTGAGTACCTGCGATTCTGTTTTCATACGGACCGATGCAGTGAAGAAACCACTTACACCACCATACGAAGGACCATACAAGGTCATAGGAAGACATGCCAAGTACTTCAAGTTACTGGTTAAAAACAAAACAACTGTGGTCAGCATAGATAGATTGAAACCGGCTTTCAGGTTACAAGGTGATATGCAAGAGAGCAAAATAGACACACAAGAGTCCAATGTAAATTGAGAACGAAATGTCAGCGACAACGAGTCAGTAATATTAAAAAAAAACGCGGTCAGGCAGGTTAGTGAGGCCTGTGGTTAGATTCGCAGCGCAATAAAAAAAGTGCATCAAAGAAGCGAGCAACACACATTACGACGACGGGGTCGGAAAATCAACAACGGCAATTGCAGCAACAAGCCTTACAGTTTGCAACAATGGGCATCTGGGGAACCAAGGACGTCAAAGAAGAAATCGTGGTTTCTTAAAACGCGGCGGGAGCTGGAGGATCTATGGCGAGCGCCAGTATAACAGACATGGCTATGACAACATTAACCGCCGTCCTGGCGCTATCGTTGCTGTTAGTATGCATCCGATACTACAAGAAGAAAGGAGTCAAGTCACTGATGAAACGGATTGACGACAGAATTGGGAGGCAGATCAATGCAGCAGCAGCTCCAACAGCCGTCCCGAAATGCCAACATCAAGCGACAACAATGGGAGTGTAAACGGCTAAGCTAATTATTTATCTTTGTTCATTGTATTGTGTATTGTGCTAGGGTTAGTTTTGAAATATAATAATACAGTTTATAGGAACTTTCAGTTTTTAGAAATAGATTATAATTTGCATTCGGTATTTGGGATAGTGATTGTATATGTATTATTATTTTTTTTATGAAAATTTTTTTAAAGGGGGAAGCATTGTAGGTACATGTACATACCTACATAATATGTAAGCGAAATAAACGGAGTCAGGTTAGGCTGATGTAAACCAGGCCACTAGACTTTGGACCTAAGTGTGTATCTTTTTATGTTTTCTTATTTAGATATGTTGAAATATATATTCAGTTCTTTATTGGCAGCATTGAGTATCATTCGTTTTATCCCACAAGAGTTAGAGACCCGTAGGCTCCCCTACAACATACTAAAATGAGATCCTGCTAAATTTAATCTTGGTTGCTAATTATTTTATCACCCACTTTGGGCAAGTGTGTGACGTAAAGAACCAAATAAAGTATATAGCGAAAACCTAATTGTACGGTTACACCGTGCATATAATGTTTTGTTAACGTGGCAGTTTACTCAGCCCGCATATTTCTACCGTAATAAATTTAGTTGACCACTTACAGTGAAGACAAAATGACGTGTTTCATTACTACCACTACTTTACTACTTCATTCGTAACAACTCACTACTAGAACTTTATACAACTGTGTGGAAAGTGCCGTCTACTAAGCACTTGATCATACATTATGGTCCTTTGAGAAAACTCAGTGTGTTCTGTGGTTTTTGGACTGTGGGAGCATTGAGAAGAACTGTGTGCGACCTACGACTCTACGGGTCGAGCTACGAAGAAAACTTAGCGTGCGCTGACAAAATCAAGCATCGCGACTACTTACTACTGATGAAACAAGCAAGGGACACCGTCTACTACGTGTCGAACTCATCAACTACATACTACTCATACTTACTGAAACTAAAAGGTACCAACTAAACATAACTATGGCTGAACTACAAACTCAGAGCAAAGTCTTTGAAAACATAAAAAGTCTCTGCGCTAACTACAAAAAGGACGGAGCAGAAAGGAAGAAAAGGCCAGACTATCTCACGAAGAGACTTGTATCACTTGAAACTCAATGGAAGGATTTTGAGCAAAGACATGCATTATTATTGGAATATGAGGAAAAAGATATTGAATATTTCAAGGAATGTGTCTACGAAAGAACTAAGGAGATATATACAAACACTAAAGAAAATATACTACAACTCATGTCTCAGAGCCTGCAAGAAGACGACTTTGACAAAACTTCAACTACAAATGATGGTCTTACTGGAGAAGAACTGACCAAAAAGGTAGATGACACAAGTACCAAGGTCAGAGAGCTACTTACTAGACAGGAAGGAAACTGCAAGGCCATTGACAGGGCCATGTCGAAAGTGAACATTGAAGATACTATGGAGAAATGGAATTGAATGTCAGTCCATCAACTCTGTCTTCACCTTCAAATCAGAAGCACTGGTAATGAAAAAGCTCATAAATAACTTGCCAAGCAAATCTTTTCAATCAGCAGAATGGGAACACTTGAACAATCTGAAACTGGCCGACCCTGAGTTCAACGTGTCCCGCGGCATTGATCTACTGTTTGGGGCGGAGGTTTACTCTACCATCATCATGGAAGGAGTACTGAGAGGCACCAATGAATCCCCCATTGCGCAACAAACTCAGCTAAGTTGGATCCTGTGCGGCAATGTCAAGACTTCTTTCAACTGTCACGCAACCTTGGTCAATCTGGAAGACCTGACTAAATTCTGGGAAACAGAAGACATCACTGAGGGGAACGAAGATATACCATCCGATGATGAGTGCGAGATATATTACCAACAAACTACGAAAAGAAACTGCGATGGAACTTATGTTGTCAAGATGACATTATACCCGAATTACGAAGAAAAACTGGGAAACTCTAAATCTGCGGCAACTGCCCAATTTTTGCAACTAGAAAAAAGACTCGACAGACTGGCGAAACTTTCGGCTATGTACAAAGACTTCATCCAGGAATACATAGATCTGGACCACATGCAGCCCGCAACTACTGTTTCTAACTCAAGCCCTGTATACTACTTGCCTCACCATGGGGTACTACGGGAGCAGTCCACGACGACCAAACTAAGAGTCGTTTTCAACGCGTCCCAAAAAACAAGCTCGAACTATAGCTTGAATGACTTAATGAAAAAGGGACCTAACTTACAAAAAGACATACAGGAGTTACTAATAAAATGGAGAAGCTACAAATACGTCTATACAGCAGACATCGAGAAAATGTACCGCTGCATCCGGATCGCTGAAGAACAGCAACATCTGCAAAAGATCATTTGGAGATTTTCGACTGACGAATCATTACAAGAAATGAACCTCTGTACCGTTACATACGGAACCAAAAGCGCACCGTGGTTAGCCATGAGAACCCTAAAACAGTTAGCCTCGGACGATCGCCAAAAATACCCCGCGGCTGCAAAAACACTGGAAAACGAATTTTATGTCGACGACTTGATAAGCGGGAATAACTCACTCGAAGCCGCCAAAGAAATGCAACGCACGCTGATTGTACTATTGCAAGGCGGTGGAATGAACTTACGTAAATGGACAAGTAACTGCACAGAATTACTGCAAACTTTATCAGAGGATCAAATATCAACGAAGAATGTGTTCAATTTTAAACAAGGAAATACTACGAAAACTTTGGGTCTCGGCTGGAGTCCAAACTCTGACGTGTTCATACTCAGCTGGGACATGGAAGAACCTCCAAAAAAGGCTACAAAAAGGAGTCTTTTATCTGAGATATCAAAACTCTACGACCCGCTTGGCTGGCTCTCACCCATTACTCTGTCAGCAAAACTTATATTTCAACGGGTGTGGGTGGAAAAGATGAGTTGGGATGAACTATTGCCCGACGATATTGAAAAAGAATGGCTAAAACTACGAAATGAACTACCAGCAGTAAAGGACATAAAAATAAAAAGATAGATCGGCGGAACTCAAAGGGATCTCGAATTACATGGGTTCTCTGATAGCAGTGAGAAGGCGTTAGCGTGTGTGATTTATACACGACTTATTGACGATAACGGCCAGCCAAAAATCACCTTAATTGCCGCCAAAACAAGAGTGGTCCCTGTGAGTCAAAAAACCACACTTCCCAGACTGGAACTGTGCGCAGCTATGTTACTGTCCCAACTGATGGAGAAAATCAAGAAAACTCTGAAGGAAAACAACCTGACTGTGTTCGCCTGGAGTGATTCGAAGGTTGTACTAGCCTGGCTAAAAGGCGACACAGCTAGATAGGAACGATATGTAGCAAATCGGGTCACAAAAATACTCAAAATCATCCCAGCCGAATGATGGCACTATGTGAAATCGGATCAAAACCCAGCCGATTGCGCAACTAGAGGAATGTTACCTATCAAACTATTGGAACACAACTTGTGGTGGCAAGGCCCAGAATTCATAAAAACTATGACGACTGAGGAAGCACAGGAATGCGCAACCTGCCTGTATACTACCAGCCTGGAACTTGACGCGCATTCCTGTACAGTACAAGCTACAGAACAAACAGGAAACTTTATAAAAACTTTGCTAGAGAAGTGCAGTACTTTAACACGAATTACCCGAGTTATTGCATGGATGTTACGTTTAATTAGCAAGTTGCGACAAAGGAAGCAACCGGACGCGAGCTACCTAACTACCGTGGAACTGACAAAATCCGCTGAGCTTGTGATAGAATACGTACAAAAAATGGAATTTGTCACTGAACTAGCACTGTTGAAGCAAGGCGTAATTACTTCAAATAAAAGCAAAATTCACAAGCTGAGCCCGTTTCTGGACAAAAAGGGCATACTACGCGTTGGTGGACGGCTCAAAAACTCAGACCTACCACCAAACATGAAGCATCCTGTGATACTTCCGAATAATGGAAGACTCACTCAACTGGTCATCGATCAAGCTCACGCCAACACATTGCACGGCGGAGCGCGACTGACCTTGGCTCATATCCGACAGCAATACTGGATAATCGGAGGAAACAGAGCGGTGAAAACATATCTGCGACGGTGCGTGAGATGTCATAGGTACAAGACGGCTGACAACAATCAACTCATGGGAGAACTGCCAAAACAAAGAATAACGCCTTCGCGTCCCTTTACTCATACGGGCGTGGACTTGACTGGTCATGTGGACGTAAAACTCAACAAGGGCCGTGGCATATCAACATCGTGATCTTTGTGTGCATGTGCACAAAGGCAGTGCACATTGAACTACCATCGGACCTCAGCACTGAGACATTCATTGCCGCCTTTCAACGAATGTGCGCAAGAAGGGGGACGCCGACCCACGTATACAGTGATAACGGAACTAACCTGGTCGGGGCGTCAAAGGCACTACGCAAAGAATTCGACTTCTACAAGACGATACTTACACCGCAATTCTTTGACAAAATAAATACTCTCCAGGTCACCTGGCATTTCAACGCCCCCGCGTGGCCCAGCGCTGGCGGTCTCTGGGAGGCTGCAGTAAAAGGGATGAAACATCATCTACGGCGAGTACTTGGAGACCAAAAACTTACTTACAAAGAGTTTACTACACTACTGGCACAGATAGAAGGCTGTATGAACTCGAGACCGCTGTGCCCACTGACGGAAGATCCAGATGAATACTTCAACTACTTGACGCCGGGCCATTTTCTCACAGGCAGTCCGGTAATGACAATCCCGCAAGCTAGCGATGCTGACGTCAGAAACATCGACTTGAGACGAAGGTGGCGTCTAACCGAACATATGCTGCAGCAGTTCTGGAAGGGCTGGTCGAATGAGTACCTGACACAGCTGCAAATCCGGAGCAAATGGAACAAACCAACTGAAAATGTTCAAATAGATGACGTCGTGCTGGTAAAGGAGGATAACCTGCCTCCCGGGAAATGGGCACTTGGCCGGGTAATCAAGACTCATCCCGGTCCAGACGGATACGTGCGAGTGGCCACGATAAAAACTCAAACTACTACTTTGAAAAGGCCCATCGTAAAACTATCACCATTACCGTTGCCGACCAATGCAAAAGATGACGCTGCACAAAACGATCCCGACAAGAATGCACCCAAGCGCAAAACAAATGCGAAGAAAGGCTTTTCAATGTTATTAACCTTACTGATAACGCTCTGTGTGTTTGCAACTCAGACACACGGAAGCGGCGGCAACATAGCAACGAGGGCTCATATTACACCATTGGAAGCCGCGCGCCCTATCTGCTACGACACCAGAGGCAAAATACAAACAATCAATGACGAATGGACACTCCTAATGTACTATAACTTGACTATTTACTGGGATGGAGTTCATCGTATTGAAGCATATCTCGCTGATGTGAAGGATCTTTGTGAAAAAACCGATCCAAGATACTGCAAATCTACGCTGCAACAGCTTTATCACGAGGTCGAAATACTCAGCTACTACAACACCATACTACTTGCACCGCACACGCATCTATCAAGTAGAAAGAAACGTGGACTATTAAACGCAGGAGGCTACATAGCCAACAGCTTATTCGGCATTCTAGACCAACACTTTGCGGATAAGTACCAAAAAGACATAGAGGCAGTACAGAACAATGAAAACTACTTGCTCGAACTAATTCGGAATCAAACATCCATAGTGGAACTAGAAAATAACGTACTCAAGAAAAGTGAAACCTACATCCAGAAGCAATTTTTGATGATTGATGGATTTATGAACCAAACAAACAAAAACTTCGCCAAGATCGAATCAGAAATGGAAGCAGTGATGGCCTCAAATTACTTTAACTCAGCGTCACTTTCCCTACATTTCCTGATAAACAATTTGAAAGGAGTACAAGAAATGCTTTTTGAAACCCTGACTGAATTCTACAAAGGTCACATGGAAGTCCGGCTTCTGTCCCCAGTCAACCTTATCAAGCAACTAGACGCTATATCAGCAAAACTGCCGAGAACATTATCTCTGCCGACAAAAAATACAAAAGAGGGTATGAAAGACTTGTACAAACTCCTCTATGTGAAGGCGAGAGTAACAGAGACTTACTTCCTATTCAAAATCCACATACCATTAATCTCGGACGAAATCTACACATTTTATCAAGCTATACCGTTACCTATTAAAGTAAACAAGGAAACTTTTACCATGAAACTATCATCAACCTACATCGCCGTAAACTTTCGGAAAAATACGTATATAACATTGATGGAAGAAGACTTGAAGCACTGCGTTCAACAAAAAACAGACAACTTTTTGTGCTACAAAAATCTTCCTGTCTACAACTTAAATAACTAGAAGATCCCATGTGAAGCAAAACTACTGGGTCATCACTCTAATTTGCCGTGCGCAGTCACCCGTGCGCCGTGCGAAGACGAATGGATCGAATTACATGCACCAAACACATGGTCAGCTAAGTGCTGCGCGACTTGCGCCTTTCGAACCATATGCGATAGCGACGTGACAATGGAAACTTTGACATCATCCGGGACAGTAACTCTTGCTCAAGGATGTATCCTACAATCGAATGAGCTAACTATCTTCTCGCACAACCAATACAGCAGCGACGCTAAGCTGGAATACAACTTCAACATACCGCTACTAAACTCGTCGATAAATAACATTGTGAATATCACATATCACAATCAGAACCAAGCGTTTCAATATAACACTGCCGAATTAGATGAGATTGACAAGAAAATTAACTCGCAGAAAGACCGCAACTATCTCCCATCATCGGTCACAATCCACGACGTCCATCAATACGCGATCAGCTACATCCTCCTAGCAGCAGCATTTACGGTCCTAGTCATATGGATTATAAGAAGATGCTGTCCTCACATCTGCACAAAAATGAGACGCACGCAAGCTCGCATGGAAATCATCGAGCTACAGACGCTATCCAAAGCGAAACAGCAACAAGCGCAGAAGGCGCATCCCACTTCAGCTGATGGTGATAATATCGCCTTTAATTTTGACTAACTTAATTTCAACCCAAAATTCTTAAGTACTGTGTTTAGTTATTAAGTTGAATTTTATAAGATATACTTCAAGTTTGTATTATGCTTGTATTATGTTGCTTTGAATGATTTTATTTTACTGATTACTTTGTGTTATTAGAGTACAGTTTACTACCCCTACTATCTTTGGGGTTTCGGAGCATGTACGGTTACACCGTGCATATAATGTTTTGTTAACGTGGCAGTTTACTCAGCCCGCATATTTCTACCGTTATAAATTTAGTTGACCACTTACAGTGAAGACAAAATGACGTGTTTCATTACTACCACTACTTTACTACTTCATTCGTAACAACTCACTACTAGAACTTTATACAACTGTGTGGAAAGTGCCGTCTACTAAGCACTTGATCAACAACATCTTATAGGCAGTGGCGATAAGTTTCATGTATCAGTATCGTCAGTATCGTTCTATTTCTTGGGGTGGATCTAGGCATGGAAAGAACTAAATAGGCTAACTATTTGTAGTGTATGAATGTGGGGTATCACAGAGAATATAATGTTATGTGGGTATGTGAATTTTGTTAAGTAAATCAGTTTGTGTTTGAGCATTAAACGTGTACCAGACTACTCCTTGGTTTTATTCTAATATATCCGTTAATACACAATATTTGGCGACGAGAAAGTAACTTACGCGTTAATTAAGTGATTAACAACATAATAGTATTGGTGTTTACGAAGAAAACAATCATGTCGAGTAGTAGTGCCAATGTAATGTTCGGCGACTCGCTGACCTTCGACCATCGCACAAAAGAATGGGGCATTTTTAAAAGTCGTTTTGTCCAGTTTTGCACCGCAAATAATATTGATAATGAGACGGACAAGCTGGGAGTAAAGCGACGAGTTTTATAAGTTCGTTCAACCTACAGTTATGCAGTGCTGATGCTGACTGTAATAATGTACAACAGGACAATTGCACAACAATCATCAGAGATAAGTACGCAAAGCTATTTTCTAATGAATTAGGTACATTCAATAAATACAAGATTCATTTAAAAGTGAAACCTGACGTTGAGTTGAGATTTTTTAAGCCACGCCCGGTACCGTTAGCATTAAAACCTAAAGTGGAGGAAGAACTTTAGCGACAAGTAGATTTAGGTATTTTGGAAAAGGTTGAGCATGCCGAGATAGCTACACCGATTGTGCCCGTGTTACGTCCCGACGGAAATGTGAGAATTTGTGGTGACTACTCCGTCACATTAAATAAGGTGTTATTTATGGACAACTACCCTCTTCCCCGTATTGACGATTTATTTGCAAAGCTGCATGGTGGGGACGAATTTTCAAAAATCAACTGGAATTAGATGACTCAAAAAACCTCACTTGCATCAACACACATAAGGGTTTGTTCCGTTACAATAGACTGGTATTTGAATTGTGTAATGCGCTCTTTATTTTTCAACAAACAATGGAAAATCTAATTGGTGATATTGAGGGCACTTGTATATTTTTAAATGACATACTGCTGACAGGGGAAAATAGACAAATTCATATAGAGAGGTTAGAGAAAGTATTACAGAGATTAGAAGAAGCAGGACTGCGACTAAAACAAGATAAATGTAAACTATTTAAGGATTCTATCGAATATCTGGGATTTATTATAGATAAAAATGGCCTACGTAAATCACAACAAAAGGTGAAAGCTATTTTGAATTGCAAAAGCCCAAAAACAATCAGCGAGCTAAAATCTTTTTTGGGCATGGTAAACTACTATCGGTGTTTCGTACCCAATATGTCTAGTATGCTTAGCCCGCTACATCTGTTACTACAAAAAGGGGTGAAGTGGGAGTGGGGAGATAATCAGGAAAAGGCGTTCCATAAAATTAAAGAGTGGTGACGTCAGACGCAGGGCCTGAGGGCCTCGGCGCGGTGCTGGCGCAGAAGCAGGCGGAGGGCACAGAGCGGGCGATCGCATACGCGTCGCGTTCCTTGTAAAAGCCGGAACGCAACTACGCACAAGTTCAAAAAGAAGCAACTTCTATTGTGTTCGCGATAAAAAAGTTTCACCATTATTTGTATAGACTCACGGTCCCATTAATTTTAAGGACCGACCATAAGCCACTTATTACTATATTTGGAAATAAAAAAGGTGTTCCGGAATTGGCAGCAAATCGCTTACAACGCTACGCTTTATTTTTATCAGCGTACAATTTTAATATAGAGTACGTTAAGGGTGAGGACAATGTTGCAGATTTCTTATCTCGGTCAAATAGTGACAAAGAAATCATCGAAACAGTGAAACAGAGTGAAGATAGGAGTTTGTATATAAAATAAATATCAGACTCAATGCTAAAACCAATCACAATGAAAGATGTTGAAGTCGAAACGGAACGAGACCCGATCTTAAACAAGACAACATTTTTAAAAACTCGCATGCCTGCTAAATGTAATGAAGATAATTTAAAACCGTATTTTGCATGTCGTTCGAAACTATCACTAGAAAATGGGTGTATTTTGCGGGGTCATAAATTGGTAATTTCATCAAAATTTCGAGAACAATTGTTAGAAGAACTGCAATTTCGGAGTGGTAAAAACAAAGGCAGAGGCCCGGTCGCGAATGTGGTGGCCTAATATTGATAAGCATATAGAAGAAAAGATAGGCTCCTGCAGCGTTTGCAATACGTTACGTACGGCCCCACCCCGCTCGCCGCTCGCTCCGTGGCCCCACCCAAAGCGACCGTGGGAGCGCGTGCATATTGACATGTTTACGCTATTTAGTAATCAATTCTTGGTGATGGTTGATGCCCATTCAAAATGGACTGAATGCAATCTGATGCAAAAGACAGATAGTGCGGCGATTTAGAAAAAATAGGAGAAATTTCCAGTAGATTTGGTTTAGTGCATTCTTTACTTTCAGACAATGCATCGAATTTTGTGTCCAATGAATTTCAGGAATTCTGCAGAATTAATGGATTAAAACTCTTAACTAAAAAAAAAAAAATATTTATTTACCAGAAAGTTATGTAACAGTCTAATATTATGCTTATGACCCACACACTAGGTATAACCTGTATCGTGGAGGTCTATAATGAAATTTCAATGTTGTGTTGTCCTGAGTTTGGGATAGCAACAGCAATAAAATAATAAGTAATTATAATTAGGGAACTCTTACATACCAAGGTGACCAAACCCTCCCAGACCACTGAAATAGTAATATAAAATATACTACACACATAAACAATATATATCTATATATAATTAGGGATAAGGATAGATAAATAAGTAAATAAGCAATTCTGAATTTGTTTTAGAAAGAGAAGTTTTAGACTAGAAGCGCTTCAGTGGAATTATAATCTAATGTCACTAGCCACTTCAAGAGCTTAACCCTTAACTCGCATACAGTGGTAGTTTTGACTTCGTTGTGCATGCATATTATATTGTATGGATGTGGCAAAGCGAAGAAACTGAACCTTTTCGCAAATGTCGTGTTCACTGCTGGCAGCTGCACCCTATAAATTCTTTTTTCCAAGAGACGGGGGAAATCCTCTGCATTAATTTAAATTCTGTGCTAGAGAAGTGATGCCCTGAGAATGTAAAGTTGGCGTACTGAAAGTACATTGCATTCGCTGAGGATTGATTTTGTGGGGTAGCGGAACGGTTTCCTCGTCATCATTTTGAGGATCGATCGCTGTGCTCGTTCCAGAGTTATGAACGTGGTTTTGTGTGTGGCTCCCCATGCTGCGATGCAGAATACAAGCAAGGACTGAAAGAAGGACAGGTAGACCAGCCTCAAAACTTCGGGATCAGCTCCCTGTCGCAAGTGCTTAAATATTGGGATTAGTTTGCGTACCCGGCTCGCCATACTAGAGACATGAGGTGCAAAAGTCAACTTCTCGTCCAGGATAACTCCCAGATACTTAATTTGCGCCACTCTAGATATGCTGGGAGAGTCGCATGTATGAGAATCAGTCGGGCAAGAGTGTAGCATAACAGTTTCGAATTCGGGGGGTGGTTGGGATGCGGCTGTCTTATGAAAACTGATAAATTTTGTTTTGCTGGTGTTTAATGTCAGTAGACTATTCTGAAGCCAGTTATTGACATCGCGCATGCAGGTCGTAGCCAGTTTGTGAGTCTGTTCCCATGACTCTCCGCAGCATATCAGAGCAGTATCATCGGCGTAACAGAAAACGTCCACTTCCTTTTAATGTCTGAACAAGTTGCAGATTTCATTGATGTAAATTAGGAAGAGGGTCGGGCCGAGGACGCTGCCCTGCGGCACACCAAATGGTATGCTGCTCCATGGGCTGATGTGTTGACCAACTTTGATACACTGGGTTCTGAGGTTTAAGTAGCTGGAGAACCATTCCAAGGCGATCCCTCTGATGCCAATGGCTTTCAGCCTACGTGACAATATGGTTGGTGAGACAGTGTCAAAAGCCTCGGCCAGGTCCAGGAATATGCCGACACAAGCCTTGCCCCTATACAACTCTGTGCTGACAACCTTGAGAAGGTCCGTGACTGCACCCTCCGTAGACCTGCCTCGGCGAAACCCGTACTGTCCTTCAGCTAATAGTTGGCGTGATTCTAGATATGCTATAAGGCGTTTGTTGACAACCTTTTCCAGCAGCTTGGAGAGAGCGCTTAGTAGTGAAATTGGACGATAGTTGCAGGGTTCCTTTCTTTGACCGCCCTTGAAGATTGGTATTACCGCTGCTTTTTTCCAGCACTGTGGAAAGCGCCCAGCTGATATGCTACTTTTAAATATGTGAGTCAGTGGTACTAATATTTGTTTTGAGATGATTTTTAGTAGTTTGTTATGGATGTCATCAATCCCTGGTGATCTTTCGGACTTGCTATTGAAGATAAGGGTTTCTACTTCGCTCTCGGTAGTTGGTTGAAGAAAAAATGAGTTTGAGGCAGGCATTTCGGTTAGATCAATCCTTTTAGAGAGTTCTGCTTCGTCTGAATTGAGCTTGTCCATGGTAGTGTTAGCTAGCGACTGTCCAATGCTAGTCAAATATTGGTTGAAATGATTTAGTGAGTCCTCGACTGTGTCCTTGGTTTTAAGTATTTCGTTACAGGGTTCTTTTTGTTTATTTAGGTCACAAATGGTTTTGATAGTATGCCATAACTTTTGTGGGTTGTTTTAATTTTAGTAAGGCTAGCGTTATTATGAATATATTTTAAGCGTTTTAAGAGATCATTGCAGTAGTTGCGATACCTTTTATATGATCTTTGAAGTATTATGTTATTGGGATCTTTATGAGTTCGCAAATGCAACAAGTACCTGTGTCTCATGCAACGTATAAGGCCTGGGGTGATCCATGGTTTTATAGCGTATTTGCGACGGCTTATTGTTAATGAGGTAGTGTGTGTTTTGATCGTGTTTGAGATTATGTTAGTAAATGTTTGGGCACTCAGTGAAGGATCGAGTTCATTTAAAACACCTGACCAGTTTAGATTGCTCAGCTCGCTTTGGTGCTTGTTTTTTGACGAGTGAAAGACTTCCGATTGTAGCTCGGTGATCTGTTATGGTACTGTTACAGACAATGTCCTCGGTCTCTTGGTTTGAGCGTACGAAAATATGGTCCAGGCAATTGTTGTTTCTCGTGGGTTTAGTTATTAACGCTTTTAGACCCTTTTCTGATAATAGAGAATAGTAGTCTGGACTGTCGGTTTCGTCAAGCAAATTTATATTTATATCTCCTACAAAAATCAGGTTTTGGGAGCCAGTGTTAGAAGACAACATAAGGTCCAAAGATTCTATGAAATTGCTGGTGTCTGTGAAAGACGGTGACCTATATGTTGCTAGAACTGTGTGTTGATTCGGGAAGTCGACAATTAGATTATTAGAATCAGCCATATCCGGTTCACTGACACTAACCTCCCAAATGTCTCTAAGAAACACCACAACTCCACCGCATTTGTTTATAAACTTGTGTGTTCTGTACGCCGTAAATCCTGTGAGTGTCCTTACTTGTGAAGCATCAGTGAGGTGACATTCAGAGAGTATAATCATGTCAAATGAAATATCGAGCCTTTCCAGAAGCACCAGAAATGAGTCGAAGTACATAATGCGGATGTTAAAAGATAATACAGTAAAATGTTCTAGTGACTTTAGGGTTTCTTTGCGATGTTCTGGCAGGTTGATTTCATGACATGGAATTTTTAATGTGTTGTCTATATCAATTTCTGTGTCTAGGGGGGCCATTTAGTAAAGAGTGTATAATTTTCCTGAGAGTTTTGAGCGTCGTCGTTTAGGTTTACTTCTAGACAGTGTGTGGTGGATGTTAAAGCTTTTATATAAATAATATACTTATTTATGACATATTTAAGATAAATGCTATAATATATCTCAATATTATATGTATATTCAAGAAATGAGGAAGCTGATAAGTTATTCAAGGGTTTGGTCACAAACAAAACAGTAATAAAAATGCGGAGTGTCGGATGCAAATGTGGAATATGCTCATTCAATGAGCGGTGTATCGGAGAGATTGTTGAGGTCAGCGTATGATCGCACAGGGATGGCGGGACTATCGTTGTGCACTCGGACATAAATGGTTCCGTTCCTGGTCCATCGATATTTATGAGTCGATGATGTTCTGTTTCTGGTGTCTTGAAATAACTTATGGTTTTCTTTGGTGAGCCTTTCATTGAAGAAAACGTCCATAGGGGGGGCGATAATTTCAAGGTCTTTAGAAGTTAAGCCCCGCCTTGTTTTCGATTCTTTCATTATTTCATCCCTCTTCGATCGCCTAATCAGCCTGATGACCAAAGAACGTGGGAGATTCTTTTTGTTGGGTTCCTCCGGTTCCTCAGCTTTTCCGGGCGAGTGGTGTCCTACTTCTTCGCTAGATGTGGAGGAAGTCTTTTGTGGGCCAACTCTTGCAGCCCAGTCGATGTCGGAGTCGCTGAGTTGTACGCCGAGCTTTGCTCCTACAACTAGCGCGATATGGTGCGGGTTTTCACCTGGAAGTTCCGGTACTCCACACACTTCGATCTCGTTGCTCAATGCCCGCTGGGCCTGCGAGGTAACTTGGTCCTTTAAGTGGCTGACCTCTTGTTTGAACAGTATAAGCTCTGGTTCGCGTCCTTCGAGTGCAGTGATTCTATTTTCTGCGGCATCCAAACGCCCTATGCAAGCGGAAATTGTGGCAGACACTGTGTCAAGGTGAGTTCGTAGCGCTGAGACATCCTCACGTAGCAAGCGAATCTCATCAAAGAGTTTTTGGAAGTCCATCTTTGCAGTTGAAGATTCAGAGAGGGGTGTCGCAACCAAGTCTTGATCTGGGGCCGGGAGGGTGGGGTTTTTTTTCGTGGCATGAGAGCGATTCTGTAAAGCCGAAAGAGTGTCAGGCCCTTTAACAGGCGTGTTGGTATTGTCCGTTTTCGGCCTTTTAGATTTGCACTCTGGGCAGTTCCACTCTTTTTCTTTCACCTCAGTATCGTATATTGATACACATAGATTATGGTATGTAAGCTGGCACGTTGAGACAGTACAGTGAGTCCTCTCTTCCTTTGTAGTGAATTCGCTGCATGCCTGGCAAAGGTTTTGGTTGCAATCGACACACCACCACAACTAGCGCACCTTATTATCCAGCAACGAATGGGCAAGCTAAAAATAGCGTCAAAACTATAAAAAAAGGGTTGAAAGTTACATTAAAATCGAATGATAGTCATAGGCACAATTCAAAAGAAAATAAATAAATTCTTGTTCGATTATAGGAATTCGATACATTGTACAACCGGTTTTTCACCAGCACAACTAATGTTTGGCCGCCCGTTGCGCTGGCTTTTCGATCTGTTGCGGAACCAAGTATCGAATAATCATAATGATAGTGTTATGAACAATCCGTCAACATTGCCGTTGTCAACACAAGCTAATAGAAATGTTTCTTCCAAACAGATCTCACAATGTGAACAGTACGGCGGGAAGCGGAAAACAAGTTTCTCAGTAGGAGATAGAGTACTGGTCAAACATTTTTATAACAACAGTAACAAGAATACATGGAAAACTGGCTTAATTAAGATAAAAGTAGGTACAAGAATGTTTGAAGTTTATATACCAGAAATCAACATAAATGTAAAAAAACATGTAGATCATTTGTTAGCATATAAGGGTTAAGATCAATTGGCATATGAATATGATGATGATTTAACCTTTTATGATTGTACTGATGTAATAACAGCCTCAACTGCATCATCAGAACTGCAAGAAGCGCGTCTCGAGAGAGAAGGGGATAGTAGTGAACAAATCGTTCGTGATGATGCATTGGTAGACTGTTCCTCGGATGGCGGCACTGGCACAGCCGAGTCTGAGTCCATTATCCATTACGTTCCACAAGGAATCCTAATCCTTTCTATGTAGCATAGTCTAGATGTAGGTTTAGGTAATTGTGTTAGTTAAGTTAGATATATTTATTATATATGGTGGAGGGATTGTAGTGTATGAATGTAGGGTATCACAGAGAATATAATATTATGTGGGTATGTGGATTTTGTTATGTAAATCAGTTTGTGTTTGAGCATTAAACGTGTACCAGGCTACTCCTTGGTTTTATTCTAATATATCCGTAAATACACATGCTTGTTAAAATAATAATCCTGATAGCACCATGAGTACATGGGCCAATCAGATGACATAGGGGCGTAGTCTTGAATGAGATTTGGCGATGTGATTGGTCGAGACTGGAAGGGTAGATATTAGAGTAGATAGGTATGTGCCTACGCCGAAAAGCCGGGAATTTGACAGGGTAGGGAGACCGAATTTAGACACGGAACAGGGGAGTCGACAGCGAGGAGGTACTTCATCAAGCGGAAGAACAGGAAGTGCGGGAGTTTTCTGGTGCCGGGTGCGTGAGGCGAGACTGCGGCGTCAAAAGGCCTTCGCCGAGTGGTGAGTAAAGGTACACGTGGTCGGCATCGGCTGTCGAGCGAAGGATAGCACAAAGTGGTAAGTCTATTTATTGTTACATTTCAGAGATGTGGAGATTTATAATTACATAGCGTCACGCCTTTTCCCATGCGGGGTAGTAGGGGCACAACTGTGCCCACTTTGAGCCGGTTATTTCATGCTCCGCCTTGGCTGACAATTAGCCCATCGCCGCAACTATGGAGTGGTAAAGGTTTCCTCGCGATGTTTTCCATCACCGTTAGAACGTCCGTATAATGTACTTAAAATGGATTGATTGTCGCATTGGTACATGGTCGGGAGTCGAACCTGCAACTTCTGTGTGAGACCCATTAGACCACGGAGCTCTTTATAATTAATCTGATTCGAATCCAGAGAACTGACTATCATCCAGTAATTATAGTTAATAAATTTATCATTAAGGGGCTTGTATGTCGTACATCGGAGTCGAACCTGCATCTTCTATTTAAGAGGCAAGCGTGAGGCCCACTAGAGCAAGGAGAATTATAATTAATCTGGTTCGAATCCAGATCACTGAGTATAATTCAATAGTTATAGTTAATAAATTGATCTACGCTTTTAAATTTATTTTAAGATATGCAAGACGCATTTCTTTGCCGTTTTGAATCATATTTATTGATCTGATTCAGCTCTAGAATGATAAAGTTTATTAGGTTTAACAAGCTCTCGTGGTTGACAGAGGAATAGGCTTAAGCCTACTTTGTCAAATATTTATTACAATCCGGTGACATGTGCCTAATCTTGTTTGTACTTGCTGTGATTTATATTTTACTGTTGTTTATATATTTATCTTTATGTTACGCGTAATTTGGAAGATTCGGGTTCGCGACGTGAACTTGCTTAAAACTATTTGCTATTACGTATCACTCATTTCGTATCGGGCAGACATTTCCAGGGGCTTGCGCTTGTTGGCTTAGCAACGCGCGGCTGTACCTGGCCATCAGCTGGCTGATCGGATGAACTTTGACCTGCTTTCGCGCGGCATCTCAGCACGCCGGGAACCCCTGTCTGGTTTGATGCACATTTTACTTAAGCTAATTCATTGATTGCTCTTCACTTTAAATACCGGTACCGTGTATTGTCAATATTGTCGTTGCTTGTCCTTTTTAACTGTAAACCACAAGGCAATGTCAATATAGTAGAGGTTACGGACTTAGTAGGGGCGTATATAATTGGTACTGGCACTTTGAGTTAATTATCTCGACTCGGACTCCTCATTATACTTATCTGAAAAACAAACGGAAAATGTTATGTAGGTACAAAGCGTATAATGATAATCCATAATGCGTAGCACTGTCGTTCGCCTATTTAAATAGCTGCGTCGACATGAGATGCGTGTTACTGGGTTTTCAAAACTGATTAAGGTAGATCTGTCGTCGGCTAGCCGCTTAGGTAGGCATTCCCCATCCTTATATCCTGAACTAAAATTACAGTTGAGTTCTTTGTCAGTTAGCTCATCCTGTAATAATCAAACTGACGGATTAGTTTATTTCCTTTCCTTTGTGTTCTAAATTTCTGTAAAATTAAGTTAAGCAGGTAACACTTAGTAGTATTGCGTTAATCTTTTTGGCACTTGTATTTATTAACGTTTTAAAGAACTACTCTGGTTACATTTAACTCCACCTTCCGTGAAGTTTTTTAACTATACCAAATTCTTAAGAATGACAGAGGTTGTATTAGCGTTCTTAAAAACCTACATATACTTAATTTATTTAGCCTGCTTCAATTGAAGCTATTTTTGATTGTTATTTATTACAGATAAGAATTATGCTGTCGGTTTGGTGTTGATTAAAACTTCACTACCTGGTAGCCGGAGTGCCTGTTGGCTATTTTTATTGTATATTGAATTGTGATTTATCCTCTTGTGTGATGTGGTGGTTGTGTCATATTGCAAACTTGGGCGAGTAATAGGGATCTGCCCCTTTGTAGGTGGTGTGATTTCCTGAAAAGTCTTACAGGGTAGGGGATGTACATATTGTCATGGCGAGTAGTAGTGGTGCCCGATGGCAAGGGAGTAGGTCCTGCCGTTACGTAAGAAAGGATGGGAATATGTCTTCCAAACCCCGCGAATTAAATTATTGCTGGCCGGTTCTCGTGGTTGTCTGAGTGAGACAGTTGACCGCGAATACTTCCGAGTCACGTGGCGTTGTTGCAGTTTCATACTGCGGAAATGCTAACGAATTAATATGATTTGCATTCGTTCGAGGAATCACATCCATAAGGAATATCAAAATAGCTCCAAGTTTGTCATTTGACATAAGTAAATACGTCACTTAGAGTCCGTTAGGCCCTATTGTAGCATCCTGTGCCAAGCTTAGGGAAATCCTTACTCCTCATTAAAGGGAATTCAACAGATCTCGCAACTAGATGTTAATCTAGATGCGAGATCTTTCACTTAGCAACGCTGGTTGGAATTCACAGGTAGATGCGAGGTTTGGGGCATCTTCCACTCCCCCCTTCCCCCATTTTTTATGACAACAACAACAGAATCTAGATTTAGGGAACTGTTACTACCTTCTTTAAGCTTATAATTATTCGATGTTTGCCTCGTCCAAGGATCTTTCCAAATATTTCTAAACAAATTTTTATGACCAATTACATCACCTCCATCTCAAACTATTAATTTCTTTTTCATGGATTTTCTTTACCTATTTCAAGCCTCTAAAAGAATCTGGGTTTGCTGAAACAAAAAATTACACAACCTAGCAATTCCTACCACAGTAATACGACATTTGGCCTTTACACTGAGAAATATTACTATTGAATATTTCTGCAATCAACATATGCTTAAAGCGTTTTGTTTTAAGTATAGATTAAAATATAAAACATAAAGGGGGGGATCTTAACATTTGGTGCCATCGAACCAGGATTATTGATTCGTAATACTAACGTGGGCTTCGGCCTTCAATTGTTGCTGTGAAATGGAAGAGGGTAAAATTTGAATGTGTTGGGGAAATCCATGAAGCTAGTAAATAGTTAAAGTAGCTTTCCCTGCCATGGCATCACGAGTGGTTGAGCGATGTAAATTATGAACGTATACGCATGAAACTTTATATAACCTTCACTCACACAAAGTAAGTTAATTGTTAACTCGTATTTTTATGGTTCCGTATCGAAGGGTGCCAAATGGCACCATATTACTAAGCCTCTGCTGTCCATCTGTCCGTCTGTTACCAGGATGTATCTCATGAACTCTTCATAATTGATAATTAAATTTAAATAAAATTTATATTTAAGGGGGGCTCCCATACGAAATAGGATAGATATGTTTTTGCCGTTTCATAGATAATGGTACGAAACCCTTCGTGCGCGAGTCCAACTCGCACTTGGCTGGTGTTTTACCTTTCTAGTGCTTTTATTACGGGGGCGTTACATTGATTGTAACGAATCTTACTTTTCATAACCATACGCAATCATTTGATAATAATTTCAATACTCAATTCAGAGTACAACCGGCTCTTACATGAATAAGCAAACAAGTAGTTGTGTTAAGTGCGGTTAAAATAATATTTTACTGATTGAGCTTTTCTGGTGTGGGTCACAGAGAGAAAAAAAATAGTTTTTAGAACGGCTTGAGTTCGATCATAAATTAAAAATATCTTGACACGTTGGTTCAATAAATTAGGAAAGTGTAGAGTAGTTTCGTCTTTCGACGGCATTCATAGCTAGCACTTGGAGATTTTTAAGGGTCAAACCAACATGGAGCGACTTGGGATTTTTTCTCACGTTATCTCTTTGTAGATTTGTGCAGATGTTTTATGACGTTGCCTGCCCTTTATCTAATATTAGTGGAAGTAGTATTGAGCTGTGTCGGCATTTCACTAAATTAGTGGCAATATTTTAGAAACGTTTGATGTACAATAGAAAAAAATAAAACTTAACTTTTGAACCAGATATCGGAACAAGTCAAGCTGTAGAAGATAATGGAACAATGCAATAGCAATGTATACATCAATTTCATATTTTGTTACGGACCTTACTTGCAAAGTAGGTATATCATCATTAAGTACAATACAGAATCTTAATTTAGAAAGGTTAATTCAAAATTATATTCTTAGTATGACAGTAAGGATAAGATTCATTTTGGGCTACGTAAAGGATTTGATAAAGGATATGATAAAATATTATAAACCACTCCTGTGCCTCAAGTTCTTGAAATCTTAAAGTTATATTTAGCTAGATAATGAAATAATTGACGTACGATTTCTGGTTGGGTAGGCATATGGCACCATTCATGTGCGATGACGAACCATTTCGGGGAGGTAATTTCAGGATCTAAAAGTTCGAACGTTAGTTTTGATTGGTCAATTGCCATGCTTTGGGGGTGTTGGACGCACCTACTCAGGAAAGAATAGAAGATTTACGGATTACTCATTATTACTCATTTTTAAATTACGGCTTATACGTACTCCTTCTTTATCATGGCTTATACGTTGTTGGTATACTTAAAATACTATGGTTAATTTTCTTTCCTCAGATGAGTCAATAAATTAAGGGGCGATTGTAACGATCCCAACATGCACTGTTTAACTAAATCATACAAAATTATCATAACATCAAGAAAGGTAGTTCGTATCGGTTTGTTGGAGTTTTGGGAATATAACTTAAGTAATAAAGTTATAACATCTGACTGTAAACAAATGTGCACCGATTAGTTTTGTTATACTTAAAAGAAACAATGACCAGCACCATTTAGCCAAAACTCAGTTCTATGTATGGCTCGTTAGGAAGTAAGTAATTTAGTCTATCACAAAGTCACTCTTATGATCATTTGTGATAATAAAAAAAAAGGTCATTTATTTTCTGGCCAATTACTTGCAGCATGGCAAGAAATACAAAGTTCTGGGTAAGCAAGTCTTAACTTGTAATTTGTTATTTTTTACGATAATCTGTCCTGCAATAATTCAATGATGACTGTGTAAAAAGGCCGGTACGGCGCGGATTTTTTATTATTTTAAGACGTTGTTGTCTAAATAAAACCAGGGATCGATGACATTGTTGGAACCCCAATGAATGAATGCCGTATGACATCTTTTAAATTAGTATATAATAATAATAATACATTGGGCACTATTTACACACATTGATCTAGCCCAAACTAGGATTCCCTGTATCTTGGTCACTAGACAACGATACACATACCTATAAATACTATACTAAGATAGATAAACAGCCATCACTAGGGTACAAACATCCATTTTCATTAAACAAATATTTGCCCCCACCGAGACTCGAACCTGGGACCCTTGGCTTCGTAGGTAGGGCAATGCCGACTCGGCCATTCGGGTCGTTGAAATTAAATGAGCTCTGATAGGTTAGATAAGGCTCATAATGACTCACTGAATCATTGTTTTTAGGTAACATACTAAAATGAGATCCTGATATATTTAATCTTGGTTGCTGATTATTTTATCACCCACTTTGGGCAAGTGTGTGACGTAAAGAACCAAATAAAGTATATAGCGAAAACCTAATATTAAAAACATCTTATAGGTGGTGGCGAAAAGTTTCATGTATCAGTATCGTCAGTATCGTTCTATTTCTTGGGGTGGATCTAGGCATGGAAAAAACTAAATAGGCTAACTATTATGCTTGTTAAAATAATAATCCTGATAGCACCATGAGTACATGGGCCAATGAGATGATATAGGGGCGTAGTCTTGAATGAGATTTGGCGATGTGATTGGTCGAGACTGGAAAGGTAGGTAGTAGAGTAGGTAGGGTTGCGCCTACGCCGAAAAGCCGGGAATTTGACAGGGTAGGGAGACCGAATTTAGACACGGAACAGGGGAGTCGACAGCGAGGAGGACTTCATCAAGCGGAAGAACAGGAAGTGCGGGAGTTTTCTGATGCCGGGCGCGTGAGGCGAGACTGCGGCGTCAAAAGGCCTTCGCCGAGTGGTGAGTAAAGTTACACGTGGTAGGCATCGGCTGTAGAACGAAGGATAGCACAAAGTGGTAAGTCTATTTTATTTTGTTACATTTCAGAGATGTGGAGATTTATAATTACATAGCGTCACGCCTTTTCCCATGTGGGGTGGTAGGGGCACAACTGTGCCCACTTTGAGCCGGTTATTTCATGCTCCGCCTTGGCTGATAATTAGCCCATCGCCGCAACTATGGAGTGGTAAAGGTTTCCTCGCGATGTTTTCCATCACCGTTAGAACGTCCGTATAATGTACTTAAAATGGATTGATTGTCGCATTGGTCGGGAGTCGAACCTGCAACTTCTGTGTGAGACCCATTAGACCACGGAGCTCTTTATAATTAATCTGATTAAAATCCAGAGAACTGACTATCATCCAGTAATTATAGTTAATAAATTTATCATTAAGGGGCTAGTATGTCGTACATCGGAGTCGAACCTGCATCTTCTATTTGAGAGGCAAGCGTGAGGCCCACTAGAGCAAGGAGAATTATAATTAATCTGGTTCGAATCCAGATCACTGAATATAATTCAATAGTTATAGTTAATAAATTGATCAACGGCTTTAAATTTATTTTAAGATATGCAAGACGCATTTCTTTACCGTTTTGAATCATATTTATTGATCTGATTCAGCTCTAGAATGATAAAGTTTATTAGGTTTAACAAGCTCTCGTGGTTGACAGAGGAATAGGCCTAAGCCCACTTTCTCAAGTATTTATTACAATCCGGTGACGTGTGCCTGATCTTGTTTGTACTTGCTGTGATTTATATTTTACTGTTGTTTATATATCTATCTTAATGTTACGCGTAATTTGGAAGATTCAGGTTCGCGACGTGAGCTTGCTTATAACTATTTGCTATTTCGTATCGGGCAGACATTTCCAGGGGCTGCGCGCGCTTGTTGGCTTAGCAACGCGCGGCTGTACCTGGCCATCAGTCGGCTGATCGGGTGAGCTTTGAACTGCTTTCGCGCGGCATCTCAGCGCGCCGGGAACTCCTGTCTGGTTTGATGCACAGTTTACTTAACCTTATTTATTGATTGCTCTTCACTTTAAACACCGGTACCGTGTATTGTCAATATTGTCGTTGCTTGTCCTTTTTAACTGTACACCACAAGGTAGTGTCAATATAGCAGAGGTTTCTGTCTTAGTAGGGGCGTATATAATTTTTACTGGAACTTTGAGTTAATTATCTCGACTCGGACTCCTCATTATACTTATCTGAATAACAAACGGAAAATGATATGTAGGTACAAAGCGTGTAATGATAATCCATAATGCGTAGCACTGTCGTTTGCCTATTTAAATAGGAACAGATCGAACAAGAGAGAGAGTTTTCATTATTACTCATTGCTGTGTTATATGATATAAAAGACGTGTTTAATTCCTTGTTTTCGTTTTCAGATTCACTCGTACCGCTTTCAGTTTCAGAAGATATAAGTAAAGGTTCAGTTGGATTTTCTATTACGGTAATTTATCTTTTATTTTTTATATGATCAGTATCAATTTCATTAAGTTAACTTAAAGATAGCTCATCAGAGTTGCTACGCTTATGCTTTCTGATTAGCACCCGAGATGTCTTTATCCTCTTGTAAGTCTTTGTCTGACGGAATATTTTGAATATTTTGTTTCGAAATACGGTTTACAGAATCAGTTATTGGCTTTAACATTGTTTCTAAAACAAAATTATTGTTATTCTTATGTTCTTGTATCTGCTTTACTTTTCTTCAAACTGCATCAGCAGATTTAACTATTTTTTTAATGTCCTTTCCAGCTCCCTTTTTATAGCGGATGTCTTGTCTCTGAGACATCAAATGTAATAGTGATTCAACTATTGACTTCCAAAGACATACATAAGCTGCGTTATTCAATAATAAATGTATAAAATTTAAATAGCCATCATAATTTTTTTCACAGTCATTGTTTATATCAAGATAGCTATACGATTCGCTCCAAATTTTAGTACACATATTTCTAAATGTATTCCAACACATGTCTACATTTAGGTGATCGTCATAAATATGTTTCATATTTTTTCATCCTGCTTGAATAGAAATATGAGATTGGCGTTATCATGAACAAGTTGTTTTGGTACTTTAGTATACGTTTGATTAATATAAAAGGAATTTATATTTTTATGTCTATCCATTGCAAAGTAGTCTCTATTACTGGTTTGGTTTCTAGATAACACATCATCAAATATCATGATAGAGTTTGGGCATGACCTCTTCAGGACTCATTATATTTTTATTCTCATGATATTTGCGAACTTAACGGAAGGATCTAAACTCAAAATACGTTCCAAATACGAGTATATGCATCTAGATTGATGTAAGGTTTTGGAGTATTTATGGACATTTTTAAAGCTAAGTCCTTATTTATGTAGCAAGAGACTAATCATCAAATTAGTTTTCCCACAGTTAGATGGACAACAAATTATGCATCGAATAAAATTTGTTAAAAGAGAGCCATGCCGTCCTTTTCGTTTTATGTTATAAAAACAATATTTTTCAAACTGAACAAATTTCATGTTTAATGTCATGGTTCAAACTCTATCACTATTCGGAAAATAATGTATTTTTTTAATGTTTACATTGAATTAAAAGTATTTTTATTGTAAATATGAACACATTACTTAAATTATAATAAGATGTCAATGAAATTAAAATAGGTTCAAATCACAAACGTATTGTTCGGTGTTAGCTTAATAGAAAACCTTTCTTTCCTTGCGAAACGAAGCAAGCTAACCCTTCGATTGAGTTTGGGTAACCTGGGTACCCAGAATGCCGTTAAAGATTTTGAATTATGATGACATAAAGTTCAAAATTTCAACCCGTTAAAATGTCAAAGTCAATCATGCTGCTAAAGAAAGATAGGGTTTCAATTGAGCTAAAACGAACATTAACCCTTTACTTACCTACTATTGCATTTTGTTTTGTCTCGCCTCCCTTCAGATAGGCAGACTAGGTTTGATCAGTTGCACGGGAAACAGGCAGACGATTTGCCCGCCTTCTCCGACCTGGTCGAGTATTTAGAAGAAGAGAACCGTAGGGCAGAGAACTTGGGGTTGTCAGTTATTCCCTATCCGGAACCACAGAAAGACGCTCCTGGGGGCGCTGTTAGCAGAAGTTTTCCACAGAGGAGGGAGGGCGAAGAACTGTTCGGAATAGTCCGCCCAACGAACCCAACGAACGAACGAACCAAATGATGCCTGCCCATGTTGTAAGCAAATTGGCCATGATGTGACCAACTGTAATAAATTTAAGGAACTAAGGATTCAGGGGCGGCGTCAAATCACCCAGCAACGTGGCTGGTGTTTTAAATGCCTGGGTCCACATCTAGTTAGAGATTGTACGCGCACGCGCTCGTGCGATATTTGTAAAAATTTGCAAAACGAGTTGTTGTGTACGGACCGGTCTGGCCAACGGCATAAACAGGGACGTACTCGTGTACAAGGCGACCAGGGTCGCGCACAGGGCTGTTCTCATTATCATGCCATGGGGGGCCCTGAGTTTTTGGATGCCAACCGGTACGCAACTCAAGGACCAATTTTGAAGGAACCAGGGAGTTGAGTTACTAACGACTTGTTATGACGTGTTTCGTGTTTACTCTCACATTTAATTACCTTTCTCAGAAATTAATAACAATTTTGTTCAGTTTTTAAGTATAAACGAGTATACTGGTCACCAAGTCTCTAGTGTACTATCCATGGAACAGTTCTTACAAGCTATAAGTGTAATAATGAGTGTTTTAATTCAACATTTGCATCGCCAAACCACAAAACAATGTTTGCACTGGGTTACTACGACTTTTTAGCCGCGACCCGAGTCTTTTTTCCATTGCAAAAGTATTGCTCACACCTCGCACAATATTGACGTACAAAGCGCTGCTGGCTAGTTTGCATCAGAGTGACGAATAAATCGCTGCAGCGGTAATTCAAACGCGTTGTAGGTAACGCACATTGATTGAAGCACGTAAGTACTCACGATGTCTCAACCGACTTATAAATCATGCACGGTTTGCCGCACCATGATAAATGACAAGGAGTACCTGCGTTGCTCTATTTGCAAGTTATACTACGATCTTCAGTGTGGCAACGTAACAAAACAACGCAAAACAAAACTTCTTAAAAGTGTCACAAGAATGACTGCAAGCCAAGAAGTATACGCTTGCTCAGCCAGAGTCAGATTTTACTACCTACATCAGAGCAGCATCCCAATGTAACGCGACGCGAGTCGCACAAGTTTATTATGAGTGAAAGCAACACTTACGAATATAAATCTAGAAGTAACTCCATGAGTGACCTATCGAAATCATTCCTTTTCGACAGTAACATGAGTTTAATCCAAACATCTAGACCTAGAGAAATTGCAAAAAGTTATTGAGATCTATAATTTTTTTAAATTCTCCGACGTTTTATCAACGCTTATTTCAGCACGACGCAGAAAAAAGCCAAAGAAGACACTTCACTCAAGACAACAACAACGTAATTGATGTAAATGTGGATACAATGAACGAAGAGCAGACACAGGAAAATATGGAGGATCAACACCTCGAGAAACAGTTCAACATGGACAAGGACAAGAACCGAGACATTATTTGACATGAAGAAATCACAACATTGGACGTGAAAATCAGACAAAATCTGTTCAACAGACCATAGAATACACACATGAGATAAAAAACGACACAAAAAAAAAGAAAGAATCTACATGCACAGACGCAAAAGCTAAAGTTATTATCATTGGAGACCAACAAGCTTGAGGACTTTAAAAAGCACTGCAAATTTTACTGGGCTCTCAATACTTCAGATCATGTTTTTGGAAATCGGATTCAAAAGTGCGCGACCTTACATTTGTAGAGAAAGGTGAGATTTCTGCCTTAAGTAATAAAGACTATGTTATAATATTAGGAGGAGTCAATGAGGTCAATCCTTTAGAATTTAAAACTTATTCAGCAGATTGGTTACACTCTATTGAAAAGGCTAACGTTACTGTATGTGAGATTCCTTATAACAAATACCTCAGGGAAAATAAATTGATTACGAATTGAAACTGATCAATTCCACCAATTTGTAATGTAACCAATTCCAGCATATCTCATTTCTGGAATTGAATAACACAAGATATATTCCAGAACGAAACCATTTTACATAATAGTTGAGGTGATTAACTTTAAGAAAAATATTGCAAATTGACTATACCATAAAGATAAATGAATATACCGAACAACTTAATCGACAGAAAGGACACAATGAAACCGCAAAAATAATGATCAAAAATTCTACTCAAACCGATAATGACAAAAAATATCAAAACCATCCTGACAGTAAAATTGAAATAAAAAATAACGAAAACCATCAATGCTCCTACAATATAAAGAATTAAATATTATTAAATAGTTGCAATAATAATAAAACTGACATGAATCCCAATGACAACAACAATATTTTTTTTCGTATTCACTAAAATAAATATCCTTCATCAAAACTTTAACGGTTTAATTAAAAAAGCGGATTTACTCACTCTTTATTTGGATGAACTTTACAAAAACCATAAACATATAGACGTAATATGCGTTACAGAACCTAACATGGTAAAACTGACTTATCTCAATTGTGTATATCTAACTTTGTTTTAGCTACTCAATACGCATGAAAAAATAGAAATGGAGGGTATTGCATCCTTGTAAGAAGAAATTATAAATATAATGAAATTAATGAAATCCAAAAACTAAATATTCCAAGCCTAATTGAATGCTGCACAATTGAGCTTATCGAGCACAAAATTATTGTTATATGTATGTAAAGAGTACCTCCTCAAACAAATAAGAGAATAAAATTAGAAATATTTTTAACTAAACTCGAAACAATACTACGACTGTTTTGCTATAAACATGTAAAGGTTGTTATAGGCTGCTATTTCAATATCAACCTGCTTAATAATAACGTTGCGAAAAGAAATTTTGTAGACTTGTTATGTAATTATAAATTCAAGAATCAATTTAATGAGCCTACTCACTTAAACTGTCGCACACGTATCGACAATTTCTTGCATAATGTGCATGCATGCAATGGTGAAATTTTAGAGTTAGCACTATCTGACCATACAGCGCAAATAATTACGTTACCTGTTAAAAAGACTTGCTCTTTGACACACTATTTGTTATGTGACGTGATCTTAGCGATGAAAACATGCAAGCATTTAGGGCCCACCTTGGTCAGTTTAGTTTTAGTGATGTTTACAACAGCACCAAACCCAATGAAGCGTTTAATCATTTCCGTGACATTTTCACATTTCTGTACTCACTTTGTTTCCCTGTGAATAGAATTAAAGTAAATATAACAACTAAGAATACTAAATGGATATCAAAAGACATAAAACAATGTTGCAAAAGGAAAAGGAAACTCCTGTGGAACTATCGATTAAATCCAAGACCTATCAAAATGTTATTAATTAAGATCAGTTTATTACCTATGTTCTTGAATAAATAATTATTTATCTATATCTTAAATGTCACCGCTTGCACAGGGGCGTAGTAAGATACAGGGCAATGAACTCAGTGTGATCCCACGGGGAGTCCTGAGTTTTCGGTTGCGACTAGGTACCCGAATGGTACCACACGCACAGGATCGCAATCAGGGTGAGTTCAGATTCTTTGAACGGGGAAACATTGCTAGTCGTTCTCCAACCCACCAAGGTGCCGCTTATGTCGATCAGGCCGTCATGGGCGGATATCAGCGAACATAAACATAAACATAAACATTTACATACAGGCACATACATTGCTTCTGGTCCCACACTAGGATACCCTTTGTCGTGGGAACCAGAAACAGCGACGTCACACACATATAAACATCCAAGACCTGGAGTTTTTTGTTGTTTTTTTTACCCCCAGTCGGGGATCGAACCCGGGACCTCTCGCTTGGTAGGCAGAGCCACAACCGCTGCGCCAAAGAGGTCGTCACACGTCGATACCGACGAGCTTTGCACGTGCGGTTCAGACTCCGCCTCGGGTGTCACCCTCACCTCTTCACCACCTCTTCGTTCACATCGGTTGTCGCCCCTGTATAGAGCGTCCTCGGCTGAACATCCCCCCCCCCTTCCCTACAGGGTATGTCATGGGGTGGGATCAGAGCCGGAGGCACACGGGCCTATTATGACAGATGAGTATGAAACTATTTGGGACCCACTCGCATATAGCGAACGGCCTGCTTTAAGGGACCAGGAAGCGTGGGGTAGCGGGGGCCCCCGCTAGGAATTCATAGCCCAACCATGTGTTACCCTCAACCGGAGACAGCGGCCTTGCCCATCGCCTCCGTGCTTGTTTGGATTCGGCAGGCAACACAACATGCGTTCGGGCCTCTTTGGTCTCCGATGTCCAGGGCTCTTTAAGGTCGAACAATTTAGGGGAATGGTTGGAGGATACGGTGTACGCATGGACTGCAGCCAGATTATTGTAGTACTGGCTGAAGTGTTCTCTCTTATTCGATTTTCTGAGGTCCCACTGACCTGGGGACATGCCCCAGGTGAGTTGAACCCGTCTGATTGTGCATCCAGGGGATGTCGGGCTCCTGAATTGTTGAGAATAATTTGTGGTGGGGTCTGCTTTGACTTGCCAAGAAGGTATCGGACTGGCCCCACAGCCATATAGTAGTGTTTTTGGACCATGGCACCTAAGCACCCGCGTATGTGACCTATGAGAATCGGGAAACTGACGCGGGTATTCTTTCTATTACTGAGGAACGGGATAGGCTGCAATTAATAATAGATGGGTTTGATGAGCACTGTGGCACTGAGTTTGAGTCCGTCCTGCACAGAACTTCAATCCTGGAGAAGGAACTGTGTGATGCCCACCAACATATCACACAGCTGGAAGAAGCAGCTATTAGCTCTGCCACAGTGACCACGCAAAGCTTATTTGATGAATTGGTAGCAGTAAATACTTCCTTGGGCCATGTCTCTGTTGCGGGCTGTAGCTTGCCCACTATGACTATTGACCTTACTAAGGATGACTCAGTGTGTAATGTGGCAGCCAGCAGCAGGGACAGCACACACAAATTGAAACTAAGTAAAAATAAGTTAAGAAAAAATGTCAAAATTAATAAGTTTATAAAAAAAAACAAAAATATGCTAAAAAAACAAAAAAAGGTTGTAACAAAGCTTCATAATAAAAGAAGGGTTTTAGATAAACTGGAGCTGTGTACTGCTCAGCTTAATTATAATCAGATTAGCTATGAGGACAACATGCACGAGCTAAGATGCAAACTTGAACAGGCAAAGCGCTCCCTGGGGCACTACATTAGCCTCTATGACAAAACCAAAGCGGAAACCAGGGAACTGAATCTAGCTATGGATGCAGTTCTCAGTAGCCAGGTTAGCCTAGAAACTAAAATATTGGAGAGCTGCTGTTGTGTGCCGGACTGTGATCCGTCAGCTACTTCCCTTCTGGATGTTAGCACTTCATATCCAGGTATAAAAACAATTATGTACAGTGATGAACTTAGAAAAAATATGGGCCAATTATTAAATATGTATATGGAGCATACGGTAATAAATAATTGTTAACCCAACTGTAATCTGCATGATATTATGCAAAAAGTAGATAATGCTACATATAGTGATGACTGTTATTTAATCATATGCCTCGGTAATAGGGGTAATGTGAACAAGTCTGACTTAATTAAATATTTAGACAAGCACTGTTCTTTAAAATTAAAACAAATTATTATGTTCACATTCCCTTACAGCGACAGCCTGCCACAATCAGAAAACAACCTTAGGTATAAGCCGAATATGACCTTGCATACTATATCATGCAATAATAATATACATGTAATGGATACTAACAATTTTGTTAGTAGAAATAAATATTATTTGACTAAAGGTAAATATTACCTTCTTAGTTATTAAAAAACCACAAGTAGCAAATTTACTGTCCTATTATTTTAATATAACAGTAAAAAATTTGGCTACACATAATGCCTCTATTGAACATTATACTGATGTTTCAAACAAAACCTTGGAAGCTTTTCCAAGTCATTTAAATTAGATACAATATACATATACAATAGAGGAAGTCTCTAGCCCGTCAAATATTATTAATAAAGTACATAATAAAAACAGAAAAATTCAATATTGTAAAATAAATGAAAAGTTTACTAATCTGGTCCACCAAAATATTCAAGGTATTAGCAGTAAATTATTAGAGTTGGAATTGTACATGAACTCTATAAATATTGATATTTTATGTCTAACAGAACATTGGCTAAAAAGCCATGAGCTCAAGTTCAATTTCAGTAACCACCAGGTTGGTAGTTCTTTTTGCAGATCACATACTGTTCGTGGAGGCTCTCTTATATTTATAAATAAACACATAAAGTTCAAAAATCGTAATGACATAGTATGTTTATCAGTTGAAAGCCACATTGAAGTAGCATGTGTTGAATTGGAGCGCATAATGGTAATAAGCGTTTACAGCCCACCATCAGGTTCATTTGATGTTTTTGAAAAAGTCATGGATGACATATTTTTTAAAGTATCAAAATCTAATAAAACTCTTATGATATGTGGAGACTTCAATGTAAATTTATTAGAAACTTACTCCCTTAGTACGAGACTAACTAACTTAATTAATTCTCACAACTTAAAGCCACTTTTCATGGAACCTACTCGAATAACTGAAACCTCAGCAAATTGTATAGACAATATATTTGCTTATCCAAATGAAAAAATTGTACGTAAAAAAATTATAAGTATTTTAAAGTCAGACCATTTAGGTCAATACATTAGACTAGAAATTCAACTTAAAAAAAGTTCTACAAGAAAGATAGATTACATACCTGTGACTGCACATCGGTTTGAAAGGTTTAAATTGAATTGGGATAGCATACTACCTATCAATTACTCTAATAATAACCCTAATGAGTCATATTGTATTTTTTTTTACAAATTCAGCTAAGCGTTCAATGCAGTATTTACTACCAGATCGATTGTGGTCTCAGACAAACTTAACTTTAGTAAGTAGGCCACAGTAGGTATACTTAAAAGTAGACAAAATTTATATTAATTATATAGTAAAAAACAATGGAATCATAGTGAAGGGTTCATGGATAAAGTAAAAAAGTACTCAAAAATCTTTAAAAAAGTTTGTCAAATTGCAAAATCAAATTATATCAGATCTAAAATAAGAAAAAGTGATAACAAAATTAAATCAACTTGGGATATAATTAAAAGTGAGACTGGAAAGGTCAGTGGCATCGTTGGTCGGCTGGCAACCCCAGACCGAATAGCTGACGATGTAAACAGCTCTGTAGTTTTTATTTCAATTAAATTAGTCAAAATTGCTTATCTGCAGGAGTAAACCTAATTTAAGTAGTAATTAGTGATTAAATAATGTGTAGATAAGAAACAGCTGTGCAAACATACAAGCTTTGGAAAAAACAAGACCGATTGTACCGGCCGATTGAACTGTCAAAATCAGTTCAAATAGCAACGACGTAAACGGGGGAAGTATCGTTTTATTTCTGTATTTATATCAATAATCTCACCTTTCACACCCGTAACAAACTAAACAAACCTTCATTTAAGTGAAACACTTGCCGTACACTCACTCAGGTACCGTTTTGTCTCTCTTTACTTGGCAAAAGCGGAAGCAAAGTTGAAGACGCAACATTCTGCCACATTCAACAAAAACACACACTTAACACCTTCATTGTGCAATAAACTCCCTAGTATTCGCTAGTATTCCACCCGGTCATACACTGACACCTATTTCCGGTTTTTTTTTCAGGCGAAAAAGGGTGCAATGCTGACCCGAAGCAAGATGAGCACACGCGATGTGGAGTTGAAGCTGAAAGCGACCTTGCTGGAGCTCAAGAAGAGCCAAGAGCTTTGTGAAATACTTCTACGAGAGCGAGATGAGTGTGAAGAGGAGATAGAAAAGCAAATTAAGAAAAATTCGGCGCTAAAAGAAGAGCTCAGTGAGTTGGACATCCAATGCCAGGATCTCAGTGCCAAGAGAGATGAACTACAACACCAAATCGACTCATTTTACAAGTGTCATGATGTCCACCACGTAGCATTGCAACACATAAAATCACTTGAACAAAAGCTTGCAGAGGCACACCATGAGCTTCAAGTTTTCAGCGAGCGGGAGCAACAGCGAGACAGTGCTACAACCAGGGCCTTCTATAATGAGGTCATGAGCCAAACTGGCATACCAACTATTGACCTAACAGCTTGTGATCTCACGTGTGATAGTCCTAATAGATCGCAATCAGTAACCACTATGAGCTGTAGTAAAAATAAATTAAAGAAATATGTTAAATTGAATAATTATACAAAAAAAACACAAAAACTAGCTAATAGAAATAAAATATTTTGTAAAAATGTAAATTGTAGCAAGGAACGTGTCGAATTAATTAAGGAAATCGATGATTGTAGATTATGTTTGGAAAAAACTACAGAAAAGTACGAATGTGACACACGGCGACTCCAGTCAGATATGCATATTTTAAACTCATCATTACAAAGTATTACACGTAAATATGAGTCAGCACAATACGAAATTAAGGAACATGTGTCGGCTATGAATAGTTTGTTGGAGACGTGTAAGTATAATTATGACACTTTCATATCTTTGACCGACAAGCACATCTGTGATTGTAAACAAGCTCCAGCGGACTGTTCCGTGCCGACCGTGTGTCCCGCCGAGCAGCCGGCCGAACAGCTGATACTGACCCAGGCGCCGCCGTCAGTCGACTTGAGTACTAATAGTATTATCAATAACGCCTATTGGTATATAATGTACAGCGATGAACTTGGAAAAAATATGGGTTTACAACTTAGTCAGCGCGTGGGCCAGGCAATATTAAATAACTGTATGCCTGGCGCCACATATTCACAAATATTAAACAAAGTGTTGTCATCGCAGTTTTTAGAACCAACCACCCTAATTATTTATATGGTAGAAGGGAAAATGTATCTAAAAAACTAATTACTAAATACTTTTCCAAATTAAATTCTTTACAAAATGTAGATAGAATAATCTTGTTTGCGTTTCCCTTCAGCCAATCTTTGTCACAACATGAAAATCATATAAGACATGATTATAATACATTTATACACACATTGACATGTCGTCATACTGAAAAATTTCATTTCATAGACACCAATATTTGTATTGGAAAATATTTTTATTTGACTAAGGATAGGTATTACCTATCTAGGTTTTATACAAAACAGATAGCACAGTCACTATCTTATTTTATTTTGAACTCAGTCAAGTTTTTGACTAATGAAACGCCTGCTTCTATTGAGCAGTGTAATAATAATGACATGTACTCCTTGGAATCTGTTCCAAGCTCTTTAAATTAACCCATAGGACAACAGAGAGTAACTCTGGCAGTAATATTAATATTTGTATAAATATACCGTCATCTTGCCCATTAAATCAAGTTACTAGTAATGAAAAATGTAAAAGTAAGAATATTTTAAACGTGGTTCATCAAAATATACAGGGCATGTTAAGTAAAGAACTGGAAATTGAGTTATTCATGAACTGTAATAATATTGATATTTTATGTATAACAGAGCACTTTTTAAAGAGTTATCAGTTCATGTTCAACTTTAATAACCACCACGTTGCTAGTTCGTTCAACAGAAAAACAGCTGATCGCGGTGGCTCCTTAATACTTGTAAATAATAGTTTTAAATATAAGGAACGAGTTGACATAGTGAGCCTGTCTGTTGAGCGTACCATGGAAATAGCCTGTATTGAACTTGAACAACTTATTGTAATGAGCGTATACAGACCACCAGATTCATCCTTTGATTTATTCGAAAAGAAAATGGATGAAGTGTTGATTAAAATCAGCGATAAAAACAAATTTTTTATAATTTGTGGTGATTTTAATGTTAATCTGTTAGAGGATAATAATATTTGTACTAGATTAAAATCTTTATTTTTATGTCACAACATGAACTATCTGTTTTTGGAGCCTACTAGAATTACTGCAACATCTGCTACCTGCATTGACAATATATTTACTAATATTACGCCCATTTTCAAATCGGTCATCAATAAATTAACCTCTGATCACTCTGGTCAGATAGGTATATTCAATATTAAAATAAAAAAGGACCAAAAAGAGGATATTACATGTGTGCCCGTTAGTGACACTCGGCTTGAACACTACAGGAATAATATTTTGGATAAACTATGGGAAATACCATTCAGTGACGATCCAAATTTGTTGTACAACTCAGTATTTAACCTTGTCAAAAATGAATATGATACGGTATTTAAATCAAAAACTATAAAAGTTAATAACAAAGCTTTGTTTAGTGATTGGGCGACAGTTGGAATTCATAAGAGCAGACGAAGATTATATGAACTCTATGAAGAGAAATCATATAACAAAAATAAGCCCTTTCTAGATTATGTTCGTAGTTATTCAAAAATGTTTAAACGCGTTTGTGCCGTAGCTAAATCTAATTTCATTAAAAACAAAATTGAATCTAGTAGCAATGTAATGAAAACGACTTGGAAAATTATAAACAGAGAGACTGGAAAGGCCAAAGCTACACATAATAACTTCAAGCTTAAGATAGATTATCAATTGCTAAGTACAGACCTAGAAGTAGCAAAAGCTTTCGAAAATTTCTTTACGGACATTCCAGTTTCAACAACCAAGTCTTTAAATTCATCTCCCGCTGCTGCTGAATCTATACTTAAACAAAACTTTGAGGAATGTAAAACAGATTTTAAATTTAGGCACGTTAATAATGAAGACATTGTAAAAGCGTTTAAATCCCTGGAAATGAAAAAGACAGCTGACGCCCATGGTCTATCAGTAAAAATTATTAGTTCCATTGTAGATTGTATTGCACCTCACCTTTGTTGTATATTTAATCAATGTATAGATAGTGGTGTGTTTCCTGACTTGATGAAACTAAGTAAATTTATACCTTTATTCAAAGCTGGTAGTACATCAGACCCCACCAATTTTAGACCCATATCGATACTACCAACGCTTAGCAAAATATTTGAAAAACTCATACTTAATCAATTGCAAAGTCATTTTTATCTCAATAATTTAATTCATATTGCTCAGTTTGGTTTCACAAAGGGTCGTTCAACAGCCGATGCTGGTGTTGAACTAATCGACAATATTTTTGATGCCTGGGAAGACGCAATGGATGCAATAGGTGTCTTCTGCGATCTATCCAAGGCTTTTGATTGCGTCCATCATGACACTCTTGTCAGGAAGTTACGCCATTATGGTGTAAAAGATCAGGCACTTGGCCTTCTGGAGTCATATCTAACAGATAGGGTTCAGATGGTCGATGTTAATGGGAAAAGATCACCTGGGTCTTCAATAAGTATGGGCGTACCGCAAGGTTCAATTCTTGGTCCTTTCTTGTTTTTAGTATATATTAATGATTTACCTTACCTTGTTAAAGCAAAACATAGGTTAGTATTGTTTGCCGATGATACTTCTTTGATATTTAAAGTTAAAAGACAGCAATCAAATTATGACGAGGTAAACAATGCTATATCTAGTATAGAAAACTGGTTTACTGTTAACAATTTATTACTTAATGAAAAGAAAACTAAATGTATTAAATTCGTGTTACCCAATGTGAACCCGGTAACTACAGACATATTTATAAAAGGACAGAGATTGGACCTTGTGCAGTCGACTGTCTTTTTGGGCATTACTTTAGACGCCAAACTACAATGGGATCCTCATATAAATAAATTATCGAACAGACTGAGTTCGGCAGCGTTCGCAGTTAAAAAAATTAGAGCTCTTACCGACGTAGACACCGCTAGACTAGTCTACTTTAGTTACTTTCATAGTCTAATGACCTATGGTATTTTATTGTGGGGTCACGCTGCGAATGCTAATAGTATATTTATTCTGCAGAAACGGGCTGTTCGTGCAATTTATAGATTAGGGCCTAGAGTGTCACTGAGGGAAAAGTTTAAAGAAATCAATATTCTGACATTTGTGTCTCAATATATCTATGACAATCTTGTGTATGTAAAAAGAAATATAACTAATTTTCAGAAGAACAGTGATATACACAATTTTAATACTAAAAATAAAGACAAGTTGGTTGCTTATGTAAGCCGACTACATAAAATTAGTAATTCTTTTAAAGGCAATTGTATACGCTATTACAATAAGGTCCCTACTCATATTAAAAACTTACCTTTAGACAAGTTTAAAATAATAATAAAACAGAAATTGTATAAAAAAGGTTACTACAGGATATCTGATTACTTAGAGGACAGATGTCCATGGGAATAGATTGTTTGAGTAACAGGCTGTTTCGATATATAATTAGCATTTATTTTGTAATTTGACAATATTTTATTTAAAAAAGGAAACGCAAAAGATGCGACGACTGTGGAGTTTCTTCGGTGAGCTCTTCTCCACAGATTCCGCCATTGGGTTAGTGAACTCACCCAAAAAATGTAATGACGGATCTAAGTGATGTAACAACATCCTATGGAAATAAATGATTTTTGATTTTGATTTTGATTTTGAGTATTAAAACAACGATTATGAATTAAAAATTAATGATATTACTTTCAAAAATGATATTGATGTAGCTAAAGCGTTTGAATATTTTTTTACTGACATCCCAATCTCTCCTACAAAGTCTTTAGACTCTTCCAAAGTAGTCGCTGAATCATTGCTAAAAGACTATGTACCTAGATGTGAAAATCAATTCTCGTTTAATTATGTAGATGATAATGATATTATTAAAGCCTTTAAATCAATAAATTTTAAGAAAACTGCAGACCTCTGGGATATTTCTGTTCATGTTGTGAAGCCCCTAATAAATGTTATTGCACTTGATTTAGCTTTCATATATAATGCATCTATTGATGCTGGCGTGTTTCCTGATTTAATGAAACACAGTAAAATAGTACCTTTTTTAAATCGGGTAGTACATCTGACCCTTCTAACTTCAGATCGATATCGGTATTGCCTATATTTAGTAAAGTATTTGAAAAAGTAATTTTAAATCAACTTCTTACACATTTCAACACCAACAACATGCTCCACTGTAAACAATTTGGTTTTACACAAGGCAAATCAACTACTGATGCCGGTATTGAGTTAATATCACATATATATGATGCCTGGGAAGAGTTGCATGATGCTGTAGGAGTATTTTGCGATTTTTCTAAGGCTTTTGATTGCGTTGACCATGGGACATTGATAAGGAAATTACATCACTATGGAATTAGGTATAACTCTTTAGATCTTCTCTCTGGTTATCTAAATAACAGGATACAGAGAGTCGACATTAATGGAAAACGATCTCCAGGGTCTGTTGTTACTATGGGTGTACCGCAGGGTTTCATACTCGGGCCATTCCTGTTTTTGGTTTATATAAATGACCTGCCACATCTTGTCAGAGATAATCATGAGATTGTACTGTTTTCAGATGACACTTCACTTTTGTTTAAAATGAAATGACGCAGTTTGAACTTTGACGATGTGAATAATGCAATCTCAAAGGTAGTCAATTGGTTTAGTGCTAATAATCTTTTACTGAACAATAACAAAACTAAATGTATTCGGTTTATACTCCCCAATGTTAAACAAGTCTCGGCTAATGTTAATGTTAAAGGTGAAAATTTGGAAATTGTAGATAGCACGGTGTTCCTAGAAATCACCTTAGATAATAAGCTTCAGTGGGGTCCACACATAGATAAGCTATCAAAAAAACTCAGTTCTGCAGTTTATGCAGTTAAAAAAATCCGTCTTTTTACGGACGTGGAAACAGCTAGACTAGTTTACTTCAGCTACTTCCATAGCATTATGTCTTACGGCATACTGCTGTGGGGGAACGCTGCAGACATTAACATAATATTTGTGCTGCAAAAGAGGGCTGTTCGTGCAATCTACAATGTGGGTCCCAGAGAGTCACTGCATTGTAAATTTAAGGAAGTTAACATTATGACAGTGCCGTGTCAGTATATTTATGAAAACATAATTTCCTAAGAATAGCGACAGTCACAAGGTCAACACTAGAAATAGGAATAAACTAGCTATACCTAATACTAGGCTCCATAAGGTTAATGTATCTTTTAAAGGGCAATGTATTCGCTTTTACAACAAAATACCGACTGAGTTACAAGAATTGTTTGTAAATAAATTTAAAAATGTTGTTATAAATCACTTATGTAAAAAAGCTTACTACAAAATATCAGATTATGTAGAAGACAAGAAAGCTTGGGAAGGTGTTTGCTCCAATTCTGTAAAAAATAACGTATAAAGCTGGAGGTTTCTAGTCGCCTCTTTGCCTCCAGCATCTAAAACATTGAGGTGACGGAATTCAAATTGAGTTCTATATTTCCCTGTTCCTTATATATGTGTTAGTTTAAGATTTGAAATTCTCCAAATGTTACCTATGTGTTTCTTATGGAAATTAACTCTTTTTGAATTTTGAATTTTGAATTTTGGTATTCTTCTGGACCGAGGAGGCTCTTTGAGAAGTTGGTCAATGTAGTACCAGAAAATAACGTCTCCCACTACTGCTTCCTGAGGGGGAGGGGCAGTAAGTTGAATTGCTGATGACTAGTTGGCACATTCGGAATGCTCATGCAGGCTGCAACGCCTCGTTGGCCACACTCCGGTGGGAATTTTGGTTTATCTAGCCATAGGGAGCATCTTTTTCCTGCGTGTTGTTGTTTATCCACTAGGGTGGTTCATCTTGAGCTCGTTGCTGACCTCTCGACTGAGGCCTTTATGGCTTACTCGGATAGATTAGTGTCCCGAAGGAGACTGCCAGCTTCATGGTGCAAACCAATACTGATGAAAGCTAGGTAATTTTTTTAATGTTCATATGGTGGATATTGGAACGGCCCACTCCCCTCGGGCTGTACAGTAGACCTTCAGTCCTTCTGGTTGCCCCCACTGGAGTGGGATTTTTTAACTCGTAGTTAAGTCAGCTGGGGTTCATTAAGGGCCTATTGTTGGTCAGGCCGCGCAGATTTTGTAGAATTCGGGACTTTATTTTGTAAGATCGAAGCCGATCTAAACCAGTGATCATTAATTGATAGGACAGCAATTTATCGCGCTGCCCGAGCACCCCTTCGAACGAGTGAAATTGTATCATTTGTCACGATGATGTTGCAGCAGTTACTCAGGATATTTGGAAGCGTTGGCTGCTCGAGTATCTGCACATTTTGCAACAGCTCCTTAAGTGGACCTCAAACTAGTCCCGATTACCTCGTGCTGTTTAAGGATGCAAACCTACCACCATTGCGTTGGCGCCGTGGGCGCATGCTAACTTGTTCCCTCGAAAGGATGTGACACCCCGGTTTGCAGAGGTTCTAGCCGGGGACTCGGTACTCAAGCGAGTGGTAGCGCGTTTTATCGTCTACCTGTAGATTGTGGGACAGGTTGGGGACAGTTTAGAGGGTCTATTTGTGGTTTCGTCGTGACTAGTGTAAATCGAAACACATCTTTTGTCTATGGTCAATTGAAAATTACCTTGGACAATGATTTTTTTATCCTCTCTTGGAACTTGGCTTTGGCGGGAACACGAGGTTATTCTTCCCTCGTTTATTGAGCTGAGAGTTTGGAAGACAATCGGTCTTCTAAACGCGAGTTTTAGTCGCTGTCAGGCGGCGCCGCGAGTCGGCTGAAATATTTTGAACAATAGTTCGGGATCAGCCAAAAGGTTTCCAGTCCTCGTGTGTTGAAGGGCTCAGAACCCCCCGAGTTGTTAAGTCATGGTAACCGGTGTTGGTAGTGGCGTGGGATTGTATGTTTCGCGGGCAGAAAGCTACGCATAGTAAGAATAAGTAAAGAAATATAATCGACCTGGAGCAGTGAAGCAAGATGTTGTCAGACGCATCTGGCCCCAACACATCGGAGCCAGGTCATAGGTCTACGGAAGATCCCGTCAGGTGAGTATAAAAAGCTCGGTGGAACACCGTCCTTAAGACCCCTCTCACGGCGGCGAGCCAGATTCCAGCTTTCTATTGGCTGCAGCCCGGAACTTGCCTTGGGAGGGATCTAACACATGTTATGAGACATGTTTAGCTTGAGTCTGACGTGTTATTTTTGCCTACAAGGAATAAAAATTGAGTACCTTTGAGTTGGAGCTGATGGTCTCCATGCTATTATATTTTATTTTATTTTTTTAACAAGCGCTCGCTTTTTAACTAGCATCAGCCAAGTTATTTTTAAGCCACTTTCTGTAATAATTGAGTTATATAACGTTAATTGTTTATTCTAGGACTTTCCTTTCTCTACTGTCAGCCCCTTTAATAATTCACTAGTCGGATGACGGCGAAATTAATTTACTTCTAGGTTGAATACATTTCTTAGAATACTTTCGCAGAGAGTACGTAGTAGATGGTTTAAAGCATGTGATTGGATTAAATATTTCTAAGTATTTTTTGCCTTCTAACTGATCCTGATGTAATCCTTATATGGTGTGCCAAGTTTAGTTTATGGTCTTTAGTTTCTCATGATACAGATAAGTACAGATAGGATGTCTTGGAACATATTTATACAGCTTGACCTAAAAGCCTCTTGGTGCGTACTGTTTTAGGAAAGCTGATATACGTTTACATAGTTTAGTAAAGTTTAAGTTTAGTAAGTTCCCAGACAGCCATTTACTGTATATCAGCAAGCCATTTAAAAATGCTATAGGTTTCCTCCCATGTCTCTCCAGTGAAGATAGCAAACGTGTTATCAGAAAATGATATGATTTTACTACTAACATACTTCCCTAGGTCCACGAGAATATTTATATATATTAAAAATAACACAGGGCCAATAACGCTACCTTGTTGCACTCAAAACCTTAATTTATTGAATTGGCTAACATATGAGTATTCTCTGATGGTTTGCATCCTAGCGTGGAGACCACTTTTCAGTAAATGCAGCGTCAAGTCTCTGACACCAATATTTTCTAGTCTCTAAAGCAAAAGTAATATTAAGTAAGCCTTAAGTAATTCCAAGAAAATACTCAAGCATGATGTTCGAGGTGTCTACTTGTGTATTCTAGAAAATCATCTTAGGCATGGATTTAGTTTGGTGGAAGTAAAATTGCGTAGCACTTACAAAGACATTTAGACTCCATGAAAACTCACTAGTTATTTCATTATTACGTTTACTAGGACCTTTGGTAACATTAGAAATCGAGGTTTTATCCTACAACTGCTGTCAACGCTATCATCGTCTTTTTTGTTTAGATGTGTAACAACTTTTGTATGCATATTCCCTGATTTTTGCCACAGTTGCATAAGTAGGTAAATAAGAGGTCGTTGTATGTAAGTAATGGTTTTTTTTACAAACTTATTGGGTATGCGTACCCAACCTGCTGCTTTTGTACTTTTGAGTATGTTGATAATCTGTGTAATTTATTTTGTGTCGACTGGGCTAAGAAAAAGTGAATTCTTATGCGATTTAAGTTGGTTACCGGTACTTATAAACGCTTGCTCATTAGCCTGTAAAATTTTCAGTGTCTCTTCTTGTATTTTAGCTTTAAAGTTTTGTATTTAAAGTAACATATTATATGTGTATATTAATGACCGTTACGATGCCATCATCGTAACGGTCATTAATATATAATATGTAATATATATGTATTTATAATATGTAATGTAATATACAATATGTTAATTCAATATATCGGGCAATTATATTTTTGTATTTTTGAACTACACGCAAGTTTAAATATAAAAGGAAATCCCCATACAACTCACTTCTTTTTTTCATATTCACTTGTGCGATGGTACGAAAACCTTCTTGCGTGAGTCCGACTCAAATTTGACGATTTAATTAGGATGTCGTTTCCACTCATTCTTTTTTGAATGCGCGTGTAATGTTAAGTTACTTTTTTCATTTCTCTAATTAATTCACCAATTAATCGCTATGTAACATGTACATACATATACTGTTCATTCGCGGAGCGTTGATAAAGGTTATGAAATCTTCGTAATCTATATGACAGGCATCGCATATTGCACGGTACAGGACAAGATTATTTAGTAATTTATTAACATGCGATAAGTGATAATAGTGATGCAAAAACTAGGTGATACTTGTCTGTTGAACATCATGACCACTGACTTTCCAATTCACAAAATTATTATAAAAATACTTTATATATATGAAAATCGTGTGTCACCTCTCACCCAACAAAAAAAAAATATTTGATTTTTTTATAATTATAAGTGTATGTGTATTTTTTTCAATTATCGTCAAATTAGTTTTAGTTGTAAATATTGATTACACCTACTTAAAAGATTATATAAAGGCGTATTCTTGTGGAATTAGTTGGTTACTATTTGGTTGAATCACAGTCGTCTTCATGAATAAAATCATGATATTTTTCTTTGTGATCTCAGCTCTGCTGGCAATAACTTCTGCGGTTTCAGTAAGTTACACCATAATATACTCATTTCTATTCGCAATTCAAGTTCAAGCGAGATATGTTGTTATTTTCGTTTCAAGGGCAAAAGTCAGTTAAGTAGGATATTGTTTTTGAGCTAGTCCAATGCGAAGTAGCCGCCCCCTCTCTCGCGTCTCCCAGTCCCACACGCCGCCGCATATTTTGATTAAATACCTTGAGCCAGCGCTCCATACAGTTGACATCGGTTACAATGGCCAAGTTTGGCATTTTAAAATATTCTCATATTTCATATTTTCATATTTTCTTTATTGCACACAAAACTTATAAAAAAACTATAGTTACATGAAAATAGTGTACAGAGGCGAGCTTATCTCTAATAAGATATCTCTTCCAGCAAACCAGCAATCCTCCATCTCAACACTCAATTATTTTATGTTTTCGAGTCAACAACTCAGTTTACTATATTTCTAAGTTATGTATAACTTATCACAACACAGAACAAGAATATATATGGTATTCTCTCTACTCTTCTTTTTTCAGTCTCTATTAACTCCATCTCCGATGTCCTCTCTTCTTCGTATCATCTGAACGCAGATGATCTACAAATTTATCGACACTTTCCCCCCTGCGATGTAGTTTCATCCGTGGAGGCACTGAATGATCACCTCGAAAATGTGAAAGACTGGGCCTCATCATTCGGGCTATTAATAAACCCGACTAAATTACAAGCCATGAATTTAGGAACCAGGCACACGCTTTTCTTGTTACAAAAACCCATTGTTCCCGTATCATATAATGGCATTACAATAGAGTTCATAGATAAGGCAAAAAACCTTGAGGTTATTTTTGACAACCAGGTGTCTTGGTCTCGACATGTAGGCGAGATCAGCAGACGGGTTTTTGCGTCTTTTCACTCCCTCAGGCGTCTGCAGTACTTCTTGCCACGGCAGACCAAAATCACCCTTGCTCAGTCCCTTCTCCAGCCGCCGCTAATCGAATACGCCGATTTCTGTTGGGCGAGCGCGAATGAAAATCTTCTGAAAAAACTCGAACGACCTCAGAATCTTGGGATTCGGTTTATCTTCGCAAATTCGACCATTTTACTCAATTTCGCAAATTTTGTTGGGGTGGCTTCCGTATTCTTTCATATTCTTTCTTATTTTTTGAATATATTGAAAAATCCGCGCTACCTCAGCTAACTTCGAGACCAATTTGAGTATCTCTTTTCAGGAGAACGGCAACAGAGATCTCACACGGTCTCACTCTTAGCTACTCCAAGGCATACCACTTCCGCATATGAGCACTCCTTCAGGTTGCAGGCAGTCCAACTCTGGAACGCATTTCCTTGTACGATAAGAGACAGTCCCACTCATTTCGCTTTCAAAAGCAGAGTAAAAGAGCACTTCCTCTCTCTTTTGTGATAGTTGAAGTACTTATGTTTATTATTATTATATGTAAACTATATGTACAGGTTTATGTATGTAATGGAACTTATTTAGTAGTTTGGTATATGTATATGAGTATGTATTTTATTTACCGTATTTTATAGATATTTCATTTACTTATAATATGTATGTTATTATTGTTTAGATATTGTGGACTGTCTAACTTTCTTGATAAAATTTCCTGTAAGGCAAGTGCTTTTATTGCCTGCCTTTATTATTGGTTACATACATGGTTTATAGATGGTTATAATATGAATATAAAGACTAGCCTACCTAACCTACGTACCTCTGTACACCTCCCACGGAAAAGAAAAAAAAACAAATATAGTTACACATTTTGTTTTTCTTTACATATTACAACAATATTTTGACACAATGGTACGTTATTTATTTTAAGCTATATTTCTTTTTCACGATCAATATATATTTTTTTATTATTATTATTTTATGTTATTTTTATTATATTTTTGTTAAAATTATATTCCATACAATTTCGTTCTATTTTTATGTACTAAAGACACCTTCCCATTTTTCATTAACTCTACATTTGGCGATACATCTCTTATTACACTATATGGTTCAAACCAAACACTATCTAATTTACTTCGATTTTGTTTAGAACAATCTAAACATATACGATTTTTATTTATTGTAATAACGAAAATAGTAGTTATATTAGTATATAAGCTTGCAACAGTTTTCTGGTGCTATTTTGAGTTTTTGTTGTGGCAACATTCTTCCTTCTTCTTCTGATTGCTAAATGAAACGGCTGCGTGCTCCGACTGTATTTTTATATTTTTATTAAACTCTATAAGTTTTCATTATCCCACGCATTTTATTTCGTACATGCGTGCGGTGGTCCTTCGAGAAGTGTATAAAGTCAGTGCCGAGCAACTTCGCAAATTTTTGTGGAGATTGTGTTCGTCGTGGCCGGCTTGCTGAACAAGTCGCCGTTGTTGCCGGGGTTGTATGAGGTCCGCAACTTCGTTCTGGGCAAAGCCAAGAACGAGAATCATCATTCGCGTGGCCAATGCAAGGCTACAATCATCGAAGCATCGTCAAGATACACCATTATCAAGCATTTTCTACACATCGAGTTTGGTTTTCGGAATCCACCCACATTTCAGTTTTGTGAGTGGTGAAGTTCGTGCGAGGTGCAAGACCTGACGTCACTACCGTCGGTGTTGGCAGCATTGAAGAGTGAAGTTAGCGCGGTCCATATCCGCCCGGCGGCCATTGCGCCGGAGTTAGCTGTCATTCACTCATCTGTCAGTGTCATCGGTTTGTTTTGTAAACAAACGTCGTCGTACCGGCTTCTTGTCAACAAAGTTAGTTCGTATTCTACAAAGTGCGGCTAAGTTATAATAGTGTTCGTGAGTCGTAGAATAAAGAAAGCGTTACGTCCTACATACGTCCCACCATGGCCGAGTCCAAGGAAACTTTGCGTAAACATCGACTTCTGCATGGCCAATGCAAGGCTACTATCACACGCATTGAATCGTTTGTGAACGACCCCATCAGTTTTGCGTCTGCTACCGTGGATATCCTGGAGGCACGCAAGAAAAAGCTCATCATGGCGCTCAAGAGCTATGAGGCGGTGCACTTGGACATACTAAGTATCGACGAAAACGACAGCGAACAGGTTGGTCTACTAGAAGAACAATATTATTATGTGCTAGCAAAAATTAATGCCTCTTTAAAACAGATAGATAAAAAATCAGTCTCAGAATGTCACAATGTTTCAACACGTAAATTGCCAACCATTGATATAACCCCCTTTGACGGAAAGAACTTCACTAAATTCAAGCCATTCTATGATTTATTTATGGCTGTTATCGATAATAAAAGATCATTATCTGATGTGCAGAAGCTATTCTATTTGAGAAAATATGTAACAGATGATGCTTTGGCAGTCATTGTCAATTTGCCGTTAGTAAATCACTCTTACAGGGAAGCACTAGGCTTGTTGGAAAAGCGTTTTGATAACAAAACGCGGTTAATAGGAAATCATATTAGCGGTCTATTAGATTTACCTACAATGCAAAAAGGCACTGCAGCCTCAATAAGGTCTTTTGTGTCTGATGTACAGCAACAGCTGCATGCATTAAAAAATCTGGGACAGCTTATCGATACATGCGACATGTTGCTAATTTCCATTCTAACAAGAAAATTAGATCAAATAACAAATAGGGCTTATCAATTAGATAGGGATTTAGAAAATTGCCTTCCATGGTAGATTTTTTGAGCTTCCTTGAAAAGCGCGCTATAGCGTAAGAGGATAGCTTACCCCCCAATAGTACTTGCTATGAAAGTACAAGTAGATTCTATAAATCTACTCCATCAAAGGTGACCAATGTTGCCTCACAAGTAAAAAAAATGTGTAAACACTGTCACAAAAGTGACCATGCTCTTTTCAGCTGTCCGGAGTTCAAAACGGTAGCATTAGAGATTCGCCAGTCATTTGTGCAGGACCATGATTTATGTACCACATGTCTAAAGACACACAGCGGAAAATGTAAGTTTAATTTCAAATGTCAAATATGTAAATTAGGACACAACACTTTGTTGCATGAAGAAAAGGCTGGACCTATTGAGCCTGCTGTGACTTTGTTGTCTAACCCGGTTTCTAACAACATTTTGCTTCCGACTGTAAAGGTTAATTTATAAAATAAACATGGTGAAAAAGTTTCTGTCCGAGCTTTGCTTGACACGGGCAGCCAGGCATCTTTTGTTACAACCAGCCTTCTAAACAAACTTGGGTTGATTACTATGAATCAAACCCATAATATTATAGGTATAGGTAATAAACAAACACAAATCAATAAACTTGTAAATTTAAGTGTGCTTCCATGCCACAATAATGTAAAATTAAATTTCAAATGTCACATTGTTGACACAATAACAACAAAATTACCTCAACAATTTATTAATGTATCCGGGTGGAACTTACCAAAAAATGTGAAACTTTCAGACGATGATTTTAATATCCCAGCTGAGATTTCTTTGTTACTGGGTGCGGATGTTTATTTCAATGTTTTGCTAGATGGTTGTTTTAAAATTCAAAATGGACCGGTATTACAAAACACCCTATTTGGGTATGTAGTTGGTGGTAATATTCCTGAAAAAGTGAGTAATGTTACTTGTAATATTGTATCAAATTTTGCTATACAAAATCATAAAAAGTTAGAAAATGTAATGGAGAATTTTTGGCTGTCTGAAAAAGTACCCGAGCCTGTGAAACCGAGTTGTGATGAGTTTGTTAAGGCTGAAGAAAGTTTTCAGAGTTCTATGAGTCTGAAAGATAATAGATTCTATGTAGATATGCCTCTCATCACAACTCTGGATGAATTGCAGCTTGGTGATTCATTTTCAGTTGCCTACCAAAGATTTCTAATGTTAGAAAAAACGTTTAAAACAAATCCTTTGTTACTAGAGCAGTATAAATTGTTCATAGATCAGTATGTAGAGGTTGCGAATTACGATATTAATAGAGATCCTGTTTACTTTCTAGCACACCATGCTGTTATCAACGAGGCAAGTAAGACAACCCGACTTCGAGTTGTGTTTGACGGGAGTATGAAGTCCCGCAGCCAGGTGTCCCTCAACGACGTCATGCTAAATGGCCCCGTGGTACAGAGTGAGCTCTTTGATATTCTTATCTTGTTCAGGACCTACATTTACACAATAATTTGTGACATTCAAAAGGCCTTTCGCAACGTTATGATAAATAGCCACCACACTTGCCTTCAAAATATTCTATGGCGAGATGATCCTAAGAAGCCTATCAGCTGCTTACAGCTTCAGACTGTCACTTACGGACTGAAGGCCTCTACATTCTTGACCACTCGATGCCTACTTGAATTAGCTCATCGCTATAAGGGTACGTACCCACTTGCCGCTGAAATAATGATCAAGAGTACCTACGTCGATGATATACTGGGTGGGTAAGACAATATAGAGCAGCTGCATGAGCTAAGGTACCAATTGGTAGAGCTCCTCAAGTTAGGTAGTTTTTCTCTACACAAATGGTGCTCCAATGCCCTTGAGGTCCTAGATGGTATTCCAGACGAGCAAAAACAATTTGAACATGTAGACATGAGTGGGGACAATTTAGTAAAGACTCTAGGTCTAATGTATGATATAACTTCAGATACATACACTTTTTCAAGTCCTAAATTTGATGAGGACCATAATTTAAATACAAAAAGAAAAATTCTGAGCTTTATAGGGCAGATGTTTGACCCTCTCGGCTTAGTAGGCCCAATAATAGTGATAGCCAAAATATTCATGCAGGAGCTATGGTCTCTGCAAATAGGATGGGACTCCATAGTACCCAAGGACCAGTTATTATACTGGAGCAATTTCCTTAACAATTTAAAGTTAATGGGCAAAATAAAAATAAATAGGTGTGTCAACAGTAAAGATGTTTCTTCTATAGAGTTGGTAGGGTATTTTGATGCATCAATAAAAGCCTTTCGCTGCTGTCTCTATCTTAGAATTTAAAAAAATGATGGTTCAGTGCAAACAGATCTACTATGCTCCAAGTCCCGTGTTGCACCTTTGAATAGAAGTTTGACGATTCCCCAGCTGGAACTCAATGGTGCTCTTCTTCTAGCCCAGCTAGCGCATAAGGTTGGTAGAGTCCTGGTGGGTAGGTATTCCCACTTAGATACATTATTGTACAGCGACTCCCAGATAGTGCTAGCGTGGATTAAGTCAGGCAATGTAAAGTCAAATGTTTATGCCAGCAACAGAGTTCAGAAAATTGTAGAGCTGACTGACAAATCTCAGTGGGGATTCGTGAGGACGTCTGACAACCCGGCCGACCTTTTGTCGAGGGGAGTTTTGCCGCACAAAATTCAGCAAACTGAGCTATGGTGGCACGGGCCAACCTACCTATCAGATCGAAAACACACACATACTAATTTTGAAAGTTTAAATTTGTCTGATTTGTCCACAGACACTGAACAGATTGATGAGCTAGACATACCGTGTAACTTTACACAGGTAGAGCTATCGTTTTCAACAAAGCTATTTGAAAAATATTCTAGCGTTTATAAATTACAGAAAGTAATAGGATATATTTACAGGTTCTATAACAAACTGTTCGAAAAATAAAAATTAAATTACGGACAGTAGCCTAACTCCTCAGGAGCTTCGCGAATCTATGTCAGTCATCGTGCGTTGTACTCAAATGCAACATTTTGCTAAAGAGGTAGAGTCACTCTCTGCTGGAAAAAATATAAAAACAGGAATAGGAATATTCCTGTTTTTATATAAAATATAATAGGAATATTCCTGTTTTTATATAAAATATAATAGGAATATTCCTGTTTTTATATAAAATATAAAAACAGGAATATTCCTATTCCTGTTTTTATATTTTTTCCAGCAGAGAGTGACTCTACCTCTTTAGCAAAATGTTGCATTTGAGTACAACGCACGATGACTGACATAGATTCGCGAAGCTCCTGAGGAGTTAGGCTACTGTCCGTAATTTTATTTTTATTTTTCGAACAGTTTGTTATAGAACCTGTAAATATATCCTATTACTTTCTGTAATTTATAAACGCTAGAATATTTTTCAAATAGCTTTGTTGAAAACGATAGCTCTACCTGTCTTTATCCCTTCCTTGATAAAACAGGTATTATTAGAGTAGGAGGTAGGCTCCATAATGCCAAGGAAATGTCTTTCGATAAAAAGCATCCATCTATCCTTCCGAAAAACTCTCACATAACTAATCTCATAATAGAAAGAGAACATTTGCGACTCCTACACGCAGGCCCTAGGTTAGTTTTGAGCTCTCTATCCCAAAGGTACTCTATAGTCAGCGGTATTCGAGAGGTCAAGAGAGTGGTGTGTAAATGCGTCAAGTGTTATCGTTTAAAGGCTGAGGCTGCTAAGCAGTTGATGGGTTCTCTCCCGCAAGAAAGAATTACAGCGTCCAGGCCATTTCAGCATGTCGGCGTTGATTTCTGTGGACCCTTAGATATGAAGGTTGCTAGGGTTAGAAAGTCTATCGTTAAGAAATGTTACATCGCGCTTTACGTTTGCTTTGCTATAAAAGCTATACATGTAGAGCTCATATCGGACTTAACAACTGAAGCCTTCTTAGCATGTCTCAAGCGTTTTATTTCGAGGCGTGGCATGCCCACAAATATATATTGTGACAACGCTAAAACCTTTAGGGGAGCATCAAATGAAATGAAAAAGTTGTATGACCTACAGTCCTCCAAAAACCACAGGGATACTGCCAATGTTTTTTGCTCTCAACATTATATAAAATTTAGGTTTATACCCAGTTATTCACCTGAGTTTGGAGGATTGTGGGAAGCAGGTGTTAAAAGTGTAAAACATCATCTAAAGAGAGTAGTAGGGAACCAATGTTTAACCTATGAAGAGCTCAATACAGTCATTGTACAAATCGAAGGAATTTTGAACTCTAAGCCTCTACTTTCTGCAAATACAAATGATTGTAATTATTTAACTCCTGCGCATTTTCTGATTGGAACAGCTCTGGCTAGCTATCCTGAAGTTCATCTTACAGATGTTTCGGTCAATCGTTTAAAATTTTGGAATCTTTGTACCAAACTAAAACAAGATTTTTGGAAATTATGGTCAAATGATTATTTAACACAGCTTCAAAGCCGTCCCTAGTGGAAATATCCTCAACCAAACCTTAAAGAAGGTGATTTGGTAATTGTAAAAGATATGAACACTGCTCCATTAAATTATAAGATGGCTCGAATTGTAAAAACATACCCAGGTACAGACAATGTAGTAAGAGCGGCCGATATTAAAATGAATAACAAAACTTTGTTATTCATTTTAATAGAATTTTTAAGCCGTTTTACTGACCTTCTGTAAACTTACAGAAGGTCAGTAAAACGGCTATGTCAATTACCTGTCGAATAGCTTACTGCCGGCCCCAATTATGTTTAGAACAATCTAAACGTATACGATTTTTATTTATTGTAATAACGAAAATAGTAGTTATTTTAGGATATAAGCTTGCAACACTTTTCTGGTGCTATTTTGACTTTTTGTTGTGGCAACATTCTTCCTTCTTCTTCTGATTGCTAAATGAAACGGCTGCGTGCTCCGACTGTATTTTTATATTTTTATTAAACTCTATAAGTTTTCATTATCCCACGCATCTTATTTCGTACAGATTTTAATTCTTAATTATTACTAAATAATTTGACTTATAAACTATTGGGTTAATATTTTTGTCGTATACAGTTTTTCTTTCAATTTTACTGTTCATAAGGTTCTCCCGCGCTTCCTTTTGCGTTACTTGGAGCCTTTATTTCAATTCCTTCGGATAATCGACATAAGTATGTAAAGGTTCAACTATACTTTTACATAGGTTGTTAGGCAAATTGCATTTTTTACTATAAACTAGCTCAAACGGTATGTACTCTGTTTCCGAATGTACGGATGTATTATAAGCAAAACACCAGAACGACAACCAACTACTCCAAGTGTCTGAGTGATTGTCTGTTTGTATTCGTAAATACGTACCTAGACTTTTATGTACATTCTCCAAAGCGCCAATCGTTTGGTGGTGGTATGCTGTGACTGTAATTTTTTTATTTTTAAAAAAGTACATACCTCTGTCATTGTAGCATAAATGAACTCCGAGCCGCGGTCCGTTGCTATTTCTTCTGGAATGCCGTAGCATAATATGAAACCGACTACGAATGCTTTTGCTTCGTCCGCTGCACTTTTGGACATAAGTGGTATAGCTTCGACGAATTTAGACAATTCGCATTAAATAGTTAGTGTATATTTGTATCCATACTGATCTTGGTCTAATGATCCAACAATATCTAAAAATACTTTTTCTATAGCTGTATTAGCTGTTGTAGTAATTGTCATTGGTTCTTTCACTTTTATTGAGTGTTTTTGTCTCTGACACTTATCACAACGACTAATAAAGTTTTTTATGTCGTGTTCTAGACCTGGCCATTAAAAATATTTCTTTATTTTATTTAACATTCTTCCCACGCCTGCATGGCCACTCGTAGGTAGTAAGTGGAAATCATTCAAGATAACCCTTTGATCATCTTTGTTATAAATTTTTGTTATACCTTGCAAAATATACAGTCGTGGCCCAGACTTCCAACGTATTCCAACTGTCGATAATTTTATTTCTATTGCTAATATCTCTATGAACTGTATAGTCGCTTCACTTTTCACACAATATATTTCTTTAATATGGCATTCGTTACTAAATTCAATCTCAAGTTCTTTCACAAATACGGCTCGCGGGAATTGTGAATGCGAACTTGGGTTAATATATATTGCCTTTTTCGAAGTTACATACAATAATATAATTTAGCAGCTTACTTTCTTTACTTTATTTTCTTTAATGAATGCCTGCATTAAATCATACGTTATAAAACATAATTCTACCGATTCTTTAGGCTGTTTATTTAATTCTACTATATTTGACTTGTCTATCAAGTCGTTAGTATTGCCTGATGCGTCAATAGATTCATTATTAATATCTTCATCATACAGCGCATTTCTCGCTTGCGCTCTTGTCATTACATTTACGACATGTTCATGCATCTCTTTCAACTCATTTAAGGTAATCTTTATCCTTGACAACGCATCCGCCGCTGCGTTATCACATCCTTTCACGTACTCGACGGTGAAATCGTACTCTTCTAGTGCCATCCTAAATTTTTATAACCTACTACTAGGTTCCTTCATGCTAAATAAATATACAAGTGGTCTTTGATCAGTTTTCACCCTAAAATGTCTGCCAAACAGGTATGGTCTAAAATATTTTACTGTCCAAACTATCGCCAGCAATTCTTGTTCTATCGTCGGATAGTTTATTTCCGCTTTATTTAGGCTTCTACTGGCATAAGCTACTGGTCTACCATCTTTATTAGACAAAATACCTGCTATTTCATACACCAATGCATCTGTTTGCACTTGAAATTCGTTTTTATTTGTACATTCTGGGTATTGTAACACAGGTGGTGTAACAAGGGATGTTTTTAGCAAATCAAATGACTCTTGGCACTGACTGTCCCAAATGAAGGGCTGATTTTTCTTACACAACCTGTTTAGTGGATATGCTATTTCTGCGATTTATTTTATAAATTTCCTATAATTATTTGCGAAAGCTACGAATCCTTTAACTTCATCCAAGGTTTTTGGGATTGGATAGTTCTCCATTACTTTTGTTTTATTTGGATCTGGTAGTATTCCATTTCCTGTAACTACATGTCCCTGGTATACTAATTCCTTTTTTAGAAAATTGCACTTTTGGGGGTTTATTCTTAAATTCACTTGTCTCAAACGTTCAATTTTACTCACCATTAAATTTTTGTTGTGATCTTCAAGATTTCTCCCAAATACAATTAAATCATCCAGATAAATGAAACATTTTTTAATCAAGCGAGAAAACGAACTTGGGCTGGTCTTCAAGCCCATCGGCATTCTTGTCATTTGATACTGTCCTGAACTAAATGCAGTGTATTTTCGACTTTGTTTATACAAATTAACTTGGTAATAACCTGAAAATAGATATAAGTGTGAGTAATATATTACTCCTGACAAGGAATCTAAAACTTCTGTCACATTTGGCAATGGGAATTTGTCATCTTTAAGTTTCCTGTAATCTATTACCAAACGCCACTTTTTCTCATTATTATTGTCCGTTTTCTTGGGAACCAATAGTATAGGACTGGACCATTCGCTTTGAGCTGGTTCTATAATGCCTTGTTTCAAGGTTTTATCGATTTGGCTCTTAATTTCACCTTTATGACCATGAGGTAACCTGTATGGTTTGCTAAATACTGACTCCACATTCGGTTTTAAATTAATGGATTTTTCATAGACGTCAGTTGTAGTTAACTTATCGCCTGGCAAATAGAACACGTCTGAAAATTTAGCACAAAAACTTTCAATTGACCTTTGCTCCTTTTCACTCAAATGATTTGATCTAAATTTATTTCTTTTAATAGGCTTTTTACCCTATATGCATTATATCCATTTTTATTAAAGTGGCAAATATGGTAATCGCTCAGTCTGCGTATCTCTGGTTCTAGTAAATCAAGTGTGAGTTCCTCTTCTGTTGTGTTTAAAATTTGAATAGGTACTTTGTTATTTTCTGGCCTAACTAACGTATTTGCTATATAAATTCCATCTTTTATTTCCTTGGTGCTTATTATACAGTATTCTTCTATATTTGTATCTACGTAATAAATAATCTCCGAACGCGGTGGTATAGTATAACGCCTTTGCTCAATGTTGTGATGATTAATTCTTTACACGGGTAATGATGTGTTTGTGTTAACACTACCTGATAAAGTGATCGTGCTCGCGCTGTAATCTAAAACTGCTTTAAACTGTTCTAAAAAGTCGCTGCCTATAATTCCTGCTGTCTCACATGGTAAGACATCGAAAACAATGAACTTGTGCTAAAAACAAATCCCTGCTGCCTCTTTGTTATCCGAACATATCCTATTGCTTCTATGCTGCAACCAATACCGCTTATACATGACTTCTGTATATGGAACGCTATATTTTTTTCTCTAAATGTTTACTTTTTATAGCCGATATGGACGCACCCGATTAGCCAAGTATATTCTTGTTGATTTAAGGCGAAGTTACTAAAAATAGTACTGTTACAAGTCATAATTTTTTGGTAAGTCTCGAAAAAACTGGGAAGACGATGATGGTTCTTGCTCCAACTGATGTCCTTGCCGACGCCAGCCTATATTACCTCGTGGTCCTTGGCCGTCCGTGTAGCCGGTGTTGGAGCCATTCCCACGACCGAGCTGCGTCATCGCATCACCTCGTCCTTTCCCACGATTGTAGTAACCACGCTGATTCGTAAATGTTCGTCCTCTAAAATTTCGAGAAAATACATTATTATTACCGAACATGGCCATAATTTCTCCTGGTGATGATACTTCCTCGTCCTGAGCTGCTTGAACCGCGTCCTTAAGTGAATCATAGTTCCGTGCAGCGATTATGTTGCTCAATCTACGATTTCTCAATCCGTTGTAACGTTGCATTAACGGCTAAGGTCGAGCCACCGCTATCAGTAGCTATGTCCCGATTCAGCTGTAAAATTTGTAAGTTAAGAATGATAAGTCCGAATTTCTCTTTCGTTGAGAAGTTCGTTAGGCGTACAATAGTCGAACGAAGTTTGGTTCAGGAAGTTACAGTTTCAAGTTAGATAGAGAAAGCATATATGTCCACAAGCCGGTAATTCGCATCAGTCAGCGGTGTATTGCGCCAGATCGATCGTAGTTGTATTTATGTGTGATGGTACCATTTATATTTTTGTATATATGGGCGCTTGGAACTTCTTTTAGTGGTCGACCACGATTTGTATTATTTGTTTGGGATATCGTATAGATATCCGTCGTAGTTTTACGACGTGAGTACTCAATGATATTTCATGTGCTCGCTAGTAGCGGCTTGTGTTGTTTCCAATTATATAATTAGTTCACGGCAATAACGATCCGAAAAGACCGGTTTACACAATTGCGATTTGATTTTCCGAGATGGGTTTGAACTAGCGGTTACCTCAAAAGGTCCGTAACGTTTTGAAACCTTCAACTCTGCGCAATTTGAGCTGGATGTTATCGAAACGTTGTCATTAGCAATTCAGGAGATCTAACCCACACCATAGCGAAATGCATACTTCGGTAAATTCCGATCTATGAATTCCACTAGCCTCAGCACGTCCTCGACTGAGCCTAATCATATATATTTGACTCAGCCTACACATTAGACCTCCAGCGAAATTTACATTTAATTTAAAGATGCAACTTGAATCCAACCTGACCCAAGGCAAAACAAAACAACCTACCCGGTCCTAAACAATGAACTTTAGACTGTGATTTGATCTCTTCGCGCGTCTCCGACAACACTCAAATGTCAAAATATCAACAGGATAGGTTATCTGTGTTGACACCGGTTTAACTTTGTTCTGAATTTGTTATTTCCATCCGCGGAACCTCATCGATCAAACAGTCTCCCTATGCCCTGCCAACCTAGGTTTAGCTGCAACTAAACTCCTGTCTAGTCTAGTCTAAAACCTAGTGTTATACTACGTCCATTATCGACACCACTCAAAAATGGTTGAGTTTGATTTGAATGTGCTTGTATGTTTAATGACTGTGTGTGTGGGAATTTCAAAACTCGCTACTCGAAAGGAATGAGGAGAGGATTAGCCCGCGAATATCCTAAGAGCCAATCCAGGAACCCTATGGTGAAGGAAAAAGGAATTTAGGGTTGCTCCAAGCCCAGACTCAGACTCAGATCAGTTACCTACAAGTTCTTATCTAACGACCCAAGGATAGTTTTGGAATTTGGGGTAGGTTGATATAAAGAATAGGAACCGAGGTATATCTCGGCGCTTCAGACACTCACGAAAATCCACTGTAACTTCGCAATCACAATTCGTCTAGTTCAGACGCGTAAGATGGCAGACCAAAACTGTTTAGAATCGTGAAAGACGACTGTCACAGTAGCTAGACGCTGAGACTGAATGCTCTCCCTTCCCCCGCAATCGTATTTATAGTCCCCACATGTCTGGAAAAAAAAATGGCGTCCTTTGCGAACACGCTCTGCCAAAGCGAAGCTTCTTATCACTAACTACACAGGGTCTAATTTTAACCATGCCATGCAGATCCGCCGTTCTACAAATTGTGTGTACGCATATTCACTATGATCAACCGTAGGTTATCATTCAAGTCATTCGGTATGGCCGATACACAAAATCTGTTGATCGCTGACCATAAAAGCTTGTTGCGATTAATTAAGCCTTCCCGACCGCTAGCGCGCTGGACAAAGACCACTAGAATGCTATTCATACTAGTCGTGTCAAACTCGCCATCTCATACCTCAAACGCAATTGCATATTTGCAATCAACATAATAGCTTTCTCCGTATCGTTCCTTAATAACCTTTCATTATTTAGTTATTCATAATTTATTCAACGCGCAGCCAAATCGGCTCTGATCCCTACACATCTAGCAGGAATGCGACAAAAAAACTTGACCTGAACTCTGTTCCTGGAACCAAACCACGCGTCGGCTCATTGCTTTTTGCTACCTCGCCCTGAGCAACTCAAAACCCCAAACGTTAAATGACCGATTTTTGTATTCAACGTGTGTACCAATACAACGCGGCGATGGGCTAGCCCTCTGTCACGCAAAATGAAGTATCAAATGTACTGAATTTCGTGTACCATTACAGCCCCCTCCCAGACCTTGACACACTGTTTATCTCAGTTAAACATGGCGCAAGGATCTCATTACCACTATGCTACCCATGCTTTGTCCATATCTACTCTATATGTACGGACATCTCAAATCATGTACACAGACCGATGAATCTGTCAATTATGTATATAATATTTACACAACTCGATTGAGCTCTCTCCTGTCTTATCTTATTTATCTATCTAACTATACAACCTCGCTTAACCGCAACTTATCCTAATTCGTATTACTATTTATATATATATTATTATTATTTTTATATTTTTTTTATTTTTTTTTTATTTTTTTTTTATTATTATAAATCTACAAGTAGTTACTCAAATTTACAGCTTACAACTTAATTATATAACTTATATACAATACCTTATTTATCTACGCCCTTATTCGTCCTCACATAATACCTGGCTATATTTATAGTATTGAAGTTACCCAATATCTCATTTGAACCCGGATCTACTAAAGTATAACAGTTCGGATATACCACTGCCGAAATAACATAAGGCCCTTTATACAACAATGAAAATTTCCGCATGATTTTATGTTCTTTATTTGAACGCACAAAAGTTTTAAGTTTCACATAATCACCTATACGATAGACTTCTAACTTACGCCGTTTGTCTGCCTGTCGCTTACGTCGTTCACTAGAACTTTTAGAGTTTTCTATCGCTACATTCCGCACCTGTTCCGTATCTCGCACACTATGACCTAATAACCATTCATCGCCTAATTCCTTGTCAATAGTTAACGGTTCCCGCCTACCAAACGCTAACTCATTAGGCGCAAAGCCTGTGCTTGTGTGTTCGATATTATTATGGCAATTCTGAATGTCCGGTAACACGTCGACCCAACTACGATTACTTCCGCCGCAATAAGTTCTAATTAGTCGACCTAGCTCGCGATTCACTCTTTCTACGTTATTATAATTTGGACAATACACCGACGTATGACTGACCCGAATCCCTAGCTGTTTGAGACCAAATTCCCAAACTTTCGATATGAACTGTGGTCCTGAGTCCATAATTATAGTTTCGATAGGTATTTCCCTATGAAATCTCTTTGTACAAGCGAGCACGCTCCTACCTGTAGCTTTTCGCATTGGATACAATTTTATTACCTTACTGTACACGTCTTGAATCACATATATGTATTGATATCCGAATTTACCTACGGGCAATGGCCCATAAAGGTCCGAGAAAACTTTCTCACCCAACCTTTCCGCCAACACCGGTGTACAAGGACCAACGGTATTGTTAGTACTTGGTTTGACCTTTTGACATATGTCACAACTTCTTATCACCGTGCTAATCACCCTACTCATATGAAGAAAATTATATCTGTCCTTAATCAGTGCTAATATTTTATATCTGCCGTAGTGACCTATTTCTTCATGTATGTGTAAAATTAGTTCCTCCTGTAGTGATTTCGGAATTACTAGCAACTGTACGTTCCGCTTCGGCACGTGAAAATATAACGTATCACCTACTAGCTTGTAATTTTCAAATCCTCTCGTCTCCGTATCTACCACCCTACGTCTGATACAACCGCTAATTCGATTTAACCGCTCATCTTCGCTTTGTAATCTCGCAATGTCCCGTAAACTCGAAATAATACTTGCGGTATTCGATGCCTGAAACCAGAATATTCCCGGCTGAACAGTTATACTGTCAATCATACCTCCAGGTCCCGTTATTTTCCTGCTTAGCGTGTCGGCAATTTGATTATCAGTCCCTCGCACAAATTCTATGTCGTAATCGAATTGCTCTAAAAACATAACCCACCTAGTGACGCGTGCCCCCAATAAAGTCCACGAATTAATGAACGTCAAACTTTTGTGATCAGTTCTAATAATAACTTTTTCTCCCCGCAAATATATCTCAAATCGCTTTAAAGTGTATATAACTGCATACATTTCCTGTTCGCTGACAGACCATCTAGTTTGAGCTCCCTTAAATGCCTGCGAACAAAACCCTATAATTCGTTCCTGGCCCAAATCATCTAATTGATAAACATAGCCCCCAATTCCTATAGCGCTGGCGTCGCATTGGACATAATATGTCTTTCCCGCCAATGGCTGACTCAATATTATACTTCCTGAGAATTGTTTTTTTATCTCGTCAAAAGCACTTTGCATCTGCGCATTCCAGACGAACTTGACTCCAGACCGTAATAAATTGTATAAGGGCTGTGTTAACGTTCCAAATTTTTTTTATGAACCTCCGAAAGTAATTTATGAACCCCAAAAACGCCCTCAATTGCCTGACAGTTCTGGGTGACGGATATAATTTAAGTGTTTCAATTTTGTCCGGGTCCATTTGCAAACCTTGTGTAGACAAAATATGCCCCAATAACTTGACCTTTTTTTGTGCGAACTCGCATTTTTTGAGTTTGCATGTGAAGCCCGCGTCTTTCAATTTACTCAGAACCGTGTCCACTTGAGACAAATGCTGATCGAAGTCACCCTCAGTTAAAATCGCCAAATCGTCAACAAAATTTAAACAACATGACCTAACCTCTGGCCCTAAAATTAAGTCCATCGCCCTCGAAAATGAACCCACACTGGTTTTCAACTCCTGAGGTAAAACGTTGTAAACATAACATCTGCCTTGATATACAAAACCCGTGTATCGTTTAGATTCATCTGATAATGGTATAGAAAAATACGCATCTTTGATATCAATAACCCCTATGTAGTTTATTCGGCGCCCCGATTGCAATATCTCACTCATTAAAGGTGTAGTTTCAACTTCCCCAACCATTCCCGTGTTTAATTGGCGTGCATCTAGCAATATACGGACCTCCCCTGACTTCTTTAGTACACAAGTCAATGGACTGCTGAAATCCGTAGATTGCCTGCTAATAATACCTATCTGTTCCATTTCTTCCAATCGTTTTGTTACTTTATCGCGATAAGCGAACGGTATGGGATAGCTTCGTTTTACGAAAGGCGTTTCATCTCTCATTTTTATCTCATGTATATATTTATTTGTCCGAGCTACCCTATCGCTAAACAACTCTGCATGTTTATTTAACACCGGCAATAACTTTGTTTTGTGTTCAACAGGTATTGATGAATTATTCACATATTCCTCTATCATATTTCTACTGGTATCTTGGTTCTGTACTTCCATTGTACAACAGCAAGAATCCTGATTAGGACCAGTACCTAATGGTATTTCACACATCCGCCCGGCGCTTCGTATAATTAGCCTCTTTTTACCCTCACACATTAAACTGGCTCGCGTCTGTTGTATAAAATCAAACCCTTAAATTAAATCTTTAGGCACCCTTATTAATACTAGCATTGGAGTATCGATAACGCATTCACCTATTGTTAATGGTAACGTAACTAACTTATCAACCTTTTCCTTACTGACCCCAAATGCACCTGTGATTCTCAAACTTGGAATCGGTATTTCCGTCGGTTTTCCCAATTGCCTGCATACTTCATCGTACACTCTCCGACTAATTACACTGATTTCGCTGCCCGAATCAATCAAACTCCTTACAACAATATTCCCAATACGCACATCTATCTCAGGTAATGTCAATGTACTACATAAATCGCGCCCACACTCAGTCGAATCGTCGTCTCTGAATATCGTATGTAAACGCCTGTCATTTCGATCTCTACAATTCGATCTAGATTTTTCATCTAAACACACGGCATATCCATGAGCTTTATGCGCTAATAATTGAATAAATTCATTCACACCCACGTTCGAATCCAAATTACAGAAATCATACAGTCTATGCTTTTTCCCAATTTGATCGGCTGTCCACCCGAAGCGTAATAAATATCTGAGCGCGAACGACCCGCGCGAGTCCACTAGTTTTTTAAATTCGAACTTATCGCATTATTTCTGTCATTTGAACTTTGCCCTGCCTCTGCATTATCTGAAACATCATTGCCCATTTGGAACCCTATTGCCTTGAAACTAGCCTGAGGCTGTCTACCTCTACCGCAAAAGTAACCGCGAGCGCGCGTCCCAAATTCGTTTCGCGCCTTTGTTACCGCGTTATAATTATTCCTACGCCTCACCGCGTTATATCATATCGTAGTTTCTCGCATAGCTCGATATTGCCCACGCATGTAGCTTTTCCGCCTTACGTCGTTCGTATTCATTGTTTCCGAACTCTGCAACGCACTTAATCCCCCATCGACATTCCGTTCTAAATGCCGAAGGAACTCGACCGCATCTCGTATAGTCATTGGTTCCTTTCTAGCAAAAAACGCTACCTGAATATCACGCGGCAACTGTCTGAAAATCGTGTTGATTTTCTCCATATCAGTAAACGGTATCGTAAGCTCATATATGCTATTCAATTGAGAGGCAAAGAATTCTTCCATACTTTGACCTTTCTTAGGATCAAACTTCGCAGTTTGTTTAATTAATTCCTGTTCATTATCACCCCAGAATACCTCTCTGAAATCTTTTTCAAAATCCGAATAGGTTCGCCATGAGTCTCTGTATATGCACATTCGAACTTTTGCAATTCCTACCAAACTATCCGTTGCCCATATCAAAGCCCTCGAAGTATCTGCCGAGACTTTAATATAAGCCTTTAAATCTCTTAAGAAAATCATCGGATTTTCCGAACTCCGCCCATCGAATGTCGGCAACTTCTGTGTCATTTTCACTATGCATGATTGACGTTTTTCTACCGATTGTTCAAACGTCTCTAGTTCTTGTCTGTCAGTCTGTCTGTCCGAAGTATTACTGGTACTTGAACCCCTTTCCAAACTGTCTAATCAATTCACTTTTTCAGATAACAATTGCGTCACCTGTCCTGACGCCATTTCACTTGTCTGCGAAAGTGAATCGTCTTGTACAACACGCCTGGACCGGCCCATTATTTCCTGAACACTAAACCGTCTTCTCGTTCAAAGAATTGTGAAAACAATGCCCCTTTTTCTTTTGCTTATTACTTACTTACAAAACTGAACTGTTTAAAATCGTTTCTACGTTGTGTTAATTTTAAAAGTAACGCGTTAGACCTTGATTCTTTTAGAATATCTAGGTATCAGACTATCTAGGATATCCTTCGGTATTGGCACCAGAAAATCTGTAACGGCATTAACGGCTAAGGTCGAGCCATCGCTATCAGTAGCTATGATCGTCTATTCTACCTACCCCAAAAAGAGATGTCCCGATTCAGCTGTAAAATTTGTAAGTTAAGAATGATAAGTTCGAATTTCTCTTTCGTTGAGAAGTTCGTTAGGCGTACAATAGTCGAACGAAGTTTGGTTCAGGAAGTTACAGTTTCAAGTTAGATAGAGAAAGCATATATGTCCGCAAGCCGGTAATTCGCATCAGTCAGCGGTGTATTGCGCCAGATCGATCGTAGTTGTATTGATGTGTGATGGTACCATTTATTTTTTGTATATATGGGCGCTTGGAACTTCTTTTAGTGGTCGACAACGATTTGTAATATTTGTTGGGGATATCGTATAGATATCCGTCGTAGTTTCACGACGTGAGTACTCAATGATATTTCATGTGCTCGCTAGTAGCGGCTTGTGGTGGTTCCAATTATATAATTAGTTCACGGAAATAACGATCCGAAAAGACCGGTTTACACAATTGCGATTTGATTTTCCGAGATGGGTTTGAACTAGCGGTTATCTCAAAAGGTCCGTAACGTTTTGAAACCTTCAACTCTGCGCAATTTGAGCTGGATGTTATCGAAACGTTGTCATTAGCGCTTTAGGAGATCTAACCCACACCATAGCGAAATGCATACTTCGGTAAATTCCGATCTATGAATTCCACTAGCCTCAGCACGTCCTCGACTGAGCCTAATCATATATATTTGACTCAGCCTACACATTAGACCTCCAGCAAAATTTACATTTAATTTAAAGATGCAACTTGAATCCAACCTGACCCAAGGCAAAGCAAAACAACCTACCCGGTCCTAATCAATGAACTTTAGACTGTAATTTGATCTCTTCGCGCGTCCCCGACAACACTCAAATGTCAAAATATCAACAGGATAGGTTATCTGTGTTGACACCGGTTTAACTTTGTTCTGAATTTGTTATTTCCATCCGCGGAACCTCATCGATCAAACAGTCTCCCTATGCCCTGCCAACCTAGGTTTAGCCGCAACTAAACTCCTGTCTAGCCTATTGTTATACCACGTCCATTATCGACACCACTCGAAAATGGTTGAGTTTGATTTGAATGTGCTTGTATGTTTAATGACTGTGTGTGTGGGAGTTTCAAAACTCGCTACTCGAAAGGAATGAGGAGAGGATTAGCCCGCGAATATCCTAAGAGCCAATCCAGGAACCCTATGGTGAAGGAAAAAGGAATTTAGGGTCGCTCCAAGCCCAGACTCAGACTCAGATCAGTTACCTACAAGTTCTTATCTAACGACCCAAGGATAGTTTTGGAATTTGGGGTAGGTTGATATAAAGGATAGGAACCGAGGTATATCTCGGCGCTTCAGACACTCACGAAAATCCACTGTAACTTCGCAATCACAATTCGTCTAGTTCAGACGCGTAAGACGGCAGACCAAAACTGTTTAGAATCGTGAAAGACGACTGTCACAGTAGCTAGACGCTGAGACTGAATGCTCTCCCTTCCCCCGCAATCGTATTTATAGTCCCCACATGTCTGGAAAAAAAAATGGCGTCCTTTGCGAACACGCTCTGCCCAAGCGAAGCTTCTTATCACTAACTACACAGGGTCTAATTTCAACCATGCCATGCAGATCCGCCGTTCTACAAATTGTGTGTACGCATATTCGTTATGATCAACCGTAGGTTATCATTCAAGTCATTCGGTATGGCCGATACACAAAATCTGTTGATCGCTGACCATAAAAGCTTGTTGCGATTAATTAAGCCTTCCCGACCGCTAGCGCGCTGGACAAAGACCACTAGAATGCTATTCATACTAGTCGTGTCAAACTCGCCATCTCATACCTCAAACGCAATTGTATATTTGCAATCAACATAATAGCTTTCTCCGTATCGTTCCATAATAACCTTTCATTATTTAGTTATTCATAATTTATTCAACGCGCAGCCAAATCAGCTCTGATCCCTACACATCTCGCAGGAATGCGACAAAAAAACTTGACCTGAACTCTGTTCCTGGAACCAAACCACGCGTCGGCTCATTGCTTTTTGCTACCTTGCCCTGAGCTACTCAAAACCCCAAACGTTAAATGACCGATTTTTGTATTCAACGTGTGTACCAATACAACGCGGCGATGGGCTAGCCCTCTGTCACGCAAAATGAAGTATCAAATGTACTGACTCTCGTGTACCATTACACCGTCCGTAAACCGTTTTATTGCCATTTTCTCATTTAGCACCGCATATTTGTTGGAATTTCCGTCGGCTTGAGAAATCGTAAGCTCTGTAGAGCTTACGATTTCTCAAGCCGACTTGACACAACTATTTGTAAATAGTTCTGTAATTTCTTTCCCATAATCAATCACAAACAGATAATTTTGTTTAGAATTTTGTAATTTGTATTGTATTGCCGTTGCCGATTTTCTGGGTATTAACTGATTTCGCATATCCTATAACAAAACCGACACACTGGTATAGTTTGATGCCAGTTTTAGTTTTGCACATTGTGACAACCTGCTTTTCAGTACAAATTGAATCAGACTGTTTTTACATTCCTGTTTTGTCAAAATTGTGTTATAATATTCTATGCTATCCATTAACTGTTTAGTAGTAGATTCCTGATCATTCATAGGTAACATAGATCATCAATAGGTTACAACGTCAAAGCCGTCTTTAGATTAAAGGTCTCCATTTCTGCCATTTCTGACTTTGGTTCAATACATAAACTTTGAACTTCTGTTTCTGTTCTGAACTACTGTTTCTGTTATAATTTCCACTGTGTTTTCTGTGCAATAAAGGATTATTATTATTAACTTCTGCAAACAATTTGTCAAATTTCGTGCAAATATTAGTTATTACTGCAAGTTCTGTCTGGTCTAATTTTCCTTATTTACTCTCCTTACTTAATGATTCTATATACTCATTATATTTCGTTAACACAAGTCGTGCTTCTTCTGACTTATCTACTAAGATTTTTCCATGTCTGCGACTTGGTCCTATTTTAATTAAATATGTACAAATTTCTTTTAAATTGTCATAAATTCTTTGCAATTTGCTTGCCATCTTAATCCATTTACTATATAATTTATTATATAATTCTACATACAATTAACATTATTTAGCTAATATTTATTTATATACACTCGATACCGTTATTATCATGCATGCCTAATAACAAAGAAAACGTATCTCCATCATTCCATTATTCACGCATGCACTGTATTTCACTTTTAATTTTTGGCACTTTCCATTGTACTGTGAACACCGTGCTTAAAAAGACTCGCACTCACTGACTGAAGGCGTTCTGATGATCTGGTTCCTGGGCAGCTTAGGCACCAGAAACAATAGCATTAACACTTCTACCGGGCTGGTGGACGAGCTCTACATCTTTTGTAGGCGAAGCATTCTTGATGCCTCGTTCAACACGTTTATTGAAACACTTATTGCAGTATCGTATTGCCACAATAACTACGACGGTCATGAACAGCAGAACTATCGCTAATATGCACCAAGATAGCATTCCAATATGAAGTTCGATATTTGTGTTAATAATTTTATCATCGTAGCCGACTTGTGTCGTAATGTCTTGTTTTGGTGGTTAGAATTACACATTTTGCTTCACTTATTAATTGGTCTAGTATTTGCGTTTAATTTTAGTCCAACATTTTCAATACTGACACTTGACGCGCGCCGCGCTTGCACCAAACATGTCACGGCCGCTATGTAAGGAGGTGCCTTGGAAGGCAAGCGAAAGAGAGGATGGTCGATATGAGACTGCCTTTATTATTGGTTTTATACATGGTTTATAGATGATTATAGTATGAATATAAAGACTAGCCTACCAAACCTACGTACCTCTGTACATTCCTGCCATGCCTTGCTGGATGAAATCTCTTTTTAAAGATAAGCTCGCCTTGGTACATATGTTTTCTCTTAATGAGTTTTCTCTTATAATTAAGAGAAAAATTCAAAGAAATGAATATACTTACGGTTACCTGTCAATATATATACGAGAATATCATGCATGTAAGAAAAAACATAGCTTTATTTAAAATTGTAGGTGATAACCATACAATTAACACTAGAAATAGAAATATGTTAGCACTACCATTATTTAGACTAAGTAAAGTAGGCACATCATTCATGGGGCACTGTATTCGCTTCTACAATAAAATACCACAGGAATCATTGATCCTTCCTGAAAAGAGGTTCAAAAACTATGTTAAAAATGAGCTGATGAGAAAGTCCTATTATAGTATTAAGGAATACTTACATGACAAAACTGCAAGGTCCATACCATCTCAGCGCACAGAAATTCAACGAGAGGCGAGGGATCAAGTCTATCACTCGCCGGCGAATTTCCTTAGACCGTAACCAGTACCTGTTGTAAAGTCACTTTAAAAAAAAAAGGTATGGGGGAGTTTCTTGCCGTTTCTTTTTAACCCCGAGGCCCACCTTCCGAAACGGTGTAGTCTTTTTTATATATATAAAAAAATAATACTTGTAGTTATATGTAAGTATAATTTTGACGTTAAATAAGATAATTTATTTATTTATATTAATAAAAAAATGACTCAGACTCTGACTCTGAATGTATCTTTTAAAATAACTGTGATCAATAAAGAATTATGATATATGAAGAATTAACAAGATTCGTTTTACTGATGGAAACTATTTATACACAATCCTGCTCATTACCTTGATAATAATAATACCTTGAACACTATTAACACACTTTGATCTAGCTCCAAACTGGGTTTCCCTGTATCTTTGGTACTAGATAAACAACCATGACTGGGTACAAATATCCATTCCCATCAAACAAATATCAGTGCAAGACCTTGTTGGAAAATGGAATCATCATATCATATGCCGATGATACTGTTCTCTTATTTAAGAGTAACAGATGGAGCGGTGTAGAACACATAGGCAATCGAGCACTCGACACAGTGACAAAGTGGCTGAGTGCCAATCTACTAACGCTCAATGTGACAAAAACTAAAAAACTAAGGAAAGGCGTCTAGCCTTTGTGTGTCTAACAATTCTTGATAAAATTTCCTGTCATGCCTTGCTGGAGGAAATCTCTTTTTAGAGATAAGCTCGCCTTGGTATATATGTTTTTTGTTAATGTATCTTTTTAAAAATAAATGTGTTCAATAAAGAATTATGAATTATGAAGAATAAACAAGATTCATTTTATTGATGGAAACTATTTATACACAATCCTGTTAATTACCTTGATAAAAATAATACACTATTATCACACATTGATCTAGCCCCAAACTGGGTTTCCCTGTATCTTGGGTACTAGATAAACAAGCATGACTAGGGTACTAATATCCATTCTCATCAAATAAATATTCATCATTTTTCATTCGCACTTCACAATCACATCAATATCGATACAGTTCACACACGCAGTTGCATAGTATAAAGTATATAATCGATACTCCCAGCTCTCTCCAAAATACTGGAAAAAGTGTTGAATAGGACGACTTCTTAGATACTTAGAGAGTAAAAACCTACCTGCAACAAATCTATACGGCTTTATAGTTGGCAAGTCAACAGAGGACGCTATCACTGCCGTCACAGAATTTAAAACCTCAAACCTAGAAACAGGAAATAGAACATTGGGTGTCTTTTTGGATCTGGCAATAGCGTTTGACACCGTCTCCATCCCTATACTACTGGCAAAGCTTGAAGCCTGCGGTATGCGCTGCATTTCCTTAAAATGGTTCAAAGGCTACCTAACAGATAGAACCCAAAAGGTGAAAATAGAACTGCATACCAGAACCGAAGCTAACATGACTTTTGGTGTACACTAAGGAAGTATACTAGACCCTACGCTTTTCCTCCTCTACATAAATGATCTGTGCAAGACCTTGCTAGAGAATGTAATCATCATAACATATGCCGATGATACTGTTCTCTTATTTAAGAGTAACAGATGGAGCGGTGTAGAACACATAGTCAATTGAGCACTTGATACAGTCACAAAGTGGCTGAGTACCAACCTAGTAACGCTCAATGTGACAAAAACTAAATTTATTACTTTCTCTATTAGGCCAAGCAGCAACCGAATAGACCGTTAATTTTAAAAATGCACAATGAGTCATGTGATAGATCTCCCGGTTGTCCCTGTGCGTCCATAAGTTCCACAGACTCAATCAATTACCTAAGGATAACTTTGGACAAACACCTGTCTTGGATAGAGCACATCAAGAACTGAACAACAAGAACGCGTAAATTAATTTAAAAAGACTGAGACACATTGTCAACTCAGATACTCTTCTCATGGCGTATAGAGCCCTGGTACAATCAGTACTGACATACTGCATCTCTGCGTGATATAACACATCTATTGCAACTGGAACGAGCTCAACGGGCGCTACTTAAAGTTATGTTCTTTAAACCCAGAATGTATCCCACTGAGTACCTGTACAAAAAGTGCTCGGTGCTGAAAGTGCGGCAACTCTACATTCAATCAATTCTACTTAAACAACACACAAATATCTCAACGGTTAGGATAGAGCAAAGTACACAAAAAAGGAGAAAGGACATTATTTTCAAAGTTCCTGCATCTACAACATGCTTTTAGTGCAAGACAGATATCTAAAATGGGGCCCTTTATATACAACAGAGTCAGTAAATATATATAAGCCTATTAACACTGAGTCGGCATGAATGCACCAGAATAATCACACGGTACTTGTTGCAACTTAATTTTGAGGAAATAGTGAAATTATTTGCTATACCTACGTAATTGGCTAAATATTTTAGTTTACACTACACACGCACACTACTCTAGCATAAACACCCTCTCTCACACTCACACACCCTCACACACCCTCTCATACCCAAGAAAATACCATAGCACAAGTCTTAGGCTATATCTATAATTATCAATTATTACCTTTTTACCTACAAATTTAATCAATTCATTTATAAATTTAGTTCATACTTTTTATAAATATCTTATAAAAATGTATCACCTAAATAAATATAATGTCAATAAATAAGAGCATCAAACACAGCCAAAGTAACCCTACGAATCTTTGAGCGGACGGTCGGTGTTAATGACCCGCGTGATGCTATCCGAAAGAGAAAAATTAATTTAGTGGTTTATTTTGCTATATTTCTGGACAAAAGTTGAAAAAATACATTTGTGAACTGTTGTGGTTGGTTTACACAAAAATTTGTAAACCAATAGTGAGTTATTAGTGACTTTTGATAACGGAAATCTGAATCAGTTGACGCTCAGTGACTCAGCTGTTTGTGTGAGTGTGCAGGCAACTTCCGCCTTTGTGCGCTACCCCGAGAACTCATTTTTCTATGTGTGTCTCCCTGCGGCGGCCGGTTCATTAAAAGTTATTCGCTTATCATAGAATCGACAGAGCGCAGACGGTTCAAGTAGGTTGTGTCTCTCGGAGACATTTGGGCTAAAATCACCAATAGCACCATATTTTGCCATGAAGTGTCTGTAAAGGTTCATACCATCATGGGTGTGTAAACATGACTAGCGCACAGTTTGCCACAGACTATGCAGATCTCAAACTCAACTGGCGTTGTTGTTTACTGTACCAAGCCGGTCAAAGCCTGCGCCCTACCTTCCAATATGTGTGGTGTAAAGAGGGAAAAGTCCTGGCTAGGAAAGATAAGGACGCCAAAGTTATCCCGATTTTCTCAAAGAGTGATATTGATATGTTGCTAAATTAATGTTTGTAAATAATCTATGTACCTTATATCCTAAGTCCCTTCCTTACTAAATTCAATTTAACAAGTACCTCTAACATTACCGAACTATCTAATTGCACCAACATAAACACCTATTTTCAATACATACCACACAAACACATTCGTATTTCATGTCTACATGTAAACATAAGATCGATGTTGAAAAACTTTGTTAAGCTTGTCCAAATTATAGATGGATGTCCACATAATATTGACATAATTACAGTTACAGAAGCAGGCATTTCTGACAGTATACCAAATTTATTCCAAATCTCAGGCTACACAATGTACACACGGTTACGTAATAATCAAAAAGACGGTGGAATAATAATGTATGTTCGCAATAACCTTAAATTTACACCAAAATCTAACATCACATACACCTTCGAAAACCTGACTGGCATAGCTAAAACTCCCACAAAAGATGTAATTTATGTGTGTGCAATTTATAGACCTCCCTCGAAAAACAAAACAATTTTTATCAGTGAACTCAACCGGCTGATTTCCCACAACAGTTCAGATTCTAACATAATGATTTTATTGGGTGATATCAACATCGATCTTAAGTTACACAATCCACATAGGAACTCGTATGTTGACATGCTTTCTGTGTACGGACTAACGTGTGGAATCACTGATTACACCCGAATCGAGAATCGCAATAGTCTGGTGACAAAATCCTGCATAGATCATATTTTTATTCGATGCCACACGTTAGAACAGTACACCGCGGCAGTCGATACTGTGCTGGCAGATCATCGCGTCACAATTACCAGCCTCGTTGGTTTGCCGCCGCCCGGCAAGACCGATATACAGGCTGCTCCAAAAACGCAATATATGCAATCGGTAAACCTTATCGATTTAATTACTAAATTAAATGATAATAACTGGAACCAAACATACGACATGAAAACGGCTGATGAAATCCTTAAATTTATAAAAAAAAAGTTCCAAGAAGCCTTAGAATCATCCACAAAACTTAAGAAAAAACGTGAGTTTAGTAGAAATCGTAAACCCTGGATAAACAAAACTGTTCTACAACTTAGTGAAAAAAGGGATACTCTTTTTGGGCTCTGGAGGAAAAATACAACTAACACGGAATAAAACTTATAAAATAATTGAATACTATAGAAATGAATATTACCAAAATAAAATAAGAGATAGCTATGGAAGCCCTAGGAATCTATGGAAGATAATTAATTCTATTTGTGGTAGAATATCCAAGAGCATCGATGACGCAATAATAGATGCTTTTAGATCCGAAAACATATCAGATATTGAAATCGCAAACAGATTTGCTACGGAGTTCGACGAATCCGTCAAAAAGATTATTCCGCAGTCTAGAAATACTCTGTTGGACGATGCCAGTTGCAGCAAAGTGGCAAATATCAGCATGCGATTCCATAAAGCCACCCCACGAAGCATTCTGAAAATCACTCGGAACCTGAATAGCAGGAAGGCGTCGGGCTTAGATAATATTAAAATTCTGGACATAAAACAAATTAGTGACAAAATCTCTGGTGCAATAGCGCATCTCATTAATACTAGCATAGAAACCGGTAAATATCCGGATGATCTAAAACTGGGCTGCGTTAGACCACTATTTAAAAAAGTTAAACGTGGCAATGTTGCCGATTACCGACCTATCACTTTATTGTCATCAGTCGACAAAATAGTTGAGAGGTTTGTTTGTGAGCAGATACATAACTTTTATCAAAAAGAAGAGATTATAAACCACAACCAATTCGGCTTTCAGCCTAAGAAAAGCACAACATCTCTGCTATCTAAATTTACAGATCACGTAAACAGTTCACTTAATGATAAGAAACTTGTCCTTGCACTTTTATAGATTTTTCCCGAGCATTTGATACCCTAGACCATAATCTGCTCACAAATAAACTAGGTAACTGTGGTATCAGAGGCCCACTACAAGCCTGGTGTGCCGACTACCTCAGAAACCGTCATTTTTGCGTTAAAATCGGGGAAAGCCTTAGTAAAAACAACCTCGTATCTCATGGCACAGCCCAGGGATCAGTATTAGGACCCCTTCATTTTATAACCTACATCAATGATATGGTGAATGTACTCACCTTCAGCACTCCCTATCAATTTGCGGACGACACATGTCTGATCATTGCCAGCAGTGACGTAGACACTGCACTTGAGAGCCTCCAGTTTGACTTTGACAACTTGTGTAGGTGGTGTCACGATGTAGGTTTGGTTTTAAATGCACAGAAAACCAAGCTTATGCACATTAAATCACCATATCTGAAGAGTAAGCGGCCAGCTGATCTCATTGCGCATACGCATGATTGTATGCACAGTCCAAATGACAGTAAATCTTGCCGATGCCCTTCCATCGATGTCGTTGACAAGCACTCTTACCTAGGTCTTGTCATCGATGCAAAGTTCAGCTGGGGACCTCATATACAGCGGGTATGCGACAAACTCAGGGCTCTCGCTGCATCATTTTATGTCGTAAGAAATAGAATACCTTTTAAGACACGACTCATGCTGTATAATGCCTTAATTGACTCCATAGTATCGTATGGTTTATCTAGCTACGGACGAACTTATAAAACTTACCTCGATCAAATAATTACTTAAATTGATTGTTCCATATAATATAAAATGCGCATACTCCGAAAATAATGAGCCAAACTTGTTTACTTATAGTGGCACACTTCCTATTCACACCAAAGTTGAGTTGAACTTACTGAAAGAGGAATTCTTTAACAACACCATACAACACACAATAGATCACCCCGTAGGCACACGTCGCAAAGCTCAAGGCAATCTCACCACTACCCGCGCTAATAACTATTACGGCGAGCGGACGACTGCCTATTTGATTCCGAGACTAATAAACAGCTAACCCACAGATCTAAAACATTCAATAAATCACAATAACATAAAATGGAAACTCAAGAAACATTTCTCCCTTTCCATCCTCAACCCCTAATTATATAACTAGGTACCTAATTTTCTTGTATGTAATATTACCAACTTGCTAGTTACTTTGTAATTTAATCTAAATAATAGTGTAAATACCTACTTGTAATTATTTCTGCGTAACACGGAACCACGCACAAACCTACGTGGTTTTTGTGGTTCTTTCAAATGAACTTGTATTATATTTTGGTTTGTAATAAATAAATAAAAAAAAAAAAAAAAGACAACCTGCACTGGTGTTAGCATGCGGCGAGCGAGAAATGATAATACTCCAATAGGCAAGAGAGCACCGACAATGCAGTCTGAGACGTCTGTGCAGAAAGAGCCGGAAACCAGAAAAGCCAACATTGACGAGTGCCCTGCAGTGCCGACAGTGGCCCCTGCAAGTACCCTCTTGCCTATGCAGCTATCCTCTTCAGAGTCCACTCCAGCTGATGTAATATCGTTGGACAAATTTGAGGTGATGTTTGACCGAAAAATGGTGCAAATGACGTCTAAGTCTAAGCCATGAGCTCTTTATCGGCTGAGTTACAAGTGCTGAATTCTAAGTTGTCCTCGCTCAACTCAAGAATCAATAAAGATGAGAGCGAAAATTTAGCCTTGCGGTGCAAGTTGGAGGAGCTGAAAGGACAGTTGAAACCGTCTGCTGTGGCTGAGCTTCAACAGACTGTAATGTAGCTGAAGGCGGTTCAGCGCGACCAGCAGGCTCTGCTTAATGACGTTGAACTCACATGTGTTCCGGAGTACGAAGATGAATCTGTTCTCCACATCGTGACTGCTGCGGCGATGAAGCTCGGTGTGAAGATAGACGAGCAAGACCCGAGTCCTGTTTGCCAAAGCCCGTGAATTGGGGAAGCGGGGTTGGCAATAACTCTGGACTAGGGATGGTCTTGTGCAAGCCAGAGAGTCAAAGTCAGCCAATACATCCGACGCGATGCTGATTTAAAGCGTGTTTTTGGCGATATCCCATACTCTTACACAAAGTAACGAGCTTACTATATTGTTGTTTTCACAGAGTTGTTTACTTTGCACTATCTCAAATAGTATTTTTATTTTTTACATTACTACCGTACATGTACTTTTCTTTCAATGTCCTTCGTTTCACAAACATTCTTCCATTTTACTCATAGCCATCATGGTTAACTGTAATAAGTCACTTTGTTATGTAGTCGCCGACTCAATATTTTCCTTTGTATTTACTTTTTCCCTGTATTGTACCGACGACACCATGTGCTCGTGTGCGTACGCGGCAGCGAATGGGCTTGTGACTCAAGCAAAACTGGTTTCTGGACAAGTTACGCAGCTAATCAACAACACTTGTATTATTTCTATATGCACACTCAAATCACGCTTACAATGTTATGTTTTTTCTTTATACTAAAGTTCATTTATCATATTATTTTATCTATATCTGACTTTTACCGATTTGCGCAGGATTCTTTTAACTACCAAAGACGTGAGCTAACTAATAAACATATCAAAATTTCATTATGGAACGCTGGATCTTTAAACACTGGGCACGATGAGCTCACAGTGGCTATGTGGGACGGCGAGGTGGGGCGAGCGCCGGCGATACCGGAATACAGATTGCGTCATGTGGCCCGCCCGCTTGATATTAGGCGCGCCCGCAGCGGCGGTGTCGCATTTTACATTAAACTAGGTTTAAAAGCTAGAGTCTACCCTCATCCGCCATCAGAGTCTAAAGTTGAGCAAATGTGGCTTTCCTTAAATGTAAATTCAACTAAAATTATTATTGATACAGCATATCGACCACAGCGGATGAAAGTAGACGACTTTCTAGATGCACTTACAGACTCCATTACAACTTTTTCGAGATTTGATCGTATCGTACTTACTGGTGATTTCAATATTGATTTATGTGATTATGACAACATTATGACACGTAAGTTGCAGCAGTTTCTCGAGTACACGAAACTGGTAAACTGTGTGGCCGAGCCAACACATTTTACCGATAATAACGCAACTCTGATTGATCTTGTCTGCACCAACCCACATGTAGCTAGAGTCTCCGTTGAGCATATCCTAGATCTCGGTGCACATGCTTTCGTTACAGTAGAGTTAAAGTTAAAAATGGATAAATATCCATCGTGTAAGATTACGTACAGACCTCTAAAAGATATTGATATACCGTGTTTCAACGACTATTTAAATAAAATCAATTGGGGCGCTATCTTGGAACATACAAATGTTGATCTTATGTTAGAGGCTTTTGAAGTATGCATTCTTGAGTTGTTTGACAAATTTTTCCCTTTAAAAACCATGATTACGAAGAATAAACCTATGCCATGGTTGACCAGCAATGTCAGGTACATGATGAGGCTTCGTAACAAGGCTCACGACTGTTATAAGCAGTCAAAACTAGAATCTCATCGCAAGAATATAAGTCACTAAAACATTTAGTTAATGCTAGTTTATTTGCGGAGAAGAAAGCATTTTTCGACGAAAACATTAATAAAAACTTCCATAACCCTAAATTATTGTGGAAAAAACTTAGAGATACTACATTAACTAAGTTCAAGATTATCAATTAATGATATTCCTGATAATATTGCCACACCTGACGAAATTAATTTGCACTTTTTATATATTCCAGGGGTCAACTCTGTTAATATCTCAGATCTTACTTTCTTGGAGTTTCACAGGCATGGCCCTGCTGTCTTTCAGCTTCAACCAGTTAATGAGCATGATGTTGGTAAAATAATTTGCAAGATGTGTTCTAACGCTTGTGGTGCTGATCACATTACAATGAGCATGATACTATTGACTTTACCGCAAACTCTTCAAATTATCACCAATATTGTAAACAAGTCTCTTACTACTGCCACTTTCCCCACGCACTGGAAGAACGCTGTCGTACGACCGATCCCAAAAAATAATGATCCACAAAGTGTATTTGCGTCCTATTAGCATACATCCGTATTTATCTAAGATTCTCGAAAAGATCGAAAAATTTTAAGGGGACATTGTGACGAAGCAAACATTTGGTTTATTTCTCAGTAGGTATAAATATATTTATTTAAACATTCTCCAAAATGCGGATAAGCTTTAAGAGCTATGAAATAAATTATGAATCATAAATTTAAAATAAACATGGCTTAACTACACCGTAGCTTTCAGTGGATAATGAATTATGACCATTTCATACATCTGTCTTGTTGTTTTGAAGTGACGCATTGACCATGGCTCATTCAATCGAAACTTATAATTAAGGGGGTTTAGTTACGATATAGTTTGGCAGGTCAAAAAGTATATTTTGTGTTTATTTTAAATAATAAAGGCAATTTGTATTCTAGTTCATTACGTGACAGTTATTTGATAACAGATTAGGTTTGAGAAACTTTACCTCAAGTGCCTGGGGTTTTGTTCTACTTATACGTAAACAAATCATAAATTGTCGCCTAGATTTTTTTAGCGTTAGGCTAAAAGTGTGGGAGTGGAATGCTGAGAATTGGCTCAGGTTGAAGGCTTGGGGTTTGTAATAAAAATGTTTGACAGGGGGTTGTGGGGAGAGTCAATATCGGTCGATACGCGAGAGTTGACGTGAGAATTTAGACAGGTTCAAGACCAATCGGGGAGTGTTAATACTAGAATTAGAGTCACGGGTTCGTTCTAGGATCACTAAATAGTTTTTCGATTATATTTCGTGTTGTTAATATTACAAGTGCGGGTATAATGGTATTTGTATTTCTCACGTCATTCGTGTCGAGGAACAATTACGTTCAAATAAAGAGTTGTCTCGGACTGAAACTTTTATAGACTTTTAGAGAAACACTTAGGCTTGATTGTGTATAGTGATTAATTAGTGATTTGTTGGTTAAGTACGCGTTGTAATGAGAATTGTCTCTTACTGCTCCTGTTGGTGAGTCCTAGAGATGTGATAAGCGTCCTAGGTCCTAGACTTCCGGCTGCCGAAGCGAGAGAGGATCATCATGCGCAAGTCATCGTCGAGAAAGATTATTTATAGTTCTAAGGCTTGTAATTTTAGGTTTTGTTTTGCGTTCATGCCGCGGGTTTTATTTTACGGTATTAAAATTCGTCAATTATTTGAGTCTTCAATTAATGCGTCTTCGTGATTTAATTTAAATGCATTTTGCGCAGACTTTTAAATTACCAGGATTTCTTTTCTGATCTTACTCTTGTTTGTCTTTTAGCTAAATGATTAAATTACGTTATTGAGGTTATGTAGGTAGGGAGACTAAAAACAATCATTTAGGTTTATGTAACAAAACAAGTATCTAAAATTCGTAAGACTACAAATAAATACGTTATTTCCTTCTCACTCTTGAAATACCTAACTACTTATAAAACTATCCAACAAACTAAATATCTTTTGATTGTGGATCTTTCTTTTCTTGAACGTCTATCATCTTGGTTGGCCTACCTAACTTTACATTAAATGACAAACATATTCTTATTCTACATAGCATGTAGATTGACGTGGTTACTTAATCATTCACAAAATACACACTTACATATTTACTCTACAAGAAGCTGACATTACTATAAGAACACTCTACTAGATTCTACATGGCCTAAGGTTTATTAGCAGTCATTCTCCCCTTCTGAAACGCCTCCGATTAAGAAGATCGATCATTCTTACTGCATTGGAATTCAAACGAACTTGTGCTTTCCATTTTCCAAAGGCTGTCACTGCTTTGAGTACTATCTGGTTCATACCTTTGTCGTAAGCACATAGTGCCTAGACTTCTTCTTACTCATGGACTAGAGAACTATTCGCATACCCCGATTAAAAGATGGATTTGTACAATTCTGATTGATTTGACATTGTAATACAGACCCTGGTCGCATCATTCAGGGACGCTCATCGCCCCTGTTTAGAGTGAAGTTTACTTCGCTGTAGAATGCCTGTGGATGGCCTGAAATCCGTTACAATCAAACCTACACACACGCTACATTATCAATCTAGTGACTTAAGTAATTACGCTGAATAGAACACTCTTCTCGATTCTACACGGCCTAAGGTTTATTAGCAGTCATTATCCCCTTCTGAAACGCCTCCGATTCAGAAGATCGATCATTCTTACTGCATTGGAATTCGAACGAGCTTGTGCTTTCCATTTTCCAAAGGCTGTCACTGATTTGAGAACTATCTGGTTCATACTTTTGTCGTAAGTACATAGTGCCTAGACTTCTTATTAGTCATGGACTAGAAAACTACTCGCATACCCCGATAAAAGATGGATTTGTACAAATAGACATATTTTTCACAAAAATACTTCATTTTAATATTATTTCCTTTAGACCCATTTATTTATCAACAAAATCCCTTGTTTTTATTAATCTTACCCTTATCCGAGAGCTAAACAACAAAATTATAGTGCAAATAGCTCAAGTAAGTAAATACCCACCCATATGTCACAAGCTGACACCGAATGCCCGCTATGCCCCAGGAAATTCAAGAAAAATGGGCTCCAGCGTCACATGAGATCAGCACACAACGATGTACTAAACCAATCAGCATCCGCTACTCTTAAAACTACCACCGATGGGCAAACACCAATGTCACCATTGGAAGAAGCCTTAGGATCCCCATTCCTGAATGCCATCCAACCCAAGTCTGGCATCTGGCAAAGGCATTGGGACAACGTCTGTAACCTTCATGGCAAGCTATACGACCTCCCATGCGGTACTGCCAGTAGAAAATTCGTACACACTCTGGCCGACGAAATTGAGCATCTAACCAAATCAACCTACCCCTCTGAACGCGTATTAACCTTTGCTGCGGTCATACTGCAAAGAGACAAAAACGTTAGAAAAATGAAAGATATACTGAGACTACTCGATCGGCGCCTAAAACTCTGGGCAGACAAACGTTTCGAGGAACTCATCACGGAATCCACCAAAGCAGATAAATCTATATGGAATACAAGAAACCGGAAACAAAACAACAATGACCAAGAAACAAAATTATTCACACGACTGATACTACATGGAAAAACGCGGGAAGCGCTCAACTGGCTCCTCACAAAAGACACGAGCAAAGTTTTAAACCCAGACACTGAAGTTGATCCATCCGGTAAAACCGTCAGTGATGTGCTGAGAGAAAAGCACCCCCCGCCTAATACTCCAGATCCCGCTTTATTCACTCTCCCCAAAGACGTCACAAAACTCCCACCACTCCTTGAAATCGAAATAACTTGTGACCATGTCGAAACAGTTGCGAGAAAACTACACGGCGGCGGAGGCCCCACTGGATGCACAGCCGAAAACTGGAGAGATTTCCTACTCCGCTTCGGCCAAGCAAGCGCCCATTTAAGAGAAGCCGTAGCGCAGCTCACAACGAAACTTAGCAACGAAACCATACCCTGGACCCAAATACAAGCATTAATGTCAAGCCGACTTGTTGCTTTAGACAAATGCCCAGGCGTAAGACCTATCGGCATCGGCGAATGCCTACGAAGAATATTATCCAAATGCATGATCTTAGCAACAGGCTCTGAAGTCACTGAAGCATGCGGCCAGTCACAGCTCTGCAGTGGACTGGGCAGTGGCATCGAAGGCGCCATTCATGGCATGACCGATGTCTTCCAAAGAGATTGCCAACCTGGTTCAAACTGGGGAATGCTCCTCGTTGACGCGAACAATGCTTTTTTCGGATACCCGCACCGAGCATGTAAACATTGAGCTCCGATATTATTTTAAATTAAAATTAGCAATTAAGTGTTTGACAAGTATAAAACAGTGAATTTCAGAAGACAATGGTACAATAGTGATGTGTTAGTGTTATCAACTTATATAACACAATATACACGGTGTAAAAGTGAAATATATAAATGTGAACTGAATATATCTAAATGACAATAGTGACAATAAATAGAACTATAAATTAGTATCATTACCAACTACAGAGAAAGTGATCAAAATATAACAACAGTAACTTAGTAATTACGCTGTTAAAACGATCTAACATAATTCGATAACGGGACTTTAACGTACGTTTGGACAACAACGACATCTACCGCGAAGACTTGTTACGCCAGAATAACATAGTAGTGTAGTGTCTCAAACTCTCAGTGCTAGGTGAATCTGGGTCAAAAAGTTGGCACTACATATCAACAGATGTCGCTAGCCCTGCGCAAAAATTGATGTGCCTCGATACGGCTGACGGAAACGAAACCACTAATTCACACGCTGAAGTAACTGCGCTCGTGGCGTGTAGTAAACGACGGCGGCTTTACAAACCGGAGGTCAACATATCAAATCCAAAGACTGCTAAAACTTTTTATATTTTTTTTTTCTCTCTTTTCTTTTTGCCCTCATCTTACTAATTAAAAATGCAATCAGATAACTCCCGCCAAAACGTAACATTGAGAAAGGGAAGTAGAAATCGTCGACACTCACATGAAGAAACTCTGATCGCATTAAATATTTCAGACGTCTCTGCCAATCCTCCGCTGAGTCTACCAGATCTATCGGATCAACTATGTGAATCAACAGAAGAATTTCAGGAATTAAAAAATAGAATTCTTATATTAGAGACGCAACTAGAAAGTGCACATATTGAAATTGACTCATTGTCGACAGAGAACAATTTATTAAAAAAACAACTACTAGATCGTCAGAAGAAAACCAATTTGCTGAAAAGGATTTGTTCTGAAACGCCTACCAAATATAGAACCCCAAGATCAAGCCACAGGAAAAGAGAACTCACACCGAAACGCCTTATAATTGGTAATACATGGACACCAGGTGGACGAGACTACGAGGAACAACAAAAATGTGAAGATGGAACAGATTTTACAGATCATCTACAAAACCGCTCAGAAACAGCAAAAATAGAAGAAATAGACCTAAAAACCAAACAACATGAAGAACAAAAATCGAGACAAGAGTATGAAATTAAACCTAATCAAGATGAAAACCTAAATTTAAAACGAAGTGATAACCTAAAAAATACAGAAACCCCAAGGACCAATGGGAAGCACAGGGTTATGCTGTTTGCAGATGAAAGAGGACATGGTATCAGAGAATCTATTCAAGATCTTCTGGGACAGGATTTCACCGTTATATCACTGATAAAGACAAATGCAACATCCGATCAGGTAGTATCTTCCTGTTTGGAGATATGTAGGGACTATACCGAAGAAGATTATGTAGTATTTCTTCTAGGTACAAATGACAAAAACCCTATCAAAATGCAGTCGCATCTGTACCACATCATGAGTTTATTAAGGACAAATGTTTTACTTGGTACAATCTGTTGGACTAGGTTTCTTAATGAGAAAATGATGAACAAAATGTTCAAATTCTTGTGCACCCAATTTGACCATGCGACCTTTGTAGACTTAACACAAAAAGAAAACAATGTAGGTGGTATGACTAGAATCTCTAGACGATTAACTATAAGTAGACAGATTTTAAGGGAAATATTGCGTATAACTAATAAAACAAATCATAGGAGCTTTTTAATAAAATCCAAACAGAACAAACAAAGTGTTACACCACATCTGCATGCGGGGAACATACCAATTAGTAGCCCAATATACAACAATAATTCCTGCTCCCACCAGCCAGCCATTTTGCAAAAGGGCACCATTCCTTACTTCTTCCAGAGAAACACTCAGAAGAAAGCCGTTGTAGATCACAAAATAGTAATCACACAATCAGATCTACCCAAAATGGGCACCATTCCATATTATTTTACAAATAAGACGAAAGCCAGCCTCACACCAAATAACACACAGTTTTTTCGTTCCTAACATCGAGAAATCAGATAAATGTATAGGTATACCCTCTACAAGTACCCTTTCCACTGATAGAAAAGCTAGTAATATGGCAAAAATTAACATTTTTCATCAAAATGTGTGTGGAATCACCAAAAAAAAGGATGAATTAGAGATGTACATAGATAGTTTTCAAGAACATTGTCATTACATCGGTATTACTGAACACTTTCTAAACGAACACATGGCTTCATTATTTCAAATAGAAAATTATAAGATAGCTGCTTATAATACTAGAGTATCAATGAAACAAGGTGGTTCACTTATTTTAGGACATGCGCAAAAAGGTTATGACGAAATAGCAATTTGTAAGAAACTGTGTAAAGATAAGTGTTTCGAGGTATGTGGTATCAGAGATAAAGATACAAATTTGTGTATTATCTGTTGCTATCGAAATCCGGACTATGACACGTACGATGAGTTCATGGTGTGCCTAGAAAAGCTTGTAGAGCATCATTTCACAAAAACCTGTATAATTTGTGGGGATTTCAACATGGACACCCTTAGTGATAATAATAGACTCAACAAATTTTTGGCCATGTTGAAATGCTACAATTTTAGATATTTGATAGATACACCAACCTTTATCAGAAATGGTGCTCGCGCATCATGCCTCGACAACTTTCTGACAAATGTGCCGGAAGAGTATATTGAAGGTACGGATGTGGATCATAACGGTATTTCAGATGGTCATGCAGCAATCTTTTGTAACCTTAAACTGCCGAATCTAAGTTTAGCACACAAGGAAAACCATACTCTCCTAATAGAACGCAGACAGTATTCAGAAAGCAATAATGAACGGTTTAGATCCGAAGTTATAAGAGGAAACCTAAATGACAAAGGAATAAATGGTTTTATTTCAAGTTTTGGTAAAATTTTCCATAGTTGCTTTGTAAAAAAGAAGAAAAAGATAGCGTTAGAAAAGTCAGGCAAAATTAAATGGCTTACACCAGGCCTAAAAGTCTCAAGTAAAATGAAGAGGGTTTTAGCCAATATGAATAGCTGTAACGAGAGTATCAAGCATTACCGCAGTGAGTATATTAGGATATACAGGAGAGTACTAACACAAGCCAAAAAGCTTGCAGTTCGGTCGGAACTAAATAAAGCAAAATGCTCTACCAAAGCCTTGTGGAAAGTAGTGAACAAACACAGAAATAAGAAAACAATCTCGGTTACAGAAAAGTTATTGCTAAAAGTAAATGACAAAATAATTCACAAACCAATCGAAATAGTAGACGTCTTCGCAGACCAATTTGAGGTTAAATCCGTAGGAATTATAAATGGTTCTCAGCAAGCAGTAGATCTGCTAAAAATTAACTGCCCGAGAGTCACAGGCGAGATGGACTTTAGACAGACGTGTATAACTGAAATCAAAAAGATAGTCCAACTTTTTGAAAGCAAGCCATCATGCGGTTACGATGACATGCCAATCACAGTTATCAAAAACAACATTGATATTTTAGCAGAGCCACTTACAATTTTCTTTAATAACTGTTTAAATATGGCAATTTTCCCACATCAATTTAAGATCGCCCGTGTATTGCCAGTTCATAAAAAAGGAACAAAAGAAAATCCGTCCCACTACAGACCTATTTCATTATTGCCAGTCCTATCGAAGATATTTGAGAAAATTATCAAGGCAAGATTTCTAGCGCACTTGGTAAATTATAAAATACTTAGTGACAGACAGTTCGGTTATCGGAGAGGTTTGGGTACATCTGATGCTATTGATACATTGGTAGATGACGTTGTAGGTAAACTAGACGAGAAAATGAAAGTTGCTGCACTTTTTCTAGACTTGAGCTCGGCGTTTGATTTTGTTGACCATGACATTTTAATAGATAAGCTGGAACATTATGGTGTAAGAGGGAAATGCCTGAATTTAATGAAATCTTACCTTCAAAATAGGAAGCAGTTTGTTGAACTGTGCTCGACTGATAGTGGATGTCAAATGATAAACAGGTCCAGATTAGTTCATCTGACTAGAGGAGTGCCGCAGGGTTCTATTTTGGGCCCAATCTTCTTTATTGTTTTCACTAACGACCTGTTTGAGTATATTGGTAGGGAAATACCTGATAGTCAACTTGTAGTTTATGCGGATGACACAAATGCTGTCGTTTCAGACAAGGATATAACATCACTCGAATCTAAAGTTAATGTTATTCTAAAACTGTTTGATTCCTGGTTTACCAACAATAACCTGAAAATCAACACCACTAAAACTAATCTACTCTTATTCAAGACCACCGCACGAAATAATGATAAAATAAAGGCTACCCTAAACGGGGACGCAGTGGCGACAGTCAATGTAGTTAGGTTTTTGGGGGTTAATATTGATGCCTCTCTCAACTGGAAGCCCGAACTTACTGCCCTGGAAGGTAGTATTGGCTCAGCGTGCTATGCCCTGAGAAGTCTTAGGGACGTAGTAACTGAAGGACACCTGAAAATGGTTTATTATGCTCTGGTTGAGTCCAAGTTGCGCTATAGCATCAAGTTGTGGGGAAATAGCTATGAATATAATATTTTAAAAGCATTCGTGTTACAAAAAAGGGCAATCCGCACGATAGCTCGTATCCAACAGACGGAATCGTGCAGGCCGCACTTCATCAGGTTGGGTATACTGACAGTTCCGGCGCTTTACTTGCTTGTGCTGATGGATGTTCTAGTTAAGAATATTCACAAAATAGAAAGCCAGGAACAGAGACATACACGAGAGAATTCGCGTAGAAAGGACTTTCCGATAGTATCTGCACCTAGGTTAGAAGTAGCAAGACATTCAGCGGGTTATCAGTCACTCAGGTTATTTAACCAGCTCCCGACAGAGCTTAAGCTCATGGTTACGCACAGCAGTTTTAAGGACAAGCTAAGAAAATTCTTATTGGAAATGAGTCCATACAGTATTGACGAATTCTGCAATCAATCAAAATAACATTATACAATTTTTATTTATGACATGATATTTTATTCCTTGTGTTTATGAATTTATTTATTTATTGTGACATGCGCATGATTAATTTTAGTTTTGACGTTTAATTAGACGTACTTTACTTATGATTACTAATAACTGTTATGCCAGGTATGTGATTTGTATTTGTATTGAATAATTTATTTTGACATGTCAAAGTGTTTTGTTATTTTGTTTGTCTACCTATCATTTAATTTAATTTCAATTAAGTTACATTTTATTATATTTCTGGCTTATAATGATTTCACTTGTATAGAATTGTTATACCATTTAAATAATATTTTAGTTTTAATCGATGTATTTCAGACACAATTGTACTATTGTTTATGAATAAATACTATTGAACTATTGAACGCCGTGAATAGACAACTAGCCCTCTCGCAAGCAAGAATATACTGGCCACACTGCGCCCGCTTTCTTTATAATACTTACAATGGCCACGCTGAATTGGTATTTCGCGATTCTGATACAAGACTATATAGCAGAGAAGGCGTAACCCAAGGAGACCCACTCGCAATGCCACTGTACGCGCTTGCAACACTACCAATAATTAACAAACTTAAAACCGAAAACACAGTCACACAATGCTGGTACGCCGATGACTCCTCCGCGCAAGGCACTTTCCAAAGCCTACGACAATGGTGGGACAACTTAAACAAAACAGGCCCAGCATACGGATACTTACCACAAGGTAAAAAATCATTTCTAATAGTGTCAGAAACTGACAAGTCTACCGCAGAAAAGACGTTCTCCGGTACCAACGTCTCCATAGTTACCGGCTCCCGCTTTCTAGGAGGCTACATAGGGACAGGAGGGGACGACTTCGTAAAAAAGAATGTAACCGAATGGATATCTATCATCGAGAAACTCACAACAATCTGCAAAAACTCACCTCAAGCCGCTTACACTGCCCTAACTAAAGCAGCTCAGTTTAAATGGTCCTTCCTACTACGTGTCTTAAAAAATTCAGAAGAACTTTTTGAACCCTTAACTAACACATTACACGACAAATTCATACCAACACTAATCGGAGGCGAAATCACAAAACTTGAAACCCAGCTATTTACCCTCCCAGTCCACAAAGGCGGACTTGCCCTTTCTGACCCCTTCAACACACCAAACCGTGCATACCAAATCTCAAAACAGGGATCTACAATACTTTCAACAGCCCTAACCGAGATAAAAGACATAAACCTTGCTGAACACTACAATTCTTTGCGTGACGCAAGAAAGGAAGGAATCAAGGAAAAAGAAACATACGAGAATGAAACTCTAGAAAGCATTCTAACAAAATTACCATCCAAAAAGAAAAGAGCAATAGAAAGATCAATAGCGACAAAAATGAAAACAAAAACATCAACATGGCTTTCAGTAATACCGACAAGAAAAGACAACTTCGACTTATCACCCCACGAATTTAGAGATGCCCTGGCCATAAGATACCACCGCACACCAATCTCCATGCCTGCGACTTGCGACGGCTGCGGCAATGACAACTTCAACGTGGACCACGCCTTGTGCTGCAAAACAGGTGGCCTTATCACACGCAGACATAACGAAACAAGGGATCTTTTCTGTGAACTGTGCCAGCAAGCCTGGGGAAACGTCACGAAAGAGCCAGTCATCTCCGAAGGCGATACTGGGCTGCGCGGAGACTTGGCTTGTCGGGGGGTATGGATTGCCCAGAGGGAGGCGTTATTTGATATCTGTGTCATAGACACCGACGCTCCCTCCCACGCATCACGCCCCGTAGCGGCTGTCCTTCGTTCAGCTGAAGAAGAAAAGAAAAGGAAGTACTGCGACCCATGCGAGACGCGCCACACCACCTTCACCCCTTTAGTAACCTCTGTCGACGGAGTTTTTGCTCCACAAATGATATCATTCACTAAACACCTCGCCGAAACGCTGGCGGACCGCTGGAACCGGACCCCTGCCACAATAATGGGCTGGCTACGAGCAAGAATTCAAACCGCCATCATCAGGGCTAGCAGCATGTGCATCCGCGGTACCCGCCATAGGTGGAATCGCACAGGCCTATATGAGGATGGAGCGGCAGTCCCACACGTCTTGAACTAGAATGAATATCTTATTTATATTCTCTGTACTTATTTTCATGAATCTTTTGCTTAATAAATTTAAATAAAACTTTTTATTAATTCAGGGACGCCCATCGCCCCTGTTTAGAGTGAAGTTTACTTCGCTGTAGAATGCCTGTGAATGGCCTGAAATCCGTTAGAATCAAACTTACACACACGATACATTATCAATCTAGTGACCTAAGTGGTAACGCTGAATTCACAAGTCTTAAAACTAATTTATATAAAAAATATCTGGATGAACATCCAAAACTTAAGAGACGTGTCTCTCAAGATAACCTCAATACCGAGTGATTAATTCCACGCCTTAACCGACAGGGCGTGGAATCTTGGTAGGGTTGGTTTTCATTGGAATGTCACAAATTCGAAAGCTCAATTCGAGGCAGGATTACGGGATGAGGAACACCAGGGTGGGGGGTGAGGGGAGTCGAATCTTACTCTCAGCGCAGCCCGCTGCTGTCGCCGTCATGATCCTTACCGACACAAGGGTCGCTATCCGAACGCGACGAATTGATCACCAAATCACTTCAAACTTTCACAGCACGAAGCACTCACTCCGATGACGTGAAATCTACTTATTTCCCGACGATTGTTCCGTGATTATTACAATTAACGTTTATAAAAACGCTAACGTATAGTGAACTGGTTTACTGTTAACAATTTATAACTTAATGAAAATAAAACTAAATATATTAAATTCGTGTTACCCAATGTGAACCCGATAACTACAGATATATTTATAAAAGGACAGAGATTGGACCTTGTGCAGTCGACTGTCTTTTTGAGCATTACTTTAGACGCCAAACTACAATGGGATCCTCATATAAATAAATTGTCGAACAGACTGAGTTCGGCAGCGTTCGCAGTTAAAAAAATTAGAGCTCTTACCGACGTAGACACCGCTAGACTAGTCTACTTTAGTTACTTTTATAGTCTTATGACCTATGGTATTTTATTGTGGGGTCACGCTGCAAATGCTAATAGTATATTTATTCTGCAGAAACGGGCTGTTCGTGCAATTTATAGATTAGGGCCTAGAGTGTCACTGAGGGAAAAGTTTAAAGAAATCAATATTCTGACATTTGTGTCTCAATATATCTATGACAATCTTGTGTATGTAAAAAGAAATATAACTAATTTTCAGAAGAACAGTGATATACACAATTTTAATACTAGAAATAAAGACAAGTTGGTTGCTTATGTAAGCCGACTACATAAAATTAGTAATTCTTTTAAAGGCAATTGTATACGCTATTACAATAAGGTCCCTACTGATATTAAAAACTTACCTTTAGACAAGTTTAAAATAATAATAAAACAGAAATTGTATAAAAAAGGTTACTATAGGATATCTGATTACTTAGAGGACAGATGTCCACGGGAATAGATTGTTTGAGTAACAGGCTGTTTCGATATATAATTAGCATTCATTTTGTAATTTGACAATATTTTATTTAAAAAAGGAAACGCAAAAGATGCAACGACTGTGGAGTTTCTTCGGTGAGCTCTTCTCCACAGATTCCGCCATTGTGTTAGTGAACTCACCCAAAAAAATGTAATGACGGATCTAAGTGATGTAACAACATCCTATGGAAATAAATGATTTTTGATTTTGATTTTGATTTTGATTTTGATTTTGATTTTGATTTTGATTTTGATAACATTCCGACCAGGCCCGATACCTGTGGTAGACAATTATTACAAATAACATACAGCCAAGGCCCGAATGCCTGACGCCGACAATTACCCATGTGCCAAAGTAACCTCTAACTCGTCATTTCGTTTCTATGCAAGTGACAGCTAGCTAGTTCCGTTCCGATCACTCGCGGTCCGATCGCGCAACAAAAAAAAGGTGCGTTCCGAAGCATAAATATTAAACAGTCACCCGCCCGGAAAGTCCGAACCTGTCCCTAATCAATAGAAAGGCGAGAAAGTGTTGCGACCGCTCTCTTGAGGACCGAGTCCCCTACCTTGACTTCTGCTGATCGAGGCGTGCCATCCCGACCCGTGTACAATTTGACGATCCGTCCTCGTCTTCATCTCAATGATGGCAGGTTCGCATCCTTAATCAGCACAAAATCACCAACTTGAGGGGGGCTCGTCCGGTCAGTCCACTTAAGGCGCTGCTGCAAGATGTGCAAGTACTCAAGGGACCACCGTTTCCAAAAATCTTGAGCCATCTGCTGCAACATCTGCCACCTAGTTAACCGACTTAACTTAACAACAACGAATGGGTATTCTGGCAGGGCGTTAAGGGGCTTACCTATCAGGAAGTGACCCGGCGTCAACGCTTCCAAATCATTTGGATCCGAATTGAGCGGGCAAAACGGACGCCAGTTCAGTGTCATTTCAATTTTACAGAACAGCGTCGCAAGCTCTTCAAAGCGTAGGGAGGTCTCACCGATGATCCTCGTCAGGTGCGACTTAGCCGATTTAACCGCAGTCTCAAAAATTCCTCCCCAATGAGGGCATCCCGGCGGACTGAAAACCCATTCAATCTCTCGTCGGGAGCAAGCCGTACCGATGGCGTCCTGGTTACCGTTCAGGAATTGAGTGACCTCCTGCAGATATCGCCTGGCTCCGACAAAATTTGTGCCGTTGTCCGAACGGATTAATGACGGGAGGCCCCTTCGTGAGACGAACCGATCCAGACATGCGATAAATGCCTCCGTAGTGACTGACCACCTACAAGTGGACTGCCTTCGTGGCCAAGCACACGAAGACGCACAGGTATGCCTTCACTAATCTGGCGTTCCGTAGCTGTGAAGACTTGACCATGAATGGTCCCGCGAAATCCGTTCCGACACCCGCAAAGGGCCGGATTTCGTTAACCCTATCCGAGGGCAAATCGCCCATCTGGGGCTGCATCGTAGCCGCCTTGGCCCGATAACAAGGCAGGCACCGAAATACGACGCTACGCACTAAGCGTCTTACCGATAGAATCCAGAACTCGCGCTGGAGAAACGCCATCAAGGCGTGGAATCCGACATGCCCATTCCGAATTTGTCAATCCTGTATCAACAGTTCGACCAACTTCCCTTTCCTAGGGAGTGACAACGGGTGGCGAGCCGCATAAGGCAGGTTGGCATTCCGCAGCCGACCTCTTACCCTCAGCAATCCTTGAGGGTCAATAAACGGGTTGAGCCGAGCTACAGCTCCCTTCAGTTGGACGCGTCCGCGTCTCAGAATGTCCAGTTCGGACTTAAAGTGCACCGTCTGCACGTTCCGTACCAATGCGAACAATGCATGGTTCCGTTCCCGTGGTGTCAGGACCTGTGTTCGCACCCGTTGCGCCTCAGAATTGCGACAATTCCGCGCAAATCGGAAGATACAGGCGGTCACATTGACCAGCTTTTTGAGCGAGCTGTACCGTTTCAGCAGGCTGAACTCCTCTTCCAGCTCTGGTTGCGTCGTACAGACACCGACTGTCAAGGCGCCGTTCGCCGAGGTAACGCGTGGACTCATTAGCCAATCCGATTCGGCTTGAGTCAACCATTTTGGACCCCACCACAAGGGATGTCCAACTAACTCCGGAGCGTGACATCCACGAGACGCACAGTCTGCTGGGTTCATTTCCCCTGGAACATGTCTCCAGATTAAGGGAACCTCCGAATTCAAAATCTGCGAAACCCGATTCGCCACAAAAATCTCCAGCTTGTGAACTGAAGCCTTCAGCCAGCATAACACGATCTGGCTGTCCGTCCAAGCGTAGAACGTATTCTAATGCTATTGACCCACGAAGAACCGTCATCGTGTGGTTGAGCAGACAAGTCAGGAGAGCCGCTCCTGAAAGCTCTAATTTGGGAATGGTCACGCGAGTGCGCAACGGCGCAACCTTGCTCTTGGCCATGACCAACCGCATATCAACCTCCCCCGAGGAGTCGACCGTACGCAGATACACCGCAGCTCCGTAGCCCTTCTCCGAGGCATCGCAAAACCCATGCAGGGTGGCGGTGTATCGTTTGGTGGGGACCAACCTCCGTGGCAGTGAAATCCGATTGATGCCAGGGAGGGTCGAAAAGAACGATTTCCACTCTGAGCTCAATGACCCGCCGATCGGGTCTTCCCATTTCAGCTCAGCAGACCACAATTGCTGCATAAAACACTTGAGATGAAATGTTACTGGGGTGATCCTCCCGTTTGGATAAAATGTCCTAGCCACCGTTGAAAGGACGTTCCGTTTCGTCCAGACCTTCGGGGAGTTCAACTCGACCCGATACGGAAACATGTCTGACACCGGCTGGTACTGGATGCCTAATACCGACAACATATTCGGATTTTCCAGATTTTCGAAAATGTGGGGATCCTGCTGGTAGTCATTCGGAAGACCAGACAGTAAGTCTGGAGAGTTCGACATCCATTTCCGGAGCTCGTAACCTCCACCTTGTAAGAGTTCAACTAGCTCGTCCCGTCGAGCGAGCGCCTCCTCTACGGAATCTGCACCGGTACAGATATAGTCCACGTAGAGATCCTGCTCCAGGATCGCTGCTCCTCTAGGGATTTTTAACCTTTCTCGATCCGCTAACTCCCGCAGAGTGCGAATCGCCAAATAAGGACTAGACCGTATCCCGTACGTGTTAGTGTTCAGCTCGTACACCTTGATGGGCTGATCTGGGCTCTCTCGCCACAGTATCAGCTGATACCGTCTATCGTCAGGGCGAATGACCTAAACATCATCCGGATGTCAGCTACAAACAAAACATTGTGTCGACGGAACCGTGTGATAACATCCGCGATGTCATGGTTCAACTTCGGCCCTGAATGCAAACACTGGTTCAGGTTCATGCCGTTAGATGTTGATTCCGATCCGTCGAACACTACCCGTATTTTGCCCTCCGGGGTCCTCAAGACCGCGTGATGAGGCAGGAAGCATTGGTCTTCACGCTTCCAGTCGATACCCGAAACCGATATGTGGCCGAGCGACTCGTATTCCCGCATGAAATCGACGTAATTCTGCCGGAAAATCCCGTCACGCTTCATGCGTCGTTCCATCGACAGAAGCCGCGTCTCGGCTGCATGGTGTGAACTGCCCAGCGGTGGGCGATCACTCCGGAATGGAAGACGAGTGATAATTCGACCTGACCGGAGGCGACCAGTATTGTTCCGATAAAACTGTTCACACTCTTCTTCAACCGGGTCCAACCGGCGGACCGTAGGTGGTTCCTCCACCTCCCAAAACTTCTGTATCACCTCCGAGAGTACAGAACCGAATAAGGGACTACTAGTCGCTAGGCGTGGGGCAGCTGGCATGACCGGACCCATTACCGCTTGGCCCAGTCTGGTGTAAACCGAAACCAGACCAGTCGCCTGCAACACGTGGACACCTGGCACTAACAGGTATCCCAAGGCATCAACACCCAATAAAATGTCTACTGGGCCCGGAATATCAATCTCTGGGTCAGCCAGTGACAACCCAGCAACCAACTGTCGCACCGAGGGCGACAACCGTACGTGAGGGTGTGAGCCCATCACATTAGGCATGACTAATGCCGTGACCGTCAGATTCACCGATGAATCCACCCGTGACGAGAGAGTAATCCGACATACTCCCTTAGCGGAACCGACTTCCGTGTTCCCAATTCCCCGAATGGAATGTGGATACTCCCTTACCGAAATGCCCAACCGTCTTACAAGGTTGCACGAGACTAAGCACCCCTGGGCCCCCGAGTCCAATAGTGCTCGTGCCACACATGATTTGCCGTCCAAACTCCACGCTATCACAGAGGCGGTGGGGAGCATGACCGTCTGTGGAGTGGCGGCACCCTGTAAGCGGGCGGCGTGTCCCCAGCGGGAACCTCCACGGGATCCGAACCCGCTAAGACCTACGTCGGCCTTGAAGTAACTCGGCTGCTGATATGCAACCGGCATATCAGACCGTGTGTGCATCAAGGGGTCCCAACCCGTATAATAGGCCCCTCGCTGTCCCGGTATCCGACCATACCGGACGGTGTACGGTGTGCCCGGTGCGCACCGTGGATGAATGGGGGAGAGCGGATCCAGAATGGGGCGCTCAAGGAATGGGGGCGACATCCGACTGTTCGCCTCCCAGAGCGACAGGCAGGGTGGCGCAGAAGGTGGTGGACTCCCAGCCTTCACGCCACTCATAGGTGCCATCTGACACCCGCCCGTAACACGCAGTGAGCCAGCGGCCCGAAGTCCTCGCTGACCGTGGACAGCGGCGACCGAACTCTGGCTATCCCGCATGTTACCCCCCGCGCTGCCCCCTTCCCCTCCGGGGGGAGTCCCGTCCGCGGGTGCCCTATTCACCCCGTTGGTGACTCCCGTTGCCCGGAGGGGGACTGGGTCCGGCCCTGGTTGGGCCCTGTGGCCGACCAACCTGAGTCCGGCCCTGGTGACCGTCCAAAGGGCCTGACCGATTCAGGCACAACACTATGTGGTGCTTGCCACCACAGCACTCACAGGGGAACGCGCGCGAGCACTCGCTCAGCGTGTGCGGCCCCAAACAACCGAAACACAATCGGTGACGGAAGACAATCTTCCTGCGGGCAGCTACTCCGAGCGCCTTAAATTTGGCGCAACTGGTTACGTCATGACCGGCACTGTCGCAGTTCACACAGCCATCACCCGACGGCGCGGCATTCAAAACGCCAAATTGTTTCGACCTCCCTCCCCCCCGTGGGGGCAGGAGGCGCGGCCCCTCCCGCATCCGCGCGGGTTGGCGCTGCACACTGGCCTCCGTGTCCAGTGTGTCACATCGCCTACATTCACCCTCCAAAAAATCCGTCAATTGGACGAGCGTGGGCAGTTCCGTGCTACTGCCCCCATGCAGCTGTTCAAACCGACTTTGAACAGCTGCAGGCAATCGTGACAAAACCATATATAAGACAATGTATGACCATTGGTCTACCGGAAGACCAAGGTTCTGAAGGGCCTTAGTGGCCACCAGCACAGGGTTGAGCACCTGTACTCGGATGTCAACATCCTGGGTTACTCTTGGGATGCTAAACAGCTTCCCCAGCTGCTCATCAACCAACCGCCGTTTGTGTTGGTAACGGTCAAACAATATGGACCTTGCTATCTCATAATTGCCCGCCGTGACCGTTAGGTGACCGACCAACTCCTTCGGTTCACCCCGCAGAGCCATCAATAGTTGGGCCAACTTGTAGGCGTTGTCCAGGTCGTCCCGACCGTGGGCCAAACTATCAAATAAATTGATGAAGGCCGGCCACTAATCAATTGCCCCACTGAAGGTCGGAATCTCCAGGTGTGGCAGCCGTCCAACAACACCCTTCGGGGTTGGGTCTCCGTTACCCTCCCCACGGTCATTCCTTCGCGACCGCTTAATTTTCTCCGCGCGACGCTCGATGTCACCCAAGCATTCCATCGCTTGGTCAGCATCCGCGCAGAGCTGTTTCACTGCAGCCACCGAGGCTTCATCAGTAAGCCCGGGAGCTTCAGCTTCCGCAGCCAGCCGACACACCTTCCCGACGCGTGTCATTGCGTCCTCCACACGCTTGAGCAGGATATCATCCATGTCCGGTCGCTCCACATACTTATGAGTATGGGCGAGCCATCTCATTTCCTCCCGGACACCATTCCGCATACCGTCAAGGGTGAAGGTGCCATGTTGACCGATTCAATAGATTCTGATCCTATACTTCACTACCGAACTAAGTATAGCCAGAGACCAGCACTTGCCCGTCAGCGCTGGGCACAGAAATTAAAACTAAGTTGTCAAAACTAAGGCAACCACTAAAACAATTAAATCCTAAAAATATTTAATTTGGTCGCCCTGTGGATATACATCTTATAACTATACACTCTTAATCAATTAGAGAATGACACCATAAAGCACAATAAAAAATAACACACAAAAATGTATTATAAAAAACAATAAAAAATATTAATTAAAATTTATTAAAAAAAATAAGTGGTGGGCTCCGAGACTATAAACCTTAACAATATAGCACCCTAAACCACACTGGATATCAAATCCAAGCTATTTTTAATAAAATGTAGGAAGCCGTGAACCTTCTAGAAGTGGCCCCTCCGATATGACCCACACTTCTACTGAGGTCAGCAAAATCAGCTTAATACCCCTTAAATAGCCTGACCCTGCTCTGTAAACCGAAATAACACTGCAATACTATAGGACCCAACTGCAATACTATAGTCCGACCGAATGACTGTTCCTTATGCACACCGAGTAGTTTCCGACTACAATTTTATAATAATTGTTAACTAAATCGTCAATTATACGTTCACTAACCGAAAATGAACCTAAATTGTGGTATACCGACCACAAGACTCACTCACAAAATGATTGCCGACCAATCTGAGGTACCCACCCTCTCCCAGCTACTATGTAGCAAAAAAACAACCCTACAACCGTCCGTGAATCGATTTCCTACTAGGAATCCGCGCCTCTGCTACCAAAATGATTAATTCCACGCCTTAACCGACAGGGCGTGGAATCTTGGTAGGGTTGGTTTTCATTGGAATGTCACAAAGCAGTACTGACCTTGACGCCGTGGACCGGCATTCGAAAGCTCAATTCGAGGCAGGAATACGGGATGAGGAACACCAGGGTGGGGGGTGAGGGGAGTCGAATCTTACTCTCGTTGCAGCCCGCTGCTGTCGCCGTCGTGATGCTTGCCGACACAAGGGTCGCTATCTGAACGCGACGAATTGATCACCAAATCACTTCAACCTTTCACAGCACGAAGCACTCACTCCGATGACGTGAAATCTACTTATTTCCCGACGATTGTTCCGTGATTATTACAATTAACATTCCGACCAGGCCCGATACCTGTGGTAGACAATTATTACAAATAACATACAGCCAAGGCCCGAATGCCTGACGCCGACAATGACCCATGTGCCAAGTAACCTCTAACTCGTCATTTCGTTTCTATGCAAGTGACAGCTAGCTAGTTCCGTTCCGATCACTCGCGGTCCGATCGCGCAACAAAAAAAAGGTGCGTTCCGAAGCATAAATATTAAACACCGATTATGTGCAAATAAAAATATCCCGATACCGATCAACAAACATGTTGGACTGATGGATGAGAGAAATCACAATATCAAAATATATAAAAATATATCCTTAATAGTCTTTATGTGGTTGATTGGCAGTGAAAATAACTCGAGAGGGATTTGAGTAGATTCAGACGACCTCTAGGTGCTGGTGTATTCAGTTGGCTAATTCCAGGTCTTCAGCAGTCTTAAATATTGCAGTCACGTAGATTGTGTATGGGAATGTGTGGGAGGAGGATGGCCCCAAAACAGGTGAAAGATAACGCCAAAAGCGTACTTATGAACACATAGTTAACCCTATGTTTTTCTATAAATTGTGTTTACAATTTTGAGTGGTTGTAAGCATTTTTTATTATAAAATTTAATCTTATTTTGCTTAGCTAAATCTAACTTCATCTGTCTTGGGTCCGTAGAACTCGGTTGACCTCCACTGGTGTTGAGCGGGGTCGTGGGGCTCATACTTAGGGCCCGTGGCCCTTCTGGTCGTGAGCTTTAGCACAAACCTTCCTTTATAAACACATGTAATCGAAATATCTCTTAAATGGGTTTTACTTGGAATTTATTCTAATAAGCACGGACTCGATGCTTATCAATACTCTCATATCACTTATATTCATCACTGACTAAGGGACCTCTTGACGATACTGTTTAACCAAAACCACTCTAAAAAGAACTTTAGGTTATTACTATCACAACGTCTACAGTCCTACCCATAGACGATCATCCACTACTTTGGCCAAATCATCTAAATAATGTATTCGCAATCGTTGGTATTAGAATATTTCCAGTTGGAGAAATATTCCAATAAAAAAATACGTAAGGGTTTAATTCCGTCTGACATTAAATCAATGGTCAGTCGGTTATATCTTTAAATCTACTTTTCATAGAATCGTTTGGGAAACTCGTAGGGTTCATTCATTATTATTTAAAATGCCGAGAGGGGGTTTGTTACAGTACAGTTAAAATTACGTATGTTTGAAATGTAATAAATAACATAGGAAGTGACAGTTGTCAAAATTCCGAAGGCGACAAATCTAAACCTAAATTCCTTTTTAAAACTAACTTTAGAATTTTTTAGCCTGCAGAATCGGCACATTGTTTACAAAGTGTTAAGTACTTGCTAGGCTGAGCATGATGATTTCATGACAGTTCTATCTACTTGCATGATCTAGTATTACTTTTGGAATTTCATATTTTTGTTCCTTGTAGACACGATGGTTGCTATGTCCACGAAAACACTTGATGACGATGAGTTGTAGGTTGAACCTGAAATGTTTTTTTTTGTGATGCTTGTAAAATGAAACTTTGACAGTTCTCCGTCTACACTGATTAAAGAACTATATCTTTAAAGCTCTCTATAATCATAATTGATTCAATTGTGGTTGATCCAGTAAAACCCGGGGTTGGGGTGTAGATAAGGGCGCTAAGGAAAGCTTCCGCCCCCTTATCAACACTCTGACCAAGCCTAGTGATGGATGAACAGAGGGACAGACGGATAGCGGAGGCTTAGTAATAGAGTCCCGGGTCAGTGTCAATAAGGCACCCTGCCAATATGGAACCCTAAAATAATGCCTAAATGAAAGTTCATATTAGAGGCACAAGTTTTACACAACCTAATTACTTACCGCTGGACATTCCTCACTCTATACTGGACTGGGTTTGGAAAACGTTATAGTTTGATGCTGTCGGTAGCTGGCAAACAATCACACTTCCAACATTTGAGCTAATTCCCTTTCATTGTCCAAAAATATCATTATGTGATTCCTATATCAAAACAATGGGCGACAACACCTATTTCTTTATTTGGTTTGGCCTGTACAGAGGTTAAAACTTCAACGTACAAGGCAGTAGTTAGTAGTATCGATGGAGGCCACGTGAAAAAACAAAATATTACCAAATACGTAAATTAAAAACGATTCCGCCATTGTCTTTTTTTGCTCGCCGGATTTGTGTAGGAATGCCCAATTTAAATCAATCTTTACGTCTGATTTTGGATCTTTTGAAACGATTCAAGCCCATTCGATCTTACCCCAGATCTATATCTATTCGAAAAGCCTAGAAGATCGGATAAAAACACTCCTTTCCCACCACACTACTAAACCGCACTACTGGTAGTGTCGTGGATATTTTTTTTTCCTTTTGCACCACTGGTCCAGTAGTGTCATAGGTAATTATAAAATACATTTATATGGATTCCTCACTACACTATTTAATTTATTTTCGTGTAAGTAAGAAACAAAATTCCTATTACGTCGGTTTATTTTACACCAATCCAAAGTATTTGCATAAAACCTCTTTAGTTCATATTTATTATTTATTTATTTATTTATTTCCCAACAATACCTATCATTACAGGATATCCTAATGTGGTAGGTATATAAAATCTTACAACTTACAAAATACAACAAACAAAATACCTTATTTTAACCTAACTTCTCTGTAAACACAGCACAAATAGACACATCTTTGTGAATTCAGACAGAGTAGAACCAAACACATAAATTTCCTCCGCCAATATATTAATAAAGCGGATGGTTCTGGTGAGCGGTGCTTGCGCAAGCAAACACCACGGGGTTAAACATACTACCCACCAACACCTTATACACATAGGTCGCTAACGCCATATCCCTTCTAACCATATGTTCGTTATATCCTACCATACCTAATAAAAACAGTGTTCGATAATTTAACGGGTAGAAGGGATACACCCCAAACAGCTGCTCATATAAATATCTTATTAATTTATTTTGAATGCGTTCCAATATGAGACAATATTTCCTCTCATGCGGTGTCCATATGATTGCGTTCGATTCAAGGTGTGACCTAACAAGAGTATTGTACAAAGTTTTCATCGCAGTTATGCCCTTGAAGGTGCACCCCATACGCAAGACAAGACCTAAATTCCTATATGCTTTTTTACATATTCCTTCAATATGTACCCGGTATTTCAGGTCAGATGTCAACACAACGTTTCTACGCGCTTCCTCTCTCCCACAGTGGTCCAATGTAGAGAAGAGGCAAAGAATGATGTTTGCTAAGTATATGTTAATATCTACAGTAATAAAGAACTTTGACTTTGACTTTGACAAAGTCCTTGACATCATTAACTCGCTGGATTTCCCTGCCACCTACTATATAACTACCCACTACTGGACATATCTTGCGAGTAAAACTAATAATTGCACATTTGTATATATTGAACTCAAGCTTGTTAGTTTTGCTGCATTGTACAATACTATCAATGTCCTCTTGAAGTTTCTCACAATCCAGAGTACCACTTATTGTCCGCGAAAGTTTCAAATCATCCGCGAACAATAAGCAGTCTGAATTCTTCACGTGGTGAGGGAGGTCATTAAACATTATTATAAATTTAAATGGCCCTAAAGTACTTCACTGACTTACCCCGGACCTGGTAAAAAATGGCTGTGACCGATATCCGTTGTACTCCACGTACTGTGATCTATCGCTCATGTAGCTAATGAAAAACCTAAGAAGTTTGGGAGTACATCCCACATTCGCTAGCTTTATGAGAAGCACATCATTGTCCACTAAATCAAATGCCTATAATCAAAATAGGCGGCGTCTACCTGTCCTCCACCATCCACCATGGGGATAACATGGGACATAAAATTATGCAGATTGCTCCCTACGGTACGCTTCGAGCTTGCCTAAACCCGGGTTGGACATCTGATAGCTGCGGCTCCACCTGCGCCAGTACTATCTTTTGAAAAGCTGACTCCAGTACTTTAGCCATCGTACAAAGTACCGCTACAGGTCGATATCCCTCTACATTTGGACCTGCCCTACTTTTCGGTATAGTTATAACCTTAGTCATCTTCCAACGGTCCGGGAAAATCGCCTGTGATAAGCACAGATTATAAATATATGTAAGGGGCTCTCCTAACGTATGATGACTATCTCTTAGCATATAAGAAGGAATGCCATCTGGACCCGCAGAGCGCTTCGGTTTCAGCCGCTGCAGCGCACTGTGCACCTGCCCCAGGCTCAGCCTGTCCACCTGCACTCGCGCCGCGTTCGCCTCAGCCTCACACATGGCCGCGTCAATGTCCAGATTAGCGCGGCGCTTAATGTAAACGGATCAAAAATACCTATCAAATTCATGCGTAATCTGTGGCGTGGAGAGTACCTTGCCGTCTTTTACAATATTTTGATGACATCTGCTTCCTCTCTTCGACTTAATGTACTTCCAGAACGCCCCAGGTTCCTCACATAGATGTTTTTCCACAAGCCTACTATACTGCTCTTGAGCCCGCATAATCGAAGATTTCTCCCTCGCCCTATATAATGCAAATTGTTCGTAATCTGCATTTGATTTGCTGGTTTTATATATCTTATGCAAGAAACTTTTCATCTTAATGTCGCGAATCAAGTCCTTAGTATACCACTCAGGATAATTATACCCAGAGTTTAGGTATACTATTTCGCTTTTTCTTTGGAACACAATCATCAAAAATATAATTCACGGCTGTATCAAAATAATCTAAGCAATCGTCTAACTTATTCAAACTAACAACGGGCCCCAATCTACACCACCCAGTAAACCAGCGAGTAAAGTGAGAAAAAATCTGCTTTGCTAAAGCTCCAACCGATCCGATTACCTTGTTGCGATGAATCATCCGCGCTCTCAGTGCAGCATCGTTGTGGCATCGGCCTATCCCGTCCGCTCGTCAACACCGTCACTTCTAGTGGCGGGTGATAGCTATCCACCGGTAACAGGGGCGAGTCTGCCTCGCACACACTCACACTTGAACTATCATCCTCCGACTTACTTTGAACAAGATCCAATTGACGTTTATTGCAGTTTTTCACGGCGTTACTCTGTCTAAATCCACAATACGTTACAAAATTCTCATAATAGCTTCTAACTTCTACTGAACTTGAATACAGATTAAAGTCGCCTACAACAATTACACTCTTATACTTATCGCAATATTGTTCTACTATTCTAAACATCACTATATAGTCCAACTCGCTAGCACCCGGTGCAATATATACACAGCACTGAATCCATAGTAGCCTGTTTTTTATGTACACCGCAGCCGCAACTAGTTTGAATAAATGCCCATCGATGTTCACATTACCAGGCACGGCAACACGGCGTAGTTCAAATCGCGATGTGGCCACGAGACATACTCCACCGGGCTTGCGGCCATCCATTCTGTCGTAGCGTAGAACACTACATCCAGGTGGAACCATTTCCGCGTCCTGTATGGATTCCGTACAACTTGTTTCCGTAATTGCAAAGATGTCATTTGTCGAAGACTGGATGCCAGAATACAAACTATTTAATTTGGTCCTCACTCATCTAACATTTTGGTAATATTATGTTACTTCTCCTCTGACCCCGTGGTATAGTGTCGTCTCTACGAAACCACAGCCACTCACAGCATTCTATATTTATTGCCCAGTGGTCTGGTTTACACAACTTATTATACGTATTCTCCGGTACCGTTTTAATAAATGAAGCATAATCTCTCTCTTACTTCTGTTTAATTTTGTCTACTTTTATTAATTTGCTATCCACACAGATTCTTCGGACAAATGAATTCATCGCCTCATTAGTCGTGTCTTTCCTAACTCCCCAGACATGCAAATATTTTTTCGGCTCTGTTCCTTGAATTTCAACTGGATTTGTGCATTCTTCTTTTATAACCACGGATTTGAGGTATCTGTTTTTTTTCCTCTCACCGTATTCCACTCCCCTTCCTGTGTCTTGTCCATCTCAATCTCACTAGTCTTGGGTGCTTCCGTTTCTTTCTCCTCCAAGTGGTTCGCTGGTTTCATGGCCCGACCCTTATTGGACACTATTCCACCTTGGCTGCTTCCACCCACTGCTCCAGCGAATGATAAAGGTATTTTCTGCACCTGCGTAGTGCTTTCATCGGCACTGCTGCTCTCCTCTGAGACTTTAATGGAGACCTACTTTCTTATTAAGTTTTAAATTCTATCCAACTTAACAGTATTTTCTTCAACTATCCTCATGTTCCTTCGTAGATCTTGCATATCTTCCTGTATTTGATTTAATTGATCTTGAAGTCGCTTAAAATTCACCACAGGCTGTTCCTGCTGTGACCTCATTTCCTGTCTCAGATCCCTGATAGCGTTCAGTATCTCTGTCTTGCTATCAAAATCTATCGACTCATCCATAGTTTGACAAGATCCCCGTGGTTGCATGTTTACAAAACTTTTGGGTGTGAAAGTCTTGTTCAACACAACTTAACTCACTAGTGTATCCTTGTTGCCCGTCTTCGGTAGACTGCATCTGCACTCTGGACATATCCAAGTAGCCCAGTATTCTGCACTCAACTCTAAATACTTCTTGCAGTTTTCTATCGAGCACTCCATCAATCGATCGCCACCTGTAAATAGTACCTGTCAATATAGCAAACAGAAGAAATAATAAATAGAAATAATGCATCGTGAAAGTGCCACTCCATTTGCCTGCTTAGAATAATAATAATATATTAATCGGCAATAAATAACTCTATTACATGGCGTCGCGATAACAATAGTTTTATCTCTACAATTGCAGCAGCAGGAACAGAAGTAGGTAAGTTCTTGTTGCAAATTAAAAACAAGTATTAGTTACATGGTTTATCAATAATTATGCCCCCCTCATATTACTTACTTTACTTATTTTCATGCAGTCATGTCAATCGATGCAGCGGATCTTAACGTCATACAAATTAATGGAGGGAAAGCCTTGCTAAACGACAAATATAGATATCATGTTCTCAAAAACTATGTAAAAGGAGCGGCTATTTGGCGATGTTCCAATTACAGAAAATTAAAATGTTTGGGGTCAATCACAGTAAAAGTAAGTGTTGTTTTCCTTACTTAATGATGAAGTTTACGCCGTTCCATATTTAACTTAATTTAATCATGGGTTTTAATAATAATAATAATGCTTTTTATCTTTTAGGGTGAACATATATTAACAAAAAACCTCATCCTTGTAACGCAGATGTTCACAATAATCTCAAAATGACGGAAATGTCGAAACTTTAAGAGACGATACATGAATCCGACCGACCTATTTCGCAGTTATATGACGATAAATTAATGCAGCTTAAGAATAGCGGATATGATTTAGTAACAAATTTACCAACTTTCGAAAGTCTCAAACAGTCGCTGTATGATGCACGAAACAAAAGTGAAGGAGTTTAGAAAACTGTATTCACTAACGTAATAGAGGTAGTTGTTCCGATCAAGCATAAATAATTTATTTTGACCACAATGCAACAAGAATTATATTGTTTTGTAAGAAGGGTTCAAACAGCTGTTGACTTTGCATGGAGAAGTAAATAGTTCTGTAGAAACGAACGGTGTAGTTCCAATGTTGTTTGAATTAATGTCTGACCGAACAGCTGATAGTTACGGAGTACATTTTAGGCTTATAAAATCGCAAATACCAGGATTTCATCCAACAAAGATTGTGATTTTGAATTGGCACTGAAAGCCATAAGGTTATTGGCTGCTAAAATTATTGTTTGCTATTTATCATTAGTGAAGATGTATGTGGCGAAAAGCAAAGCGTTTGGGGCATACGAAAAGTAGGGCAGAAATAAGAATCTTGCAACTTACTGCAGCTCTCGCACTTATTCTAGACCAAAGGTTGACCGAGGGTTGGACTTACATTAAGGAAGAGAGTGGTGAGTGAGATCAGAATGCTAAAATTTATAAACTACATTCAGCGTTTTCGGTTAAATAAGCCTTACCTGCACAACATCATAAGTATATTTGGTGAACGTTAGCAAACGAACAATGTTTTAGAAGGATGGAATGAAAATATCGCAAATAACGACTCATTATTTTTCAAATATTTTTAATCGATTGATTATTTGTAAAGATCCGCGAATCCTCTCCTTGAAAGGATCGAACCTGCACACGGAGCAGGCAAAGCGCGGGGGGATTGTCGCGAAAGGTGAGGGACAGAGCTTTGTATAGCGCATAGCTCTGTCCCTCATTTTCCCGTGTCAACACCCCCCGCGGGGTTGGCATGCTACGGGTGCTGGAACGTGTCATCATCCCCTATATGAATAACCATTTCACTAGCATATTCACGAGACTGTACACCTATGAACCGAAAAATTGTTATCTTGTTACTACAAATATGTTACACACAGTTTAGCCTCAAAACCAACCTCAAATCCTATACATTTTTGTTCTTAAACAAGTGTCGAACAGGAGTTTATTTTTTTGTGGTAAGACCCTTACCGTGTTACCACAAAAAATATTAAGCACCGTTTGACCTCACAGACAGACGTCAAATCCCATACATATATGGTTTTAAACAAGTGTTAAACGGGAGTTTATTTTTTTGTGGTAAGACAGTTAATGTATTACTTATAGTTTTGTGATGTGACTATAGTAATACGTACTAACTGATTTGATTTTGATAAAATTGTATCTAATATGTTAAAATCCACGCCTTAACCGAAAGGGGTGGAATCATGGTAAGGTTGTTTTTCATTGGAATGTCACAAAGCAGTACTGACCTTGACGCCGTGGACCGGCATTCGAAAGCTCAATTCGAGGCGGGAGTACGGGATGAGGAACGCGAGAGTGGGGGGTGATGGGAGTCGAATCTTACTCCTGTCGTAGTCCGCCGCAAGTGCCGTCGTGATGGTGCCGACTACAGGGGTCGCTATCCGAACGCAATGAATTGGTGAACGAACCACTTCAACCTTTCACAGCACGAAGCACTCACTACGATGACGTGAAATCTACTTATTTCTTGACGATTGTTCCGTGATTATTACAAATAACATTCAACCAAGCCTCCCGATGCTTGGCGCCGACCATTTTACCATGTGCAAAGTGACAGCTAGCTAGTCTTTTTTTTCTATGCAAGTGATAGCTAGCTAGTGATGTACCGATCACTCGCGGTCGATCCGCGCAACAAAAAACCGGTGCGTTCCGAAGCATAAATATAAACATAAAAAATATCTTTCATCTATGTATCTATATTTTGATTTCTTTTTTAATCATCATCAATCAATCAATGAATCTTTTCATAACATAGCGTCACACATTTTCCCATACGGGGTGGCAAAGACACTGATGCGCCCATGTTCAGCCAGTCATTCGATACTCTTTCTAATCATTGTAATTCCTTAATTTCATGTTTTTTTTAATACGATCTTTTCGATCTTTGCTAGATAGATTCAAAACCTTTCGATTAAATCTGAGTTCGATTCAAAGGGGAAACGATCAATTTAGATACAAAAGATAGATTCAAACGAAAAGTTCGAACGTCCCTTTTGGTGTGGACATACACAGTTAAAATAAAATTAATTGCATTTTTTTAAGTGTTAACACCGCTCCTAGCCCCCGTTAGGTATGTTGCACACTCTTCATAGTAGAGTCGCCACCCCCTGGCGCGCACAGACCGCCGCTGTGCAACTGACAACCATGTTTGATGGAACAAGCTTCTATATTGTGGAAAACTCCGGCCTCCACGCTCGGTTGGCAACGCACACCCGTCCTCAAAGGTTGTGGAAAGGTCAAACGAATTGTGGTTGCACACACAATTGTGGTCTACACAGTTTTAAACCGCATGCGGAAACGCTTGTGGAAGCCTTGTGTGTAACAGTGTGGCACGGGTTTAAAGTGGAAGCTCTGTACTCTTAAATATATACATACAATGCCGTGTACCGGCACCAGGCCAAGGTCGGAGCCGCCGCTAACAGTAGCTATGATCGTCTATTCTATCTATCCCAAAATGAGAGGACCCGATTCAGCTGTAAGATTTGTAAGTAAGAATGATAAGTCTGAATTTCTCGTTCGTCGAGAAGTCCGTTAGGCGTACAATAGTCGAACGAAGTTTGGTTCAGGAAGTTACAGTTTCAAGTTAGACAGAGAAAGCATATATGTCCGCGAGCCGGTAATTCGCATCAGTCAGCGGTGTATTGCGCCAAAACGATCGTTGTTATATTTTATGTGATGGCACCATCTGGTTTTTGTATATATGAGCGCATTGGAACATCTTTTGTTTTAGTTTTAGTGGTCGACCACAGTTTATAATATTTGTTTGTGATATCGTATAGATATCCGTCGTAGTTTTACGACGTGAGTACTCAATGATATTTCATGTGCTCGCTAGTAGCGGCTTGTGGTGGTTCCAATTATATATTTGGTTCACGGCAATAACGATCCGAAAAGACCGGTTTACACAATTGCGATTTGAGTTCCGAAATGGGTTCTGAACTAGCGGTTACCTCAAAAGGTCCGTAACGTTTTGAAACCTTCAACTCTGCGCAATTTGAGCTGGATGTTATCGAAACGCAAGCATTATTGTTTTAGGAGATCTAACCCACACCATAGCGAAGTGCATAGTTCGATAAATACCGAACTATGAATTCCACTAGCCGCAGCACGTCCTGGGCTGAGCCAAATCATATATACCGACTCAACTTACACATTAGACCTCCAGCGAAATTTACATTTAATTTAAAAATGCAACTTGAATCCGACCTGACTCAAGGCAATGCAAAACACCTACCCGGACCTTTAGACTGTAAATTGATCTCTTCGCGCGTCCCCGACAACACTCAAATGTCAAAATATCAACAGGATATGTTATCTGTGTTGACACCGGTTTAACTTTGTTCTGAATTTGTTATTTCCATCCGCGGAACCTCATCGATCAAACAGTCTCCCTATGCCCTGCCAACCTAGGTTTAGCCGCAACTAAACTCCTGTCTAGCCTAGTCTAAAAACCTAGTGTTATACCACGTCCATTATCGACACCACTCGAAAATGGTTGAGTTTGATTTGAATGTGCTTGAATGTTTAACGACTGTGTGTGTGGGAATTACAAAACTCGCCACTCGAAAGGAATGAGGAGAGGATTAACCCGCGAATATCCTAAGAGCCAATCCAGGAACCCTATGGTGAAGGAAAAAGGAATTTAGGGTCGCTCCAAGCCCAGACTCAGACTCAGATAAATTGACTTAAAAGTTCTTTCCTAACGACCCAAGGATAGTTTTGGTATTTGGGGTAGGTTGATATAAAGGTAGGAACCGAGGTATCTCTCGGCGCTTCAGACACTCACGAAAACCCACTGAAACTCCGCAATCACAAATTCGTATAGTTCTGACGCGTAACACGGCAGACAAAACTGTTTAGAACTCGTGAAAGACGACTGTCACAGTAGCTAGACGCTAAGACTAAATGCCCTCCCCTTCCCCCACAATCGTATTTATACGCCCCACATGCGTCCTTTGCGAACACGCTCTGCCCAAGCGAAGCTTCTTATCACCAACTACACAGGGTCTATTTTCTACCATGCCATGCAGATCCGCCGTTCTACAAATTGTGTGTACGCATATTCACTATGATCAACCGTAGGTGATCACTCAAATCATTTGGTACTGCCGATACACAGAATCTGTTGATCGCTGACCAATAAAAGCTTGTTGCGATTAATTAAGCATACCCGACCGCTAGGGCGCGTAGCTAAGACCACCAGAACGATATTCAAACTAGCGGTGTCAGACCCTCCATATCATACCTCAATCGCAATTGTGTATTTGCAATCAACATAATAGCTTTCTCCGTTCCATAATAACCTTTCATTATTTAGTTATTCATAATTTTATTCAACGCGCAGCCAAATCGGCTCTGATCTCTACACATCTCGCAGGAATGCGACAAAAAAACTTGACCTGAACTGAAATTCCACGAATGAACCCACGCGTCTTTTTTTTGCAAACTTTGCCAGTAAGCTACGCAAAACCCCCAAACGTTATCTGAACCGATTCTCGTATTCAAAACAGCGCGGCGTTGGGCTAGCTCTCTACCACGCAGAATGAAGTATCAAATGTACCGAACCTCGTGTACCATTACAGCCGGCGCTGTCAAAAACGTCACATATGTTGAGGAGACGAGTAATAGTTTATGGTTAGGAATATTAAGATCTACTTCAAAATATTCCCGAAATCAGCGCGATCTGTGACGTGACAAGAGTTGACATAAGTTATATTGTCAAAATACGCCACGCCGCCAACAATAAGAACTCTCTTACACGAGATGCATGCGCTTGTGAAAGAACACTAACACCATATAGACGGGTGAGTTTTTTTGGGCGAGTGCAGTCGACAAATGTGCACACATTATGGCCGCGGACAACTTATGACTACTACTACTACTCACTGGCCTACGTTTAGGCACAACTTATTACTTAACTAACTGATTACTTCACTTCTGTACTTATTGAAGTGTAAATCAGACTTAATTCGTACTTTGCTTCACAGTATTTCGAGCAGAATTCCGAGTGAGTACAATTAAATATCACTGAATTAATTTTATTTCTTGCGAAAGTGTGATAAAGTTGTAAAGGCACCAGAAAGCAAAAGAAAAGAACAATATCTTGGACATATCTTGGACACTATTTCCACACATTGATCTAGCCCCGAACTAGGATTCCCTATATCTTGGTTACTAGACAACGAAACACATACTTAAATAGATAAATATTATACTTAGATAATAATAATAATAATACCTTGGACACTATTTACACACATTGATCTAGCCCCAAACTAGGATTCCCTGTATCTTGGGTGCTAGACAACGATACACATACTTATATAGATAAATATTATACTTAGATAGATAAACAACCATGACTAGGGTACAAACATCCGTTCTCATCAAACAAATATTTGCCCCCACCGGGACTCGAGCCCGGGACCCTTGGTTTTGTAGGAAGGGTCACTGCCAACTCGGCCATTCGGGTCGCTGATGTGAAATGAAGAAATGTCTTATTTTCACGCCAAGCACCTGTCATCTGACACATGTTCTTTATGCACACCTAAAGAGTATAGGATTATACATTAAAATGGTATCGCAATCAATTTAGATAAAACGAAGCTTCTTGTTGCTCAATATCCTTATTAATGTATCCCTAAGGTGTCATGCAGATTGGTTGCACATTACTTTTCAAACTGTAAATGTTATACTGCACTGACGAGCAAAGAAAAAGTTCCAGTGACACAGCACCAAATTACTCCTAAACGGGAAAGGCTAGCTTAATGACGCCGTCCGCAATATTGAAGTTCATTTAACAGCGCATCAGAATATTACCAATTAAAAAATATACTTTTTAATTTATGAAGCTAGGTTCTCTGTCTTAGGATATATTAAGGTGTTTGTCGGCAATTTGTGGGTGGAACTTTTTCAATGCTCGTCAGTGTATTAAAAGTACTACAAGTAAAATACCTTAGCATATGTAGCAATGAAATATATGTTAGATAAAACATGACATTGTTAGCAAACTTTGAATATTGTTATGCTATAAAGTTCCTAACTTTATGTTGAAAACTATTTAACTTTCATGAAAATTGTGACTTACCGCATGTATAATTTATCAAACAAAAACAGCAGAGTACAGGCTTATTACAGACTATTATATAGAAAATAAATGTCTACTTAAACAATCAATCTTCAATCAATCAATCAAATCATCAAAATAAGGGACTATTTAAATAATCCCATTAAATGCTAAATAAGGGTCTATAAAAGTTAAAGTTACAAAGACATATTTACTTCTGTTTCACGAGGTTAAGCTGTTACCAAAATATTCTTGCTCCATCTTCGCATTGAAAGGCCCTGACAAGTTTTCGCGTGCCTCTTTCTCTTATGAAAACTGCTCTAATAATTGAGATTTGTATTTTCACCTTCAGCCAGTTCACTTGAGAATACGCTTTTCCCCATTTCTCGTTAAGCTTTGATGCTGTTTTTTTTTTAACCATTTATATACAGTTCCTAGGGCTCCATACTTAATTAAAAGCGTGGGCCGTTTGAGGAAATAACTTTCTTTTTGATTTAAACAACGCATCGTCGGGAACGAATAACAAGCTGCCTAACTAAAAGTCAGCTTTTTGATTTAGAGTAATGAAGAATGGACCCAATTCGCTTTTGCAAGATGGCGTCAACGTAAAAGGATTTGAACTTTATGATAAGGTTCAAATCCTATGAAATATTTTCGACCCATGAATTGGTCGGTAGGTACCTACATCTGGTCAACAAGGAAATAAGTAAACTATGTTTTTGACTTTCTTTTATTCTATCGGGGTTTTCTTTATATTTTTATTTAATATTTTAGTCATGGACGCAGCGCCGCGGATAGTGCTTATCCCGTAAGTTTTATTGATACTAATAACATACAATCACTCTTTTCCCATTCGAGATTGAAGAGGCCCTGATTTACCCAATATTGTTCAGCTTAAGGCCTTGGTGAAAATTTGCCTAGGAAACGCGAAATAAACTCGAGTCGCCTTCGAATGTCCCGTGTGCGGAAAGCCTTAGCTCTCTACTTTTGAACTACTCGAAATATTTTTTATGGCCATTTTAGTGAGGTAGGGTCGTTGTCGAAAGTTATTAAAAAGGTACACGACAAAATTAACGTTTAATAATGAACTTGAACTTGAACTTGAACGTTTAATAATATCATCTTTTATGCATAAATGTTGATAATATTAAACGTTTACAAACTAATATTTTATTTATCACAATCAAAATCAAAATGTACCGATTTTATCATTGCAAGACACACATAAGGAATATTCATTGGTCACTGGTTACTTCGACCTCTATGCTAAAATCCATTCTATGTCTTTTTGTACTCCTATATCAAGTAATACTTCATTTATGATGATAGTATTCATTTACTATTTTCCTAAAATGTTTTTCGAAATAAATTTTCCGTTTAAAGTAATAATATTAAAAATATTAATTGTCGTCAATTTTTTGTCTTAACTTGCTCCCATTTCTATGATATATGGGGTATACCCCATGAAAGTACTAGGGAAATATTACCAAAAAAATGGAACTTGGCAGCCATATTCAGCCCCAGGGAAATCATATTTCGAAATTTGCCATACATAATTAGTGATTTGAATCCGTCTCACGAAACTAGGTCCTGTTTCTGCAACCAATCAGAGTCAAGTCTGATTCATTTGAGTATCTACAAACGATACTCTAGTGACTAAAACATTAGAACTTATTAGCTGAAAAAAATATACTTCTGTGCATTGTTACAATAATACTTTTTAGAGTTCCTTACCCGACGGGTGTCAAACGGGACCCTATTATTTATACTGACTGACTGAAGAACGTCGAGCGGCAGGCACGGGGTCTCATTAGCAACAGCTATTGAGACAACCAATAAGATACGACCACGTGACAAAACACTGCAAACGTTAAAAAATTAGCAGGGTAATATTGGCCCCTCCTCATCTCCCCCGGTTTAGCTAGTACTTTTATGTGATATCCGTCGAATAATAAATATATTTTAGAAAAACTTATGACGTAATTTTCTCCATATATTTTTTTCTCGAAAATTATGCACCCTACAACAGATTTTTCATGATATTGTTTCGGTAAGTCTAGTTGATATCAGTTTTACAAAAAAAGACCTCTGTGCGGAATGTCCCATTTTTGAGGAAACGATTCCCGCTCACTGTCAGAAATAATGAAAACAAAGCCTTACTGACTTAATATAAATTAGCCTTAAAACCTTTTTCTGGAAAAAGCATACATAAAAAGCAAACACAATCAAATGTAGAATATTCACCGTTTTTATTATTTGTTTTTTTTTTAGAGTGCGAATCCGGTGGAAAGTTATGTGTGTAAATTTTTTTACTCAACAACTAATTGTCAGTTCTTAGCTATTATTCTTTTTAGTACTTATATTGTGTAGTACAGTTAGAATAATATATATATCACAAAACCTGTAAACCGAGCAATTCATAAAGTTGTTTTTAAATTCATAAAAAAAAATCAGCTGGTCACTAGGTCATTAACATAATGACATGAAATTATATTCTCATAATATCGGAAAGTTCTTTTAAAATAAGGGTGCCTTGCTGCATAAATTATGTTTTTTTTTTCCAGTATTCGCTCGAATAAAAGCTGTTACTTATATATTTTATTTTATTTTAGGTGGACGGTGAACTAAATAGAGTGAGTAGTTATTGCTGAAACAGCTCAAAAATATATCTTTATGTACTCTTAATAGTTTTTTGTACATACATATATTATTAAATTATTAATAACTAGTGGCTCTGTGAGCTCTTGACCTCACGAGCGACACAGGAATTTTCTTGTTTTTTTTTCATTATTTTCTACCCCCTTTCACCCCGACCTCTTGAAGTTTATTGGACGAACAAGTGGAATAAGATTTCTGGCTGTTCTCCTATACAGGTGGCATTTCTCAACCAATTCTACCGAAATGGTGTGAGCAGGTTAGATAATTATTTATATGTTTTTTTTGTCGATTCAATTTCTGGAAAATAATCAAAATGTCGGAGTTAAGGGGTTTGAAAATGTAAAAAAAACTATTTCCAAATGTTTTAGCGGATTTTAACAAATTAGTTATCGTTGGATATGTGAAGACCATGAAAGTTGCATGGCATAGGCTATATAATTTTAGTTAAAAAATGAAGTTCACAAAGGATTGGTTCGGCTACTTTCAAACACGGTGTTGCCATTCAGAACTCTGTACCTTAGAAGTTCAGCTTTCCAACAACGACTCGAGAGGTCGGCAGCTTTTCTACCCAGTTTTATTACATTCATAGTATTATAAGCATTGAAATATTCCTTATATTCTTCTTCTTATGTTGTACCTGATGCATCCAGTGCGGAATATATGTCACATATTGTTTATGCTATTTAATGCAGTTCTAGCTAACTACCACTTTTGGAGTTGTCATTATACTAAACTTTCTAAAAATATAATTAACACATTATTTTTAAAGATTGCGGATCTTATAGTAAGGTAAGTATTGCAGAACTATGATAAGTATTAAACAAGTTAGCGAATTTAAATGTAACTCTTATGTACAACAAAATACATCTATCGTTATTTGGTGCTGTGCCCATATGAGTCTGATGTGACACACCACCACCACCACCAATGTCAGTAGCCTTGCTGGTAAACAATAGCTTTATCACACTAATTATTATTAATGAGAATCTTTCTGATCAAGTTTTTTCTAAATCTCACATAATTATGATGCTGATTGATTGTCGCCGTAAACGCCTCATCAAAGAATAAAATGAAGACGTGTTGACTGCGCCATCTATTAGACGTTGAAAAAATGCTGCTCAGAAAGTATCTGGGTTTCAAAATCAATGTCTGACATTCTCCTTATGTTTCGTCTATATGTCATGTGTATGTCGTCGCTATTTGGTTAGTAACCTTAAGCCCTCAATGACCCATGACTGAGATTACAGTCATTTTCCCGTTATAGATTTTGAATTTTATTACCAAACAACTAACCTCCCATGGCATTTCTAGAAATGCCAGTTCCCGTTTTTGGTATTGAATAATATTACCATGGCATAAGGTTCAAAATTGCGATTCCTCGTGCATAGGCGCAGTAGGTGAGGTGTTAAATAACCCATCGATGGAAAAGTTTAATAACCAGCCTGACTGAAAGTCAGCTTTTTTATTTAGAGTAATGAAGAATGGACCCAATTCACTTTTGAAAGATGGCGTCAACGCAACAGGATGTATACTTTATGATAGGGTTTATACCTTATGAAATGTTTTTGACCCATAAATGGGTCGGCGGAACCTATATCTGGGTCAACAAGGAAACGAGTAAAATAATTGTATACTTTTATTTATTCTGTTGAGGGGTTTCAATATTTTTATTTAATATTTTAGTCACCTACGCGGAGCCGTGGATAGTGCTTATTCCGTAAGTTTTTATTGCTACTAATTACATACCAAGTCACTTATCCCATTCAAGATTGCAGTGGTACTGACTTGCTCAACATTGTTCTGCTAAGGCCTTCTGCACACAGGGCTACTTGAAGGTGACTCGAGATTGATATGCGTATGCTTCGCAAATTCAATTCGTTACATTGCGCTTCGGAAATTTCGTCATGCTTGGAAATTTTTTAATAAAGTTTTCGACCGTGATCAATCGACCCCTTATCGATGCACGCTGTTTAATCAATTCTTTGAACCTTAATACATTTTCAAGGGCACCTATATCGGCACCGCCTTGTGGTGCCGGTGGTGGCTGATTTAAATTAGATGGGGTACCATGACATTGGCCAGTAGTACTATGGGAAATAAAAATTCTCCCGTGGTACCAACAAAGCTGTTGATAGTGCCACGGCCAAAAAAATTTGCCCGTGGTACTACTGGTAGTAACATTGGTAGTACCACGGGGGCGAAGGGTATCCTACGTCGTCGTCGCAAAATCAACTCATCGAAATTGTTTGGCGGCAATTCACCTCTATCTCTACTTCTTGATTACTTGACATATTTTTCATGGCCATTTTAATGAGGTTGTCGATAGATACTAAAAAGGTACACGACAGAATGAAGGTTCGATATTGTTACCTTTTTATGTAACAAATATTTTATATATCGCAATCATAATCAATTGTACCAATACTATCATTGCAAGAAACACTTATGGAATCTTCATCATCGACATAAGGTTACTTCGACTTCTGTGATAAAATCTATTCCATCTCTTTATCTACTCCTATATCAAGTGATACTTGATATTCATTCTTTATTTTCTTGACATGTTTTTCGAAATCATTTTTCCGTTTAATGTCATAATAATAAAAATATTTAAAATATAAAATATCATCATTTTTTTTCTAATCTTGCTTGCATTTGGATGATATCAGGGGTGTACACCATGAAAGTGCTAGTGATATAGTACCAGAAAAAATGAGCTCGGGCAGCCACTTTCAGCCTCAGGAGAAATCGATGTCAAAATTTGCCATATTTAGTGATATATTGGTGCCACGCAACCAGGTCCTGTTTCTGCAACTAATCAGAGCCGAGTCTGATTCATCTGAGTATCTACAATAATTATTCCAGTGACTATCAAATTAGAATGTATTATATAGTGTAGTATACTTTAAAAAATATATAGTTCTGTGCAATGTCACAATAATACATTTTCCAGCATGTTTAGACCATTCTGAATTTGGGAGTCAGCTAGTGGCTCAAACATTTAAACTAGTGTTTCTGTTGGAACATTACCTAGACCTTTTATGTTTAAAATTTCAAGCTTGTAGGTCTGCTAGAAGAACCTTAGAATTTTGAGGATTTTTGATGAGTCAGTCAATTACAAAATGACAGAACTATAGGTTCAAATTGGCTTAATTTTGTGATTTTTTTCCTATTTAAATTGTGGCCTGTTAGTCAGAGAATGTTTAGCTTCATCTACAACATATGTACAAGGGGGTCGAAATAACCCCGAAGTGCTTCCCTTAACTCCCCCTTCTGGATTTTATTTGAAAAATCTTTTGTAGAATGAAGTCTGTCTCTCAAATTTGATTGAAATCCGTCGATATGTCTCTCAAATTTGATTGAAATCCGTCGATAAATAACGCTACAGCAAACTTCCCTTCCTTTCCCTTTTTTTTTGCCCCAATCAAAAATCGCGATGGATCAAAAAACAAACACGGAACTTGTGTGCAATTTTTTGTTAAAATTAGTTGAAAAATGCGACCTGTAGGCAAGAACAGACAGACTGACGGACAGAAAAAGGCATTTTTGGCCCCTCTCGAAACTGGATATTTTGTTTACTTCGCTTGCTTGGTCAAAAAAGAATTATTTATTACTTATATGTCAACCTGTTGTAGCGCCGTAACGTTTAGAATATTTATGAATTTCGCCATGAAAACTCCTTAAGATTGTTAATTGGTTGTATAATAATTTTAATAGAAGTGTAACGTTAATACAGAAATAGCAAAATAGGATTAATGACAATTTCCTGAATTTGTAGTGCCGGAGAATCGTGAATGTTTAAATTTTTCGTTAATTAATTTGTAACATAAATAAACATTAAAAATGCATTCAAATAATGTTAAAGAAAGGCGTAATTCATGCAAAATCTTACTAATCATGGATGATTTTGACATCAGCTTTCTCCCGGGGCTGCAAGTGGATGCATGAGTCCTATTTTTTGCTACTGAACTTTTGTGTAATATACGTCGAATAATAAAATATATTTTAGAAATAACTTATAACGTAATTTTCTCCATATGTTTTTTCTCGAAAATTACGCACCCTACAGATGTTTTATAATATTATTTTGATAAGTCTAGTTAAAATCAGTTTTACAGAAAAAAATCCTCTGGGCGGTATGCCCAATTTATAATGAAACGATTCTGTGGCCGCTTACTGTCAGCAATAATGAAAACAAAGACTCAATATAAATAAGCCAAAAACCCTTTTCTGGAAAAAGGCTCAATCAAATGTAGAATATTTGTAATAACCGTTTTTATTATTTTTTTTTTTTTAGAGTGCGAATCCGGAGGAAACTAATGTGTGTAACATTTTTTGAAAGCAATATAATGAACAAATTATATAATTGTCAGTTCTTAGCTATTATTCTTCTTAGTACGTATATTATGTAGTACAGTTTAATTAAAATATATATCACAAAACCTGTAAACCGAGCAATTCATAAAGATTTTTTAAATTCATAAAAAAAAATTGGCTGGTCATTAACAGCGTGTCTTGCTGCATAAATTATGTTTTTTTAGTATTCGCGCGGATAAAAGCTGTTACTTATATATATTATTTAATTTTAGGAGGACGTTGAACTAAAAAGAGTGAGTAGTTATTGCTGAAACAGCTCAAATCTTTGTCTTAATTGTTTTTTGCACATACATATATTATTTAATTATTAATAACTAGTGGCTCTGTGAGCTCTTGACCTCACGAGCGACACATGAATTTTTGTGTTTTTTTTCATTATTTTCTGCCCCCTTTCACCCCGACCGCTTGATGTTTATCGGATGAACAAGTGGAATAAGATTTCCGGCTGTTCTCCTATAGAGGTTGCATTTCTCAACCAATTCTACCGAAATGTTGTGAGCAGGTTTGATAATAATTTATATTTTATTTTTTTTGACTCAGTTTCTAGAAAATAATAAAAATGGCGGTGATATGTGGTTTGAAAATGTAAAAAAACCTATTGCCAAACGGTTTCACGGATTTTAACAAATGAGGTTTCGTTGGATTTGTAAAGACAATGAAATTGACATGGCTTAGGCTATATGATTTTGGCTTAGGCTTTCCACCAACGACTCGAGAGTTTGGCAGCTCTTCTGTCTTTTTTTGACGAAGGGTATCCTACGCGTCGCGATGATGGCGTCGTCGCCGCTTTACATGATCGCACACGTCGCCGTCGCGACATCGACTCATCGAAATTGTTTGGCGGCGATTCGCCTTGGATACGCTCCTGAAACTCGACTCGTCCTCGAATAGTCTCATTTGCGGAAAGCCTTAGGCTCTCTACTTCTGAATAACTTGAAATATTTTTAATGTTCATTTTTAGTGAACTATTCATTCAGTGCGATTCTTTAGGTGTCTAAAACATTAGTTGGCTAAGGCACTTAAGTTGTGTGGTAGCCTTAGATTCCATTTTCAAACATACTTTTTAGGGTTCCGTACCCGAAGGGTTCCAAACGGGACCCTATTATTAAGACTCCGCTGTCCGTCCGTCCGTCCGTCCGTCCGTCTGTCACCAGGCTGTATCTCAAGAACCTAGCTAGCTAGAGTGTTGAAATTTTCACAGATTATGTATTTATGTTGCCGCTATAACAACAATCACTAAAAAACAGGATAAAATAAATATTTAAGGGGGCTCCCATACAACAATTCTTTCAATACCACATACAAACTTATGGATGCACCTGGTTACGTATATAGAGTGTGAAAGTAACCGCACCAATAACTTTGTAAACACTATTTTGCTGTGTAAAATCCAAACTATTCACTCCACACCATCGCTTCCATTGAACGGTGGTACGGAACCCTTCGTGCGCGATTTTGACTCGCACTTGACCGGTTTTTTAATTAGTTAAGTAAGTTTAGGTGTGTCGCCTCCAGCATTGGTCCCATTGTCGATAGTTACCAAAAAGGTAGACGATAAAATGAAAGTTTGATATTATATATATATATATATATAACGAATTTATTAAATCTGAAGTTGAAAACTGCAAGGGAGACATAAAAAAGCTATGGAACATAATTAATAAACTAACAGGCAAAATCTCTACTACTATTGAAGATACTATATACAAATACATAACTGACACCCCAATAAAAAATGTGGTAAATAAATTCGCCGATGAATTTAAAAACGCGGTAGCCGCAATAAAGACGCATTGTAATAAAAAAATACTAGACCCAACATCTTACCTTGAAGCGACAGACAAAAGCATGAGGCTTAAAATGGCCACCGAAGAAGACATAAAACAACTCATACAGCAACTGGATGATAACAAATCCCCCGGTGCTGATAAAATAAGAGCTAAGGACATCAAATACGCATGTAACGCTATTGCTCCAGCTATTAAAAACTTGATCAACACTAGTATACGCACAGGACAATATCCAGAATTCTTAAAACTAGGAATAATAAGACCTATTTACAAAAAAGGCGATCATCGAACTTACTCTAACTACAGACCAATTACTATCCTTTCATATATCGATAAAATATTTGAAAAATACCTAGGACAACAAATACAAAAATACCTACAGAAAAACAACGTTATATCAAGTAAACAGTACGGGTTACAGCGTAATAAGAGTACCTCTCAATTACTGGCAAAATTTGCAGACGAAATTTATAATCATTTAGATAAAAAAAAACATGTCCTAATAGTTTTCATAGACTACAGCAAAGCTTTTGACACGTTATCTCACTCTACCATAGATGCCAAAAATTACCTATGCGGCATAAGAGGTCCACTCCAAAGCTTACTACAAAACTATCATAAAAATCGGAAATCTATAGTTAAAATTGATAACGTCGAAAGCAATGAATTCTTAATAACTGAGGGCACTGCTCAAGGATCTGTCATCGGGCCAATAGAATATTTGATATATGTCAACGACATGCCAAATGTTGCTAAAAAATGTTCCATGTACCAGTTCGCCGATGACATAGCAATGATTGCAGCCCACAATGACTTGATAGAAGCCCAAAAAATGCTTCAAGATGATTACAATAACATTTTCAAGTGGTCACATGATGCCGGGCTAGTACTCAATACTGACAAGACCAAATTACTCCATGTACGATCAAGCCACATCAAAAGTACCCACAGTCCGTCCATAACCGCACACACTCATGACTGCATGCACTCCCACTGTAGTAATTGCTGCTGCGCATCACTAGAGCTGGTCAGACACATTAAATACGTCGGCCTTATAGTTGATGATAGGTTTACTTGGTCCAAGCACATAGACTCCATATGCACTAAGTTAAGAGCTCTGCTTCTAAAATTCAAAATTCTAAAACACAGATTACCCACCCACATGTTACTCACACTATACAAGACTATGATTGAATCAATTGTAACCTACGGATTGAGCACATATGGAAGAGCATCACCATATCTAACTAATGAAATTCATAAACTACAACATAGAATACTAAAAACTATAGTTCCGTTGTCCATTAAGATAGAATTTAGAAGTAGCCCTCTCAAACTTTTTAATTATTGTAAAACCATGCCCCTGTCTACCCAATTTGATTACTACATACTAAAGGAATACAATAAAATTCATGACACATTATTGCTTAAGAAAATATGCCATAAAATAACAACACGGAAAACAACTGAAAATAAATTTTATATACCAAACTTTAATAATAGCAATGGGAAAAGAACAGCTTCTTACCTTATCCCAAAAAAACTGAACGAACTGCCTTATGACATACGAACACAATTTCAAGATCACAATTTAAAGAAAAAATTAAAAAACTTTTACTTAACAACATTAGAACTGCAGAATAACCCAACTGATATTTTTTGTTAAGACTGGAAGCAACTACATGCGCGCGGAATGTATGATAGAGGTTCAGCAGTAAGTAGTGCACAGCTACATATATTCTACTCGCTCTCACAACACACACCTCAACGCGCATGGGTTGGTTCCCGTCTCTTTCGCATTAAGAAATAGTTTAAACTACCTACGTAATGAATGTAAACTGCCAGACCGACACAAATAAACCTTTTTAGGTTTCGTGTCACAAATTTGTCAATTAGTACTTAAGATTTTTTATGTTAATAAATAAATAAATAAAATAAATAAAAAAATATCACCTTTTTATGTAAACTAATATTTTATATCAACACTCTCCGTGGTAAAAACGGTTTCACGCTTGCTTCTCATACAGGTGTGGGTAGTCTTGATATAATATATAGGGTATATATGAAAAGAGAATAAATCAATCTTTGTCTGGAACTTGTGTTTGATTCACATACGTAAACACAATGTAACGGCTGGAAACGTTTCAAAGGACTGGGAAAGGTGGAAAAGTACTTTTCAAATTTATTTTGATGCGTGTGAGTTGACGAAAAAGGATGCAAAGGTACAAATGAACATTCTGTTGCATGTTATTGGTGAACAGGGCCGCGAGGTGTACGAACAATTCAGTGACGCAGATTCGATCAGACTTGAAAAGCTTGTTAACCAAGTTTGACTCCTTTTTCTTACTAGGGAAAAACGTCACCGTACAAAGGCATAGTTTTTTTACCCGCGATCAAAAAAATGGTGAATCGATACAACATTATTCGTTTGAACTAAGAAAATTAGCCACAAAGTGTGAATTCAAAGATTTGTGTGACAACCTAGTGCGTGACAGGCTAATTTGTGGTATAACAAACAGCTCCTTGAGAGAACGCCTTTTACGCGAACCGGATTTGACGCTCGAGAAATCGATCGATATTTGTAATATCGCGCAAATATCACGAGTCCAGGCAGATACCATAAAGAAGGAGTCGGCAGAACTAAATGCTTATTACTTAGGTAGTAACAGCATTGGAAACGACGACGAAGATGCCAACAAAGTGGTGGATCGTCGAGGTCGTGGAGAAACAGCCAGCAGAGGCCGGGGGAGCGGGACATGGCGCGGGGCGCAGTTTGCCCAGCCGCCGTCCGCGCGACCTTTGCCCGCCGACCAATTGCCTGGATCAGCTGCTCGAAGACAATATGGACCACGGAATAATGGTAATGACCCGCGTGCTACCTGTCGAATGTGTGGATTGGTTCACGGTGGTGAAATATGTCCGACGTATGGCAAGAGATGTTTACGATGTAATCGTTACAATAATTTTTCGCGTGTATGTCGCGTGTTTGAACTTTGTACCGACGAAGAGGAGAACCCTGATCAGGTAATTAAATACTTTAATAAAAATAGCAGTGATTGGTCAGTATTACTTGAAATAAATAATAATGAGATCTTATTTAAAATCGATACGGGCTCAGATACAAACGTGTTACCTCTTAGTTACCTACACAAGATAGGTTTGACAGAACAAGATCTTATACCT